>JAYESA010000009.1:146555350-147000350 GCA_036927795.1 Iris macrosiphon | reverse complement strand
CACCTAAGAACAAGCAAACTGTTGGTGGGTCAGCACTTTATGCAAGTACTGGTGAGATAAAACAACTGAACAGAAGCTACACCCCCTAAAACCCACACTAAGTAATCATGTGGCAAAACATTGCATTACTAGTGATCTTGCTAGTTTTACTTAGGTTCATTTCATGCAGTTCTAGCAGAGTCATATTACATTTTTTGAAACATAACTTTGAAACAGTTTTGCATATTCAAACTATAAGCATACGAATTGGGACAGTGCTCTATCGTGCAGTGCGAAGCATGTATTGTGCACACAAATCTAACTCTTTGGGGCAAAGTTCTTATAGTGGACTGAAACATATCGAATCAAGGCAACATATCAAATGGACTATCATTCATTCAAGAATTTAAGGCAACACATCTATATGATTTCGGTCCCCGAGTAACTCAGGATTGGCAGCGGTAATCCAGCTATCCAATGACTCACATTCTGATACTATTAGCAGTTGAGACCGAGGTTCAGCTCTCCCGCACTAATAGTCATTGTCTGACCGATGCTGTCACGCCCCGATCTCCCGCAGGCTATTCGGCCGTTCCCGCTAGGCGGGAATCACCCTCGCCAGCGCTCCCGCGGAACGATCGCTTAACCCATCCGGGCGTGATGCCGCACGAGCGTGATCCACGCCCGTGCAAGGCCATGGTTCATTGGCTGGCGGCAAGAGTTCTAAGCCACAGAGTCGCACAGATTGTCCGAGTGCAGCGGAGTCATGAGCGCATAGGCGATCGGTAACAGGTTCACTGAGTTGACAATATAGCGGAAGCATAGAAACACAAGTTGAAGTAAAGCAAGCTCTTTTATTGATATAAACTTGTGTTACAGGCGGCGTATAGCCGAGATTACAAGTCGCTCAAGCCTCTCTCTGTAACAGTAAAAGCGTGCCAAGTGGCTACAATTGTGGAATGATTTTACAGGCGATGGTCAGGCGACGCTCCAACATTATGTCTTGTATATGTGCTTCAGTCCCGGACGCACCGTTGAAAGGCTTCAGAGGGAACTCCTGGCCTTAGCACGCACGTTGGAAGCATCCGCACCGAACGAGGTTCTCCCGTACCCTGCATACAAACTGGTGGATTATCAGTACATTGAATGCACTGGTGGGGAAGCTACTCGCCCGCTCGACAAATCCAAACACGTAATACAGGTTCCGTGCACAACTATTAAGTTGTCTTTCTAGTTGCCTTAGGATCAGTTTCATGCAAACATTGAATAGCTTATCGTGTCGGGCAGTGCGCCGTGCGATGTTTGAGGAAACACGGCGAGACTTACCATCTTACCATTTATCCTTCCCTGTCCAAGGCAAACATGATTAATTCAAGCACGGGCAAGCATAAACATTCAGGAGGCATAGCATATGCAACACGAGGGTTCTTATAACATAATCGTTCAGGTGTTAAGTTATTCATTGATGCTATGCAATGACTCGCACGCGGATAGCCGCTAAGCGAGGATGACTTGTTATCTTTTGTTTCACAGGCAAGCATGCAACAGGTTAAATACACACGATAAACACATGATGCATTGCAAGCCATATTCACACGATAATCACACGAGGCATTGCAAGCATATACACACGATGATCACTAGCTGATGCCATAATGGACTAGTCAAGGACGTGAATAACATGCAACGAGAAAACACGAGGAGCTCATAAAACACGATGCGTTGCAAGTTATCCCGTCCGAACACGATTGACTATAAACACGAAGTCTGCCCGGATCGGATCGGTGCCAGTGCCCCAGCACCGTCCGCAGAACTTATATCCTTGTGCACAAGTTGTCCATGATCGAACACGATTATTTATTTACACACGAGCACACGAGATTCATTTAGCTATTGGATATGCACAGTCTCCTGGGCTGCTGTAAGCCCGCACACGAGGGAGACTTGCAGGGAGATCCAAATACCTGAATGAGTCTTGCCACAGGAGCATGATTCTTTTACTTGGCATGATGCAGTCCCCTGGATCGGGAACTGCCTTGGTGACCTAACGGTCCCGAATACTTGCGGGTTATTCAGGCACGGAATGACTACGTAGTAGTCTCCCGGGGTTTGGATGAAAGCACGGTAACATTCAAGCAGACAAGCATGCGTTTCTAAGGAACGTAAGCAGGCACGTTGCTCGGACCCGATGGTAAGCCGAGAATTGAAACCGTTAAGGGACTTAGCATGCGAGGGTCTGAATATAAGCAGTATTTCAATTTCCATGTTCTAGCAAGCAATACAAGTTGGGATTATTCCCTTAGCTAGGTGCGTTGGATTTATTAGCATGCAGGGGGTTATTCACCTAGCGACTAGCATGAAATATTCCAGATTTTATGTGTGCTGGCTAAGCAAAGACAAGTTCACCGTAGCCACCCACCTTAGCGATAATTCGCCTCGGTAGAGCGATACGCCGAGCGAGCCTCTGAAAGCCTAAGCCGGATTCCTGTAGGGACAAGTCTGGATATCCTTTGCTTCTCGTTCGAGGCAAAGCGGGTCGGGACAGCTGCACTATTGCCGTTTGAGACGGCAGTCCGCTTGAGCGGAACGGGGTGTTACATCCTACCCAACTTAGAAAAAGTCTCGTCCTCGAGACTTACTAAGGACAAGCAGTGATCTAGGGCTGAGGCAATCCTAGAGAAGTCGTTGCACTTGTTCATTTGGATATTCACTTGCACAAGCTTCGAAATCAGCATATCGCTTAGACTGGATCGTGCGCACTTTCGAAGGGCCCCTCTAGCGTGAACACGTCAACCAGCTCAGTGATAGCAAAGTCTTAGCACTCGAGTTTCACCTTTTCTTAAGTCTTGGATGGTGCACTAGTTCAAGGCGTCCCTCGAATAGATGCATTCAACCAAACTTAGGGTTAGTAAAAATCGGACAAGCTACTAGCGATACTCTCAAGGGTTCGCACAGGTTGGCACAAAGGCCACTCGCAGCATACAACCAGACAAGCAAGCATATCATTACATTCAAAACGCATTTTGAAAGTATTTAGACTTATTGTTGGAATATCCCATCGAGGCATTGAGAGAGAGCGTGCACATAACCCACGAACGAGCTTTCGAAACAGAGATATTCAAATTGAAGGCCAAAGGCGTAGAAGCCAGGCTCTGATACCAACATGTCACGCCCCGATCTCCCGCAGGCTATTCGGCCGTTCCCGCTAGGCGGGAATCACCCTCGCCAGCGCTCCCGCGGAACGATCGCTTAACCCATCCGGGCGTGATGCCGCACGAGCGTGATCCACGCCCGTGCAAGGCCATGGTTCATTGGCTGGCGGCAAGAGTTCTAAGCCACAGAGTCGCACAGATTGTCCGAGTGCAGCGGAGTCATGAGCGCATAGGCGATCGGTAACAGGTTCACTGAGTTGACAATATAGCGGAAGCATAGAAACACAAGTTGAAGTAAAGCAAGCTCTTTTATTGATATAAACTTGTGTTACAGGCGGCGTATAGCCGAGATTACAAGTCACTCAAGCCTCTCTCTGTAACAGTAAAAGTGTACCAAGTGGCTACAATTGTGGAATGATTTTACAGGCGATGGTCAGGCGACGCTCCAACATTATGTCTTGTATATGTGCTTCAGTCCCGGACGCACCGTTGAAAGGCTTCAGAGGGAACTCCTGGCCTTAGCACGCACGTTGGAAGCATCCGCACCGAACGAGGTTCTCCCGTACCCTGCATACAAACTGGTGGATTATCAGTACATTGAATGCACTGGTGGGGAAGCTACTCGCCCGCTCGACAAATCCAAACACGTAATACAGGTTCCGTGCACAACTATTAAGTTGTCTTTCTAGTTGCCTTAGGATCAGTTTCATGCAAACATTGAATAGCTTATCGTGTCGGGCAGTGCACCGTGCGATGTTTGAGGAAACACGGCGAGACTTACCATCTTACCATTTATCCTTTCCTGTCCAAGGCAAACATGATTAATTCAAGCACGGACAAGCATAAACATTCAGGAGGCATAGCATATGCAACACGAGGGTTCTTATAACATAATCGTTCAGGTGTTAAGTTATTCATTGATGCTATGCAATGACTCGCACGCGGATAGCCGCTAAGCGAGGATGACTTGTTATCTTTTGTTTCACAGGCAAGCATGCAACAGGTTAAATACACACGATAAACACACGATGCATTGTAAGCCATATTCACACGATAATCACACGAGGCATTGCAAGCATATACACACGATGATCACTGGCTGATGCCATAATGGACTAGTCAAGGACGTGAATAACATGCAACGAGAAAACACGAGGAGCTCATAAAACACGATGCGTTGCAAGTTATCCCGTCCGAACACGATTGACTATAAACACGAAGTCTGCCCGGATCGGATCGGTGCCAGTGCCCCAGCACCGTCCGCAGAACTTATATCCTTGTGCACAAGTTGTCCATGATCGAACACGATTATTTATTTACGCACGAGCACACGAGATTCATTTAGCTATTGGATATGCACAGTCTCCTGGGCTGCTGTAAGCCCGCACACGAGGGAGACTTGCAGGGAGATCCAAATACCTGAATGAGTCTTGCCACAGGAGCATGATTCTTTTACTTGGCATGATGCAGTCCCCTGGATCGGGAACTGCCTTGGTGACCTAACGGTCCCGAATGCTTGCGGGTTATTCAGGCACGGAACGATTACATAGTAGTCTTCCGGGGTTTGAATGAAAGCACGGTAACATTCAAGCAGACAAGCATGCGTTTCTAAGGAACATAAGCAGGCACGTTGCTCGGACCCGAAGGTAAGCCGAGAATTAAAACCGTTAAGGGACTTAGCATGCGAGGGTCTAAATATAAGCAATATTTCAATTTCTATGTTCTAGCAAGCAATACAAGTTGGGATTATTCCCTTAGCTAGGTGCGTTGGATTTATTAGCATGCAGGGGGTTATTCACCTAGCGACTAGCATGAAATATTCCAGATTTTATGTGTGCTGGCTAAGCAAAGACAAGTTCACCGTAGCCACCCACCTTAGCGATAATTCGCCTCGGTAGAGCGATATGCCGAGCGAGCCTCTGAAAGCCTAAGCCGGATTCCTGTAGGGACAAGTCTTGCCTCGATCAAGAAGCAAAGGATATCCAGACTTGCCCCTACAGGAATCCGGCTTGGACTTTCAGAGGCTCGCTCAGACGTATCGCTCTACCAAGGCGAATCATCGCTAAGGTGGGTGGCTACGGTGAACTTGTCTTTGCTTAGCCAGCACACATAAAATCTGGAATGTTTATGCTAGTCGCTAGGTGAATCACCCTTTGCATGCTAATAAATCCAACGCACCTAGCTAAGGGAATAATCCCAACTTGTATTGTCTATGCTAGAACATGAAAATTGAAATACTACTTATATTCAGACCCTCGCATGCTAAGTCCCTTAACGGTTTCATCTCTCGGCTTACCTTCGGGTCCGAGCAACGTGCCTGCTTATGTTCCTTAGAAACGCATGCTTGTCTGCTTAAGGTTTGCCTTGTTTTCATCCAAACCCCGGGAGACTACTAAGTAGTCGTCCCGTGCGTGATTGAACCTACAAGTATCTAAGACCGTTGGGTCATCAGGCAGCCCGAACCAGGGGAATGCATCAAAGACAAGTCAATCACTGTACAGAATCAAGATTCAAGTATCTCGTATTCTCGTGTTCAAAGTGCATTTGCGTCCTCAATTCCAGTGCACTCTTGTTCCCGTGTATCTCGTGATAATTGACTGACCCAACCACTGCATGTCGCGGACAACCTGTGCACAAGGTATTGAACTTTCAAGTTCCTGCGGACGGCTACAACCGGGGCACCAGAGCCGATCCGATCCGGACGGAACTTTCTGATAGTCTAACGTGAGTGGGCGGTATGGAGTGAACGCCCCAATGGCCTAGCGTCTCGCTCCATACCGTCCCGGGCGAGGTGACGTGTAGCGATACAAGACCTCTCGCACCCAACCGCCCAAGACTATAAACAGTCCTTTATGGCTTTGCCAGCGACAACTGTTCATATAGATAAGTCATCCTCGCTTAGCGGCTATCCGCATGCGAGTCACTGCATCGCATCAATGAACAACTAAACACCTGAACGATCATGTTAAACGACCCTCGTGTTTGCATATGCTATTGGTTTGGTTTTCATCAAGTATGCCTCCTGAATGTTTTATACTTGCCCGTGCTAGAATTAACAATGTTTGCCTTGGACAGGGAAGGCCAAATGGTAAGTCTCGCCGTGTTTCCTCATATCGCACGGCGCACTGCCCGACACGTTAGGCTATTCAATATCTACATGAAACTGATCCTAAGGCAACTAGAAAGACAACTTAATAGTTGTGCACGGAACCTGTATTACGTGTTTGGATTTGTCGAGCGGGCGAGTAGCTTCCCCACCAGTGCATTCAATGTACTGATAATCCACCAGTTTGATATGCAGGGTGCGGGAGAACCTCGTTCGGTGCGGACGTCTCCTTCGTGCGTGCTAAGGCCAGGAGTTCCCTCTGAAGCCTTGCAACGGTGCGTCCGGGACTGAAGCACATATACAAGACATAAGTTGTGAACATCGCCTGACCATCGCCTGTATATTCATTCCACAGTTGTAGCCACTTGGCACACTTTTACTGTTTCAGAGAGAGAGGCTTGAGCGACTTGTAATCTCGGCTATACGCCGCCTGTAACACTTGTTCATATCAATAAAGAGATTACTTTACTTGTTTCAATGCTTCCGCTATATTGTCGACTCAGTGAACCTGTTACCGAATCGCTATGCGTTCATGACTCCGCTGCACTCGGACAATCTGTGCGACTCTGTGGCTTAGAACTCTTATCGCCAGCCAATGAATCACGGCCTTGCACGGGCGCGGTTTACGCTCGTGCGGCATCACGCCCGGATGGGTCAAGCGATCGTTCCGCGGGAGCGCTGGCGAGGGTGATTCCCGCCTAGCGGGAACGGCCGATTAGCCTGCGGGAGATCGGGGCGTGACATGTTGGTATCAGAGCCTGGCTTCTACGCCTTTGGACTTCGATTCGATATCTCTGTTTCGAAAGCTCGTTCGTCGGTTATGTGCACGCTCTCTCTCAATGCCTCGATGAGATGTTCCAACAATAAGTCTAAATACTTTCAAAATGCGTTTTGAATGATATGCTTGCTTGTCTGGTTGTATGCTGCGAGTGGCCTTTGTGCCAACCTGTGCGAACCCTTGAGAGTATCGCTAATAGCTTGTCCGAGATTTTCACTAACCCTAAGTTTGGTTGAATGCATCTATTCGAGGGACGCCTTAAACTAGTGCACCATCCAAGACTTAGAAAAAGGTGAAACTCGAGTGCTAAGACTTCGCTATCACTGAGCTGGTTGACGTGTTCACACTAGAAATGCATGTCGAAGGTGCGCACGATCCAGTCTAAGCGGTATGCTGATTTCGAAGCTTGTGCAAGTGAATATCCAAATGAAACAAGTACAAACGACTTGTCTAGGATTGCCTCAACCCTAGATTACTGCTTGTCCTTAGTAAGTCTCGAGGACGAGACTTTTTCTAAGTTGGGTAGGATGTAACACCCTGTTCCGCTCAAGCGGACTGCCGTCTCAATCGGCAATCGTGCAACTGTCCCGACCCGCTTTGCCTCGATCAAGAAGCAAAGGATATCCAGACTTGCCCCTACAGGAATCCGGCTTGGACTTTCAGAGGCTCGCTCAGACGTATCGCTCTACCAAGGCGAATCATCGCTAAGGTGGGTGGCTACGGTGAACTTGTCTTTGCTTAGCCAGCACACATAAAATCTGGAATGTTTATGCTAGTCGCTAGGTGAATCACCCTTTGCATGCTAATAAATCCAACGCACCTAGCTAAGGGAATAATCCCAACTTGTATTGTCTATGCTAGAACATGAAAATTGAAATACTACTTATATTCAGACCCTCGCATGCTAAGTCCCTTAACGGTTTCATCTCTCGGCTTACCTTCGGGTCCGAGCAACGTGCCTGCTTATGTTCCTTAGAAACGCATGCTTGTCTGCTTAAGGTTTGCCTTGTTTTCATCCAAACCCCGGGAGCCTACTAAGTAGTCGTCCCGTGCGTGATTGAACCTGCAAGTATCTAAGACCGTTGGGTCATCAGGCAGCCCGAACCAGGGGAATGCATCAAAGACAAGTCAATCACTGTACAGAATCAAGATTCAAGTATCTCGTATTCTCGTGTTCAAAGTGCATTTGCGTCCTCAATTCCAGTGCACTCTTGTTCCCGTGTATCTCGTGATAATTGACTGACCCAACCACTGCATGTCGCGGACAACCTGTGCACAAGGTATTGAACTTTCAAGTTCCTGCGGACGGCTACAACCGGGGCACCAGAGCCGATCCGATCCGGACGGAACTTTCTGATAGTCTAACGTGAGTGGGCGGCATGGAGTGAACGCCCCAATGGCCTAGCGTCTCGCTCCATACCGTCCCGGGCGAGGTGACGTGTAGCGATACAAGACCTCTCGCACCCAACCGCCCAAGACTATAAACAGTTCTTTATGGCTTTGCCAGCGACAACTGTTCATATAGATAAGTCATCCTCGCTTAGCGGCTATCCGCATGCGAGTCACTGCATCGCATCAATGAACAACTAAACACCTGAACGATCATGTTAAACGACCCTCGTGTTTGCATATGCTATTGGTTTGGTTTTCATCAAGTATGCCTCCTGAATGTTTTATACTTGCCCGTGCTAGAATTAACAATGTTTGCCTTGGACAGGGAAGGCCAAATGGTAAGTCTCGCCGTGTTTCCTCATATCGCACGGCGCACTGCCCGACACGTTAGGCTATTCAATATCTACATGAAACTGATCCTAAGGCAACTAGAAAGACAACTTAATAGTTGTGCACGGAACCTGTATTACGTGTTTGGATTTGTCGAGCGGGCGAGTAGCTTCCCCACCAGTGCATTCAATGTACTGATAATCCACCAGTTTGATATGCAGGGTGCGGGAGAACCTCGTTCGGTGCGGACGTCTCCTTCGTGCGTGCTAAGGCCAGGAGTTCCCTCTGAAGCCTTGCAACGGTGCGTCCGGGACTGAAGCACATATACAAGACATAAGTTGTGAACATCGCCTGACCATCGCCTGTATATTCATTCCACAGTTGTAGCCACTTGGCACACTTTTACTGTTTCAGAGAGAGAGGCTTGAGCGACTTGTAATCTCGGCTATACGCCGCCTGTAACACTTGTTCATATCAATAAAGAGATTACTTTACTTGTTTCAATGCTTCCGCTATATTGTCGACTCAGTGAACCTGTTACCGAATCGCTATGCGTTCATGACTCCGCTGCACTCGGACAATCTGTGCGACTCTGTGGCTTAGAACTCTTATCGCCAGCCAATGAATCACGGCCTTGCACGGGCGCGGTTTACGCTCGTGCGGCATCACGCCCGGATGGGTCAAGCGATCGTTCCGCGGGAGCGCTGGCGAGGGTGATTCCCGCCTAGCGGGAACGGCCGATTAGCCTGCGGGAGATCGGGGCGTGACATGTTGGTATCAGAGCCTGGCTTCTACGCCTTTGGACTTCGATTCGATATCTCTGTTTCGAAAGCTCGTTCGTCGGTTATGTGCACGCTCTCTCTCAATGCCTCGATGAGATGTTCCAACAATAAGTCTAAATACTTTCAAAAGGCGTTTTGAATGATATGCTTGCTTGTCTGGTTGTATGCTGCGAGTGGCCTTTGTGCCAACCTGTGCGAACCCTTGAGAGTATCGCTAATAGCTTGTCCGAGATTTTCACTAACCCTAAGTTTGGTTGAATGCATCTATTCGAGGGACGCCTTAAACTAGTGCACCATCCAAGACTTAGAAAAAGGTGAAACTCGAGTGCTAAGACTTCGCTATCACTGAGCTGGTTGACGTGTTCACACTAGAAATGCATGTCGAAGGTGCGCACGATCCAGTCTAAGCGGTATGCTGATTTCGAAGCTTGTGCAAGTGAATATCCAAATGAAACAAGTACAAACGACTTGTCTAGGATTGCCTCAACCCTAGATTACTGCTTGTCCTTAGTAAGTCTCGAGGACGAGACTTTTTCTAAGTTGGGTAGGATGTAACACCCTGTTCCGCTCAAGCGGACTGCCGTCTCAATCGGCAATCGTGCAACTGTCCCGACCCGCTTTGCCTCGATCAAGAAGCAAAGGATATCCAGACTTGCCCCTACAGGAATCCGGCTTGGACTTTCAGAGGCTCGCTCAGACGTATCGCTCTACCAAGGCGAATCATCGCTAAGGTGGGTGGCTATGGTGAACTTGTCTTTGCTTAGCCAGCACACATAAAATCTGGAATGTTTATGCTAGTCGCTAGGTGAATCACCCTCTGCATGCTAATAAATCCAACGCACCTAGCTAAGGGGATAATCCCAACTTGTATTGTCTATGCTAGAACATGGAAATTGAAATACTACTTATATTCAGACCCTCGCATGCTAAGTCCCTTAACGGTTTCATCTCTCGGCTTACCTTCGGGTCCGAGCAACGTGCCTGCTTATGTTCCTTAGAAACGCATGCTTGTCTGCTTAAGGTTTGCCTTGTTTTCATCCAAACCCCGGGAGACTACTAAGTAGTCGTCCCGTGCGTGATTGAACCTGCAAGTATCTAAGACCGTTGGGTCATCAGGCAGCCCGAACCAGGGGAATGCATCAAAGACAAGTCAATCACTGTACAGAATCAAGATTCAAGTATCTCGTATTCTCGTGTTCAAAGTGCATTTGCGTCCTCAATTCCAGTGCACTCTTGTTCCCGTGTATCTCGTGATAATTGACTGACCCAACCACTGCATGTCGCGGACAACCTGTGCACAAGGTATTGAACTTTCAAGTTCCTGCGGACGGCTACAACCGGGGCACCAGAGCCGATCCGATCCGGACGGAACTTTCTGATAGTCTAACGTGAGTGGGCGGCATGGAGTGAACGCCCCAATGGCCTAGCGTCTCGCTCCATACCGTCCCGGGCGAGGTGACGTGTAGCGATACAAGACCTCTCGCACCCAACCGCCCAAGACTATAAACAG
This sequence comes from Iris macrosiphon, assembly GCA_036927795.1. NCBI lineage: Eukaryota > Viridiplantae > Streptophyta > Magnoliopsida > Asparagales > Iridaceae > Iris > Iris macrosiphon. The sequence continues at coordinate 146,989,321 of JAYESA010000009.1, read as the reverse complement.
TTCTTTATGGCTTTGCCAGCGACAACTGTTCATATAGATAAGTCATCCTCGCTTAGCGGCTATCCGCATGCGAGTCACTGCATCGCATCAATGAACAACTAAACACCTGAACGATCATGTTAAACGACCCTCGTGTTTGCATATGCTATTGGTTTGGTTTTCATCAAGTATGCCTCCTGAATGTTTTATACTTGCCCGTGCTAGAATTAACAATGTTTGCCTTGGACAGGGAAGGCCAAATGGTAAGTCTCGCCGTGTTTCCTCATATCGCACGGCGCACTGCCCGACACGTTAGGCTATTCAATATCTACATGAAACTGATCCTAAGGCAACTAGAAAGACAACTTAATAGTTGTGCACGGAACCTGTATTACGTGTTTGGATTTGTCGAGCGGGCGAGTAGCTTCCCCACCAGTGCATTCAATGTACTGATAATCCACCAGTTTGATATGCAGGGTGCGGGAGAACCTCGTTCGGTGCGGACGTCTCCTTCGTGCGTGCTAAGGCCAGGAGTTCCCTCTGAAGCCTTGCAACGGTGCGTCCGGGACTGAAGCACATATACAAGACATAAGTTGTGAACATCGCCTGACCATCGCCTGTATATTCATTCCACAGTTGTAGCCACTTGGCACACTTTTACTGTTTCAGAGAGAGAGGCTTGAGCGACTTGTAATCTCGGCTATACGCCGCCTGTAACACTTGTTCATATCAATAAAGAGATTACTTTACTTGTTTCAATGCTTCCGCTATATTGTCGACTCAGTGAACCTGTTACCGAATCGCTATGCGTTCATGACTCCGCTGCACTCGGACAATCTGTGCGACTCTGTGGCTTAGAACTCTTATCGCCAGCCAATGAATCACGGCCTTGCACGGGCGCGGATCACGCTCGTGCGGCATCACGTCCGGATGGGTTAAGCGATCGTTCCGCGGGAGCGCTGGCGAGGGTGATTCCCGCCTAGCGGGAACGGCCGATTAGCCTGCGGGAGATCGGGGCGTGACATGGATATCCTTTGCTTCTCGTTCGAGGCAAAGCGGGTCGGGACAGCTGCACTATTGCCGTTTGAGACGGCAGTCCGCTTGAGCGGAATGGGGTGTTACAGATGCAATGCATGAATCACTAACAGATAATCTCTACGATGCAGACAAAATGAACAAGCAGGCTTATGTATAAACTCATATTTCTTACCCCATAGCCGAACGGTTATCCCTGCAGCAGACACACAAGTTAGCCACAATTTGCATATTCATAACTTATGTATCAATCTCTGGTGTCATCAATCGATAGGTATGCAAGAAGGTAAACCTAGCATACGCCCTATCTATATGACGGTCCATGGGTTGCCCCATGATTAGCAGCAGTTGCCCAAGGTTCAGCTCTGCACTAGCACGCATGGGTGTCGGCAGCTATCACTCGAGGTCCAGCTCTACCAACACACCCGAGTACTAGCAGCTGTGACATCATGGGTTCTGCACCACACTAATAGACATATCGTCCCACTAGACCCTTGCGAGCCGTACACCTCAGGGCGATCCAAAAATCTCTTCCGGACCGAGCGATTCCCAGTGCCCTAGGAATCGTTCGAGAGACGAGACCTTGTGCACAAGTTGTCCGAGATCAATGCAATGACATAAACACATAGTGCAAGCAAAACAATGATCAAGCAAAACATATGCGGTCTAGCGAAACACATCTTATCAAAACGAAGTATATCTTTCTCAGACGAAGCACACATTTCACATATCTAATAGCACACCCCACTAGACCCTTGCGAGCCGTATCCTCAGGGCGTACTATTAGTCACTGCACTCACATATTTTCACTTAGCAGTTCGATATAGCAAAATAGACAAGCAGAATACATAAGGCAAGCACGATTGTTTTCATATCTAACATGCAATAACTATCTCTTTCTTAGCATATTCAAAGGGACATATACGAGCGATTCATTTACTTATCTTTTTAGCATAGCAAAGGTTCGTTTGAGCTGTGTCGGTGTTTCTAAGCATGCAACATTTCTATCTTTCTCTTTAGCATGGCAATGGTTCTATCTTATTTTTGACAAGCATTCATATTCTCTTTGTTAGGCAGCAGATTCATTTCAATGACAAGCTATGTGAGATCTCTTATTAGCATACTGAGTCGGTTCTATCATTCTCTTATGAAAACATTCTTCTTAAGCAAACAAGCATTCAAAAACTCAGATTCATTATTAAGTCGTGCAAGAATCAGATAATGCAGTTCTGTCCACTCACATTGATCAATCGGTCGGAAACTCTCCAAGAAGACTTCCGTTCGAGCAAGCAAGGCGATATCACTTGTACATAGTGCCTACGCGGAGCGGGGCACTACACATATTATGTTATATATATATATATATATATATATATATATATATATATATATATATATATATATATATATATATCTTAGTTTATATTGTGGCATGTGTGTTCATGTTTCTTATTGGCGTGTTGTATCTTCGTCGTGTTCATAATTGGTGAGTTGTACCGTCTCGGAGTAGTGCGATATCCCTTGTCATTGTTTGGTTGTAGAGGTGTCCTACTGCTTCGATGAAAGTCTATACGCTTACGGTTATGGTACGAATTCTATTTTATGTACTTTATTGTGTTTTGCTCATTCACCCGGGGACATCTGATAAAATTGGCACGCTTTTATTGTTTCGAAAGAGGACTTGAGCGACTTATAATCTCGGCCTACGCTACTTTTAACACTTGTTCAATATCAATAAAGAGCTTATTTTACTTCTATACTTGTGTTATTCAATGGTTTTGCTATTAATGACTCTGTGAACTTGTTACCAATCGCCTCTTCGTTTTTTATTTCGCTGAACTCGGACTATCTGTGCGACTTTGTGGCTTAGACATTTTATCGTCTGTTCCGATCATGGCCTTGCACGGACGTATCTTGTGCTCGTGCGACATCACGTCCAGATAGGAAAAATCGTCCCACGAGAGCGCTGGTGCGGTGATTCGTGCCTAGCGGGGATGGTCGATTACCTACGGGAGATCGGGGCGTGACATATTGCTCCTTTGTGGTACTTGCTATCGGGGTCTGACCCTGCTTGGTTTGTTTGTCCAAGTTTAGTAGCAGAGCCTGAGGATCCTGTCCCTTATCCGACTGATGGCGAACACCAGGGGAATGTCCGTCGAGGAACTTGAGAGTGGGTTTCTTCTCCCCCACTATGAGTATCGTTTTGTATTACCTTTTTGGCATTTAGTTGACGACACTTGTTAGCCGATTTATCTGGACATCAATTTCTTTACATGATTGTATATTATTCAGACCGCGGCTGACTTACAATTATGTACTCTTGACAATGTACTAGTTTATCATTCTGTATGTCTGGTTTCATGATCATTCCGATAGAGCATCAGGGATGCCTAACTGCTTTATCTTATATGTTTATTCTTATTATTTCTTGGTTGATGATTGAGACATAGATGTTCTTGGACCATAGGTGATTTGATTATAGTATGCACCCCCTTGTCTTTAGACAACCTTAGCATATTGCGGGTTACTTCAATATTTTGCAAGGTGTGGTTGGCTGAGTCACGCTCCCGCTCTCCGGTATTCTTGTTCTGGGACGTGACAGACGCTTAATTGAGGCTTAGTTTGCGCTTCAGCCTGTTAGCACCCATTTTTACCTACCTTTGCTCCTACATGTAAAATAATATGTTTACACATAAATTTTAATATTTTTTCATACAATCCTACCAGTATATGCATAAATAACAATATAAATTATCAATCAAGCAAAGTAACAATATAAATACTAGAATCAAAATGCAAAATATAAGTCATACAATGCATAAATACTACATAGTTATCAAAATACCATCAAACATAAAAGCTAAGTCTCTAAAGTTGCCACGTAAATTTTTTTAACTATCCAACTATGTAAATAACATATAGAAATTTATATCCTCTTCCATCGCGGATCTATTTCTATCGTCACCAGAATCGCCGAGAAGAGAAAAGGAGAAAGAAGAAGCAATCGAAGAAATCGAAAAAGAAGGAAAAAACAAAAAGAAGAAGAAAACGAAGAAGGAAGAAGGAAGTACCTGTCGGCGACGGTCGATTCATCGGCGGCCTCAAGCTCGAGCAGGAACATCCCCTCCCTCCGTCGACCAGGTAACCCTAAACTTTAGGTGTGATGTTCTTTTTTTTTGTTTTATATGAGATGGGGAAAAGCTTAGTGTTGGTTTAAAAAAAAATCCAAAGGCACTTTTTCCGGTACCTAAGACTAGGTGAGGCACTACTAAGCGACGCCTAAGCGCTGATCACTTTTCTGGGACAAAATTTCATTAAACGAGACGTCCTAATTCTAATACTTGCTTAAGCACGCTTTTCATAACATAGCTGTAATCAAACTATTCTAGAACTATTTGGACTCATTTTGTTTTTACTCGGGATTATGATCCGCTGCACTCCAATATGTGGCTTCATAAATACTTTAGTTTTGCCTGTTTGATATTATATGAAGATGTACACATTTTATTTAAGTTTTTAGGAAGACTATCGAATAGTCATTCCATGCAGGTATGAAGCTGGAAGTACTCGGGACCGTTTGGTCGCCAAGACAGTTCTCGAACCAGGGGATTTGTACCATATCAATAATCCAAGAATCACAGCTTATGGAGCAATACCATTCCTGTACTGAATTAAATGACTCGGGGAGTCAATATATATATTGTGAACAATCCTGCCTTGAACTTGAGCCTGTACCTGATAAGATCCTAACTCAAACTTACCTAATATATCCTAACTTGTTCTTGTATCTAACCAAAGGCCCGAAAGATTAGAGACTTGCATAATCACAAACAACTTAGTGCACAAGGGAGATCCTCGAATCTCGTTCCGCGGGAGGTCTCCGGGGCACCGGGAACGATCTGACCGATCGGAACCTCCTGACTGTAGTCGCCTGCGTCGGGCGGGATGTGTACAATGCCCCATGTGTCTTTTGCACACCATTCTATCCATGAGACTATACCGTCCTCTATGGCGTCGTGCTAGTGACCTCTTGTTCATATATATAAGTCATCCTCGCTTAGTGGTAATCCGCGTGTGAGTCATTGCATCGCATCCAATAATCTGAAACACTTGAACGATATGAGTATAAGACATCTATACATAAATTGAACAACCTGAGCAATCAATTAAACACTTGAACATCTATCGTAACACACCTGAGTAATCCTTATAACTCGTGTACTTGAAACATTACCTCGCTTATAACACTTGTGTTTGCTTATGCTTTTGCCCCTAGTTTTTATTATAAATGCTCGTGTTTGGTTTAACTTGGTTTTCATGGACAGGGAAGGACGAATGGTAAGTTGGTAAGTCTTGTCGTGTTCTTTTATATCGCACGGAGCACTGCCACACGAGTTAGATTTTTTATAAATGCCATAAAACTTATCATAAGGCAAGACTAGAAAGATAAATTAATAGTTGGTGCACAGAACCTTTATAACGTGTTTGGATTTGTCGAGCGGACGAGAAGCCTCCCCACCAGTGCATTCATGTACTAATAACCTACCATATTGCTTAAATGGTACGAGAGAATCTCGTTCAGTGCAAAAACCCCCTTGATGCATGCTAAGGCGTGGAGTTTACTCTGGAGCCTTGGAGCATTGCGTCCGAAGCTGAAGCACATATATAAGACATAATATTGGAATATCACCTATGTATCATTCTATAAATATAGCCACTTGGCACGCTTTTATCATTTCAGAGAGAGAGATGGGCTTAAGCGACTTGTAATCTCGGTCTAGCGTTGCCTGTAACACTTGTTCAATATCAATAACGAGATTGTTTTAATTCTATACTTGTGTTATTCAATGGTTTACTATTGACGACTCTGTGAACTTGTTATCAATCGCATGTGTGTTACTTATTCCGCTGTACTCGGACTATCTGTGCGACTCTGTGGCTTAGTCATTTTGTCGCCTGTTCGGATCATGGCCTTGCACGGGTGCGACTTGAGATCGTGCGACATCACGTCCAGATGGAAAAGATCGTCCCACGGGAGCGCTGATACGGTAATTTGCGCCTAGCGGGGACGGTCGATTACCTACGAGAGATCGGGGCGTGACATATTGGTATCAGAGCATGGCTTTACGCCTTTGGACTTTTTATCAATTTTCTCAGTTTTAAAAGCTCGTTCGTGGGTTATGTTATGTGCATAAACTCTCTCTCGTTGACCCGATGGGATATTCCAAACAATGGGTCTAAATAATTTTAAAAAGTATATGTGAATGATATGATGGCTTGTACAAAATTGTGATGCGATGGCCTTTGTGCCGACCTGTGTTAGGCTTTGTGGGAATAGACCCGTGCTAGAATTGGCAAGTTATGTGTGAACCAAATACCTATACATGACTTTCCAGTTGGTTAATGTGTGAAGTAGAATATCGTTCGAACGGTTAGCTACGCACACAACCTTTTGGCTAGTTGTGTTGAGTATCGCACACCAAGACCTTTTGGTGCAAGCTAGTTGTAAACGAGATTGGGATATCATTTAGATAAAGATAAGTCAGACTTAGAATGGCAACTGATAGAAACATTATCAGATTATCACTAAGACAAATATAGAAAATTGTGCTTGTATTTTGAGAAATAGCTCGAATGGTATTTCGTGTCGGCAGATATAAATCAGATATGATTAACTTGGATGAATATCAACAAGGATATATAAGAGACTAAGATTTATCAAGCGATGCTTAGGTATCGTGTAGGAATTCAAAGGAACGACTTGATGAATATGCTAGCGAGTGATGCCATCATGATTGATTGGGTGACTCGATTCTTGAGTGATATATGGATCATTTTAGAAATGTTCAAATGGATTCATAAGTATCGTGCGATAGTTGGCTTAGACGATTTGAGAATGTCTTGAACAAGTGATAAGGCTTATATCGAATAGGGATTCAAGAAAATAGAAATCAATATCTACTTGTTGGAAACTTGATGGATCGTGCGAGCGATTTCAAATTGAATCAAACAGATTGAAGCTTGAATAGAATATCGCTCGAATAAAAGTTAGCCCAAGAATGAATATTTTGGTTCGATGAAAGAGGTAAGCGATAATAGATTTGATTTGGAGTTTGGAAGAACGATCTTAAAATCTAGTTCAAAAAGATAACCTTCGAAATCAGTCCCGACCGAGAGACGATTATCCAAACGAAATCGATGAATGGAACGTATCAAAAGTGGATAGACTTTGGCTTGAATATTTGAACTTAGTTATTTGAGGAATGCTAGAAGTAGACTATGGATTTATCAAATGGTAACATTGAAGTTGGATAATTTTGCTAGACGAATTATAATTACGGTATGAACGAACATGACTTGGTGGATAAACATATATAACTTGGATGGAGCGAAGTAAAATATTAAGGTGTCTCGATTGTTTTGAAGATAATCATAACGCTTGACGTTCTTGTCGTGTGCGAGCGTAACTCTATGTTCGTACATGCGTCACGTCCGGATTAGAATGATTATCCAGCTGGAGCGTTGGCGTGGTGATCTTACGTCCAACGAGGTTGATCGAACTTGCGGGAGACCGGAGAGTGACAACTTATGGATCGTCTTGACTTGTGGTTCGACACGATAAGAGGAGTTTGAGAATGCAAGTGAATCGTAAGTGTTTCAAGGATAAGTTAGCCTAGAACCTGGAGTAAGTCACGCTAAATGGTTTCATGAACGGATACATGAATCTTGTTGAACGACTTGGAGTTATAATCAAAGGTTTAGAATTGAATCATAGCTTGGTGGTCTAGACTTAGAATGGATATATGGTTCTATCAAACATGCTTAAGCAGATAGATTATGCGAATTGCTAGGCTTGTCATGCGACTTGGATATATCATGAATTTTACTGAACGAACTTGGACCCTGTACAAACGAACGTGTTAATGTGAGTAGGATGATCTATACTCGACGTTTAAAAATCTGAGTGAAACGAGCTTGGGTAGAATATCTCGTACAAACGAACAATGGTTTAACCTTAAAATTATGGAGAGCATCGTACGACAAATTTGTACGATGAATCGTGTGCTTGAACTTGTAGCTGTGACCTTGTGAGCTGACCTAGTAATTAGGCAGACAACCCTGTATCGAGTGAAAGAACTTATGTAACCAACTTTAGAATATTGCTTAAGTAAGCCATAGAACTGGGGCAACAAGACTTAGTGTTAGACTGGAAACAATAAGCGTGTGCTATGTTTGACACAAACAGAATGTACGATAGGATATGGACGCTATTCGGTTGATCCGATAGATCGTAATTGACGATAGTGGAAAAACTTGATTTGAATAGAAAATGACTTGGATTTTATTGACCCTATTGGAGATATCATTATGATTCATAAGACGAGAACCCTTGAGATTTTCGCAAGTAGCTTGTCCGATTTCACTAACGCTAAGTTTGGTTGAATGCATATGTTTGAGGGACATCTTAAACGTGTACACGATCCAAGACTCAATGATATATGGAACTCGAGTGCAAAGACTTCGCTATCGCTAAGTTGGTTGACATGCATATGTTTGAAGGGCACTTTGAATATGTACATGATCCAGACTCACGATACGCTGATCTCGAATGCTAGTGCAAGTGAATATGTTAGATTCGCATGAACGAATATATCGACTTGGATAAGTTTGCCTCAGTCTTAGATCATCATTCAAGATGGATTGTAACGTACCCCGTGTTAAGCGATATATATTTTGCGCTAAGGCACAATAGAGACCGAGTTAGATCTTGGATTGAATGATAGAGTCTTTCAATGAGACAGACCCAGCATACACGCGACACGGTATAAGGAACGAGTATAAAATTGTGTTCGAATGAATCTAGTGGTATCGATCGTTTTGCTTGAGATAGATTCGATAATGCGGTAGAACGGCTTGCGCTCAGGAAGTCTCGAGGATGAGACTTTTTCTGAGTAGTGTATAATGTAACGACTTGTTCCGTTCAAGCAGACAGCCGATTCAAACGGCATAAGTCTAATGCCTTGACCCGCTTTGCTCAACGAGAAGACTTGTTTGAGGCAAAGGATTTTCAGACTTGGCCCTTCAGGAGTTCAGACTTAGACTTTTAAAGGCTCGCTCGGAGTATCGCTCGACCGAGGTGAATCATCGCTAAGGTGGGTGGCTACAATAAACTTGTCTTTGCTTAGCCAGTACACTTAAAATATGGACGATACATGCTAGTCGCTAGATGAATTACCCCCTGCATGCTAATAAAGAATACAACGCACCTAACTAAGGGAATAATCTCAACTTGTATTGCTTGTATTAGAACATGGAAGTAAAATTTGGCTTATAATTTGGACCCTCGTATGCTAACTTTACTTCGTGCAAGTATACCCCGTTATGCCTCGAGTAGATCGATATATACTCTCCGCAGTGCGCTGTTTTACTTGTTTACCCTGCTCGTCCCCATAGACTATGTCGCTCAATATGTTCCTGCACGGTTTTACTCCTCGCACTACACCATAGACCGTGTCAACGTAAATGCTTATGTTTCATATAAATGCATGCTTGTCTGCGTACCTTGTGGTTTATAATCATTGCCTTGTTGCAATGCTTGTCATATAATTTATGCCACAATCAAGTAAACACTATATTTTCTTGCATTTCATCTTAGTTTTTCGGAAGACTATCGAATAGTCGTTCTGTGCAAGTATGAACCTGAAAGTACTCGGGACCGTTAGGTCGCCAAGGCAGTTTTTGAACCAGGGATTTTGCACCATATAAATAATCCAAGAATCACATATAGTGGAGCAATACTCGTCCCGTACTGAATTAAATGGCTTGGGGAGTCGATATATATATATTGTGAACAATCCTGCCTTGAACTTGAGCCTGTACTTGACAAGATATTGACTCAAACTTGTACCCGATATATCCTGACTTGTTTATGTACCTGACCAGAGGTCCGGAAGATTAGAGACTTTCATGGTCACGGACAACTTGGTGCACAAGGGAGATCCTCAGATCTCGTTCTTCGGATGGTCTTCGGGACACCGGGGCCGATCCGACCGGTCGGAACCTCCTGACTGTAGTCGTCTACTTCGGACGGGATGTGTACAATGCCTCATGTGACTCTTGCACACCATTCTGCCCATGAGACTATATCGTCCTCTATGGCGTTGTGCCAGTGACCTCCTGTTCATATAGATAAGTCATCCTCGCTTAGCGGCAATCCGTGTGCGAGTTATTGCATCGCATCCAATAATTTGAAATATCTTAACGATATGAGTATAAGACATCTATACATAAATTGAACAACCTGAGCAATCCATCACTACCAGAAAAAGTCAAATTAGCGACGTCTAAAAACGTCGCTAAATAACAATAAATCGTCGCTAATTAGGTTTAGCGACGTAGTTAGCGACGTTTTAAATCAGTCGGAAAACACCAAGTCGCTAAAACCAAAAACGTCGCTAAACGTCGCTATGCCGACGTTTTTTAGCGACTTTAATGTGTCGCTAAATTTAGCGACGTTTTGCGACGCCAAGTCACTAAAAAACGACGTTTATTAAAGTCGCTAAACGTCGCTGATTAGCGACGTCAATCGCGACGTTACACCGACGTCTTTAATGACCTGGCTATACTTGCCATGTCAGCAATTGGCGACGCTTAGCGACGACTTTAGCGACGTCATTAGCGACGAACTTAGCGACGTTTTACAGCGTCGCTGATTAGCGACGTAATTAGCGACGTAAATTAACGTCGCTAAGCGTCGCTACACGTCGCTAATAAAGTCGCTAATTTTTAAAAAAAAATAAAAAAAAATTTCCAGAATCAAACATTAGTGATTCCCTGCAGTTTTACAGCATCTTCATCATACACACCAACATGATTCAATCTAGTTAACTATATAATCCAATTAAATTAAAAACCACAAGAAGTATCAATCCAATTAAATGTGGATAACTATATAATCCAATTAAATTAACTAAAAAATTCAAGACCACAAGAAGCATCATACATCATGTCTATTGTTGAAGTACCAATAATTTATAAATAATAATAAAAATAACTATACTAGTACGGATCTGCAGGAGGCTGACCAGCGGCACGCTTCAAGGATAACAACTCCTCATACTCGTCCCGTGGAATCGACACCGATGTCGATGGAGAAGGCAGTGACGTCGGTGGCGGCCGTGCCCGCTCCAAGTCTGCGAGTCGCTGGTTGTAAGAATCCAGGGTAGATAACAGCCTCGTACTGCTATCACCCATTGAATCCTGCATCCTCGTCAGGTTCTCGCCCATCGATAGCTGTGACGCATGCATCCTCGTCAGCTTCTCGCCCATCGATAGCTGTGACGCCTGCAGCTCCATGATGTTGCGATCATTGGAGGCTCTAATATTATTTGTCAATTCTCGTAGCTCCGTCATGCTGCGGTCGAGCATATCCAATCGTGCGATAAGCATCGGATCGTCCGCCTGCGGCTGGGACCGGGACTGGTCCTCCATACTTCGCAGCAAGTCGTCACGGAGAGACGCAATCTGACGGTCAACGGCCTCCTGGACGGCCTCCTGGACTCTGGCCGACGACTGCGAGGGCTGCGACTGCGAGGGGGTGTGTGGAATGCACAGCTGTCGGGGAGGCCCTAGATGACTGCGTCGCAACCAGGGCGCCATAGGAGCCCGTACCGTAGTACGTACCCCTCTGGAGACCACCAGCTGCGGTTACCCACAGGTCGTCCGCCGACGGAGATGGACCAGGCTGCGACGAAGCACCAGTCTCTCCAGGTGTAGGTGCACTAGCAGTCGCCCGCTCACGAAGCCTAAGATACTCGGCCTAGAAAAGGTTTGGAAACTCAATAATTGCCTAAGTTATATTAAAATAAACACAAAGTAAAGTAATACTTACATAGGTCTGTGAGGCCCTCTCATCAATGAGATTTCCGTCCTTGCGATGGGTGGCCAAGAAGACGGTCACCATGTTTGCATCCTCACCCCTCTGTACCTGTTAAAAATATATTTTTTATTACTAAACTTAAATATTTTTTCCAAGTACCATTTTATGGTACTTATATTAAAATAATATATTTTAAAAGAAAAAACATACCAAACGACGGAAATGTTCCGTCATCGGAATCGAGCCACCACACCACTTGGCAGCATTCTGCCTAGCCGCCTTGGCCTTCTTAGACCTTTCCTTGTAGCTCGGATCGTCGAATCTAGCCCTCATCGCAGTCCACTGCTCAGGCGTGATCCAACCTTGGATCGGTTTTCCAGCACGATCACGAGCCTTCTGGTCATCCAGAGCATCTCGGATAAGCTTGGCGGCAACGGTAGGAAAGAGCCGCTCGATCAACTCGGCCTGGTGCGGAGGATAAAAATACGTTTGCTACAATAAATAATTCATTAAGTTAGCATCACGAATATGCATAAATTAGAGGATTTATTTAATATACTTTTACCTGGAAGTGCGCAAACCACCAACACGTGCAAACGTTTGTAATCTCCTCGAGAACATAAGCTTCACAAATAGATCCTTCAACCCGTGCCTTATTTTTTACCTTTCTCTTTAGGTGATTCAGATGACGCTCGAAGGGGTACATCCACCGATAACCGACAGGACCACCAACACGTGCCTCATAGGAAAGATGAATTGGCAAATGCTCCATAAAGTCGAAGAATCCTGGAGGAAACACCTTCTCAAGCTTACATAGTGTTACCGCAATGTCCCTCTCTTGCTTTTCTAGACGATCGACGAGCAACTTAGTACAACAAAGATCTCTGAAGAATATGCTCAGCTCTGTCAATGGGTCCCAAACGACCTGCGGTAAGAATTCCCGAAATGCAATCGGAATTAACCTCTCCATGAATACATGACAATCGTGGCTCTTCATACCTACTAGTTTATTCTCCTTGAGGTCGACGCATCTTCTCAAATTCGACACGTACCCGTCTGGAAACTTTAGACCCTGAATCCACCTACAAAGTCTACCTTTATCCTCTTTATCCAGTGAGAAAACTGACTTAGGTTGCTTTAACTTTCCATTCCCCTCCTCTATCAGATGCAATGCAGGACGTCTACATATGTCTTCTAAGTCCAACCTGGCCTTCAGATTATCTTTCGTCTTCCCCTTTACATCCATTACAGTATTAATTATGTTATCAAACACATTCTTCTCGATATGCATGACATCAAGGTTATGTCTGATCAGATTGGTGCTCCAATATGGCAGATCCCAGAATATACTCCTCTTCGTCCAGTTATGGGTGCGACCAAATCCGTCACACTTGTACCCCTTAGCAGGCTCTTCGATAGCACTTGGTAAATCTTTTACCTCTTCCCATATCGTGCATCCGGGCCACCTTGGAGGTGGATTGGCCTTCTCCACAACTCCCGCACGAAAAGCATTCCGATTCCTCCGGTACGGATGATCCTTCGGCAAAAATTGTCGATGACAATCGAAGAAGCACGGTTTGCCTCCGTGTTTCAGACGAAAAGCCTGAGAACGGTCCATGCAATACGGACATGAGAGACGACCATGGGTGCTCCATCCCGATAACATTCCATAGGCCGGAAAGTCGTTGATGGTCCACATAAGTGCTGCCCTCATCTGAAAATTCTGCTTTCTAGAAACATCGTACGTGTTGGCACCTACTTCCCACAGCTGATTCAACTCATCTATCAAAGGCTGTAAGTACACATCGATGTTCCTCTTCGGATTGTTCGGACCCGGGATAATAACGGTTAGGAACATATACGGAGTCTTCATGCACATCCAAGGCGGTAGATTGTACGGAGTGACGATCACAGGCCAACACGAATACTGGAAGCCCGAAAGTCCGAATGGGGTAAAACCGTCAGAGCAGAGCCCCAATCTGACATTACGCGCTTCCTCGGCAAAATGTGGATGCTCTCGATCAAAGTGCTTCCATGCTTCTCCATCGGATGGATGATCCAATACTCCTTCGATCGGTAGGCTTCCTTGCACCGACAGACTTTCCTCTAACAGTGGCCTTGTAGCGATCAGCACCACAGAATCTACACGCATCTTCATCCTTGTCGTCTTTGTAGTACAACATGCACCCGTTGCGACATGCATCGATTTTCTCGTATCCCATCCAAAGCGATCTCACCATCCTCTTAGATCGATAGAAGTCTTTAGGCAACTTTGCACCCTCGGGCAAGATCTCTATAATCAAATCGAGCAGTCGATTATAGCATTCTTGCGACATGTTAAAATCGGACTTGATGCTCAATAATCTTGTAACCACCTCCAACGGTGAATGGCCCTCACAACCAGGATATAGTGGAGTCCTTGCATTCTCAAGCAACTCCATAAACTTTGCAGCATCGGCATTCGGTGCCTCCTCAGCTGCATCATAATTGTCTGGATTGAAACTAGGTCCTGCCGCATCATAATTGTCAGGATTGAAACTAGGCCCCGCCGCATCATAAACCATGTTCACCAACCCATCGTCGTAAGCATCGTGGTCTTGGACATCCATATACGGCTCCACATAGGGCTCCGACTCCGATGCTAGAGATACAAGTTCTCCGTGCGCGGTCCACTGATAGTAATTCGGCGTAAAGCCCTTCGAGTATAAATGATATGTAACTTCCACTTCTGGATGATATTTCCTGTTGCGACATCTCACACATGGACACTTAATTTTGGTACCATCCATGTACTGAGGGAACGCCTTGGCGAACTGCAGGAACTGCTGTACACCCTCAATGAATTCATCCCGCACACCGCACATGTCATCAGGATGACGGTTGTACATCCACGAACGATGACGCAGATAGTAATTCATATCCATTTCTAGATACTTCTGCAAAATTGACAGTATGTATCATATAAATCATTACATGCAAAATTAACTTCTGTGTCTGTGTCAGTGTCCGTTATTGGAAAAGCAGTATATATATATATATATATATATATATATATATAACATTACCCAAATAATATCTTAATACCACTTTACTACTATACCTTAACCCACTTCTGTGTCAGTGTCCGGATTTTAGTGTAGTAGGCTCCAGCCGAAGCCAATAAGTTTCTTGAGATGCATGTCCTTATGCATGCTGCGATGATATCTTTGCTCCATTAGAGGCTCTTCATACTGCTAGCTAGTGATTTCAGTAAGTGTTGAAATTAATCCTTTATTTATTTAAGCTGATTTGTAAGTTTCGTTTAGCTAATTCAACTGTTATAATCATATTATTTAGACCATTAGGCACTTCTTGAAACTGGCAGTAGGGTGAGGAACTGAGATACATAACTCCGCAGTACTTTGCTTTCGGCAATTAACCCCTATATATATTGGGAGTGGAACGAGGAAGTAGCTAGAGCTCAAAATTCTTGGGGCACAATTAAGGACGGTTGCTTAGATCATACACTTCCTGGTCGAATAATTGGCGTTCTAATTAATTTGATCACATGATCAGTTGTTGTACGAATATTCAGGAATTAGTTCTAATTTGTTCACCCAATGTACGTAGTCATGACATATGAACATGGATTCAATAATAGCCATCATTTCTTCCCCTCCTCCATTGGACCAATGAATAGTAACCACAAAATCAAACAATTAGTATATATATATATATATATATATATATATATATATATATATATATATATATATATATATTGCAAAAGTGCAAATAAATACACTTATGTTCTTTCTTTCTTATTCATCGATCCATATTATTTATTTATTTTATACTTGAAAGAAGAAATTAAAATCTGATCTCTACATGATCGCACATGCATGAACATTGTCAAAAAATCTAACCCTAACCCTAACCCTAACCCTAACCCCATGTCAAAAAACCTAACCCTAACCCTAACCCCATGTCAAAAAACCTAACCCTAACCCTAACCCTAACCCTAGGTCCAGATCAGTGTCTGTGTCAGTGTGTGTGTGTGCCGTGTCTGTGTCTGTGTCAGTGTCAGTGTGTGTGTCGTGTTTGTGTCAATGTCACATGTGTCCTGTGAGAGAGAGAGAGAGAGAGAGAGAAAGAGAGAGTGAGAGAGTATACCTTGCCGGAGTAGTCGCGGTCGACGGAGCTGGGGGGGGGGGGGGAAATTTGGTTTCGAATCAAAATTTCAACTGACGGGGAAAAATGAAACCGACCCCTAATTAACCAAATTTTAGCGACGTTTAGCGACGTCGAATAAAAAATGTCGCTAAATTAAAAATTTGCGACGTAAAGGACGTCGCTAAACACGTTGCTAAATATTTTGAGTTTTAATGTCGCTATATACGTCGCTAAACGTCGCTAAATTAGACATATTAGCGACGTTTAGCGACCTTAATTGAACTTATAGCGACTTATCTTTTAAAATCGTATTAAAAGTCGCTAAACGTCGCTAAATGTCGCCATTTAGCGACGTCTAGCGACGTGTTTATAATGAGTCGCTAATTTATATATTATTAGCGACGTTTCTTTTGACGTCACTAAAATACGTCGCTAATCCCGCTTTTTCTAGTAGTGCATTGAACACTTGAACATCCATTGCAACACATCTGAGTAATCCTTATAACTCGTGCACTTGAAACATCAACTCCCTTATGACACTTGTGTTTGCTTATGTTTTTTCCCCCTAGTTTTTATTATAAATGCTCGTGTTTGGTTTAACTTGGTTGCCTTGGACATGTGGTAAGTTGGTAAGTCTCGTCGTGTTCCTTAATATCGTACGACGTATTGCCACACGAGTTAGGCTTTTCATAATGCCATAAAAATGATCTTAAGGCAAGACTAGAAAGATAACTTAATAGTTGGTGAACGGAACCTTTATAACGTGTTTGTATTTGTCGAGCGGGCGAGAAGCCTCCCCACTAGTGCATTCATGTACTGATAATCCATCAGATTTCTTGCAGGGTGCGGGAGAACCTCGTTCGGTGCAAAAATCTCCTTCGTGCGTGCTAAGGCATGAAGTTCACTCTAGAGCCTTGGAGCGTTACGTCCGGAGCTGAAGAACAAATATAAGAAATAATGTTGGAACATCGCCTATGTATCATTCTATAAATGTAGCTACTTGGCACGCTTTTATCATTTCAGAGAGAGAGAGAGAGAGAGAGAGAGAGAGAGAGAGAGATGCTTGAGCGACTTTTAATCTTGGCCTAGCGCCGCCTGTAACACTTGTTCAATATCAATAAAGAGCTTATTTTACTTCTATACGTGTGTTATTCAATGCTTCCGCTATTGACGACTCTGTGAACTTGTTATCAATCGCTTGTGCGTTACTTATTATGCTACACTCGGACTATCTGTGCGACTATGTGGCTTAGTCATTTTATCGTCTGATCGGATCATGGCCTTGCACGGGCGCGACTTCAGCTCGTGCGACATCACGCCCAGATGAGAAAGTTCGTCCCGCGGGAGCGCTGGTGCAGTGATTCACACCTAGCGGGGACGGCTCATTACCTGCGGGAGATCGGGGCGTTACAGTCAGGGCGGGGGGGGGGGGGGGGGGGGGGGGTCAGCTGAGAGAGAGAGAGATAGAGAGAGAGAGAGAGAGATTGAGAATGGAAAAAAATAAAACGCGGCTGAAAATTTTAAGTTTTTGTAGCGACGGATAATTTCGTCGCTAATCCGTCGCTGAAATAACAACGACGGATTAGCGTCGGATTGTTGACGAAATATATTTACATAAATAACTTAGTCGTTATTCCGTCGAATTTTTGTCGCTGACTCAGCGACGGAGTAGTTTTCGTCATTGAGATCCGTCGCTATTTAACAGTATTTTTGTAGTAATAATGCTCTAAGCTAGGGAGTAATATTACATTATAAATTTGCTACTCTTGTATGCTTATTCTTAGTCTCCCTGTGTATTATTTCATTCCCATATGATCAAAGGCAACTCCATTGTTTTGAGTAAGGGGTTGTTTGGTACAAATTTTTTATTTATTCTCCAGCAAATTTAGGATGAAAACTATTCCATGTTTGGTTTATTTTATAAAAAAATTTCTTCTGGTGGTAAACAATTTGTGCACAAAATATGAAAATTATCTCTCTTAAGAATATGCGAGTATTTTTTGTCCAGTTAAAATTAAATTTTTTGCCCATATATATATATATATATATATATATATATATATATATATGATCTAAAACTATCCAGGTGATTTTATATTATGGAACCACCCTATGTTACATGGGTTGAATTTAGATTGGGTGATTGAGATAAAAAGATGGTGGGGTCCACACCTTTTAATCCAACCCATATAACAACCCTACTCCCCACCCGTACAAGAGCGGAGCCGATCCCTCCCCCCCCCCCCCCCCCAACCCATGTACCAATGGTGTTACCACTACACCATTATATATATATATATATATATATATATATATATATATATTCATGTTTTAAATTTATTTTTGTTTTTTAATTTTTATCTTTTTTCACTTTCTTAATTTTTTTTTTTTCATCCCCCTCCCCACGCCACGCCACCCCCACCCCCACCCCACCCCCATGTACCAATGGTGTTACCACTA
This sequence comes from Iris macrosiphon, assembly GCA_036927795.1. NCBI lineage: Eukaryota > Viridiplantae > Streptophyta > Magnoliopsida > Asparagales > Iridaceae > Iris > Iris macrosiphon. The sequence goes on along the minus strand of JAYESA010000009.1, from coordinate 146,970,816 downwards.
CACCATTATATATATATATATATATATATATATATATATATATATATATATATATATATATTGTTTTTTTTTTCATGTTTTAAGATTTATTTATGTTTTTTAATTTTTATCTTTGTTCACTTTGTTAGATTTTTTTTCATACTTTGCTGTTTTTTTTTTTTGGGCATTTTTCAGTTTTTTCATCGTTTTCATTTTTAAAGCATTTTTCCATGTTTTTGTTCTTTTTTGTTTTTTTAGTTTTATTTTATTTTCTTAGAATATTTTTTTAAAATGTTTTTTTGCTTTTTCTAGTTTTTCATCTTGTCTTTTTTTTAAGATTTTTTTTCTGTTTTTTTTTAGTTTTATTTTCGTCCTATTTTCATTATATATATATATATATATATATATATATATATATTTTAAGAGAATTTATTTGATTCATAATTTAGCTATACACCAAGCACCACTATAACAAACATAAAAAGACAAATGTGTTAAGACGACACCCTAACAAAGCTCTCTCAAAGTGCTTTATTAGGCCTTCTCCAATGGGAGTTCTAATTTTGTCTATTTTTTTGGTAAATTTTTTTTTTTTTACAAAAAAATTCTTTCAATGATGCCTTCTATTCTAAGATGGTGTTGACCTAGGATAGAAAATTTCTATGAAAATTTTTACATGTAGAAATTCTCATAAAAATTCTTTCTCTCATATCAATTAATAGTGAACCCACATTATTGAATTGATCGTTTTATTTTGTAACATCTAAGATATAAATAGAGAACCATTGAAAAATATTTTTTTTTTATAATTTTTATATAAAAACTTAACCAATTATGATAAAAAAAATTTGAAATAAAATGACAAGTACGATAGAAATTCAACTTTAAAAATTACCATTGGAAATGGCTTTAGTGGCGTATTGAGCTAATTAAATTGCTGAGAGTGTGAATTTTTAATTATTTGGTAATCAATCGTGAGCCCGTGACAGACCCCTTCTTCAGTCCTCCTCTTGTTGGTTCTTGCTTGCAGCAAAGTTGGCACCTGGCAACGAGATGACCCGATCGACCGTCGGTCCGTTGATAGTTTTATTGGATTTGATTCTTCTTCTGTCACTTAGTATTAGCTGTCATCTTAGTTTACATCAGACTTAGAATGGCCAACGTTACAGAAGAAAAATAAAATAAGAGAAAGAAGATTAGTTTGATAAAAGTCAAGATGTGTAATGGGTCGGACCGGTCTGAGGTCCGATTTTGATCGAATTTGGTTCGGTCCGGCCGGCCCATAGGCACTGAAAGTCGATTCAGTCCGGACCCATGATTAGGTGGCTGGCGGTTCGGGTTGACCGGATTTGGTCAGGGTTGGATCGGACCGACCCAATTTATTTAATTTATTTAATATATTATATATAATATAAGTTATATAATATATTATGTATATAATAAATAGAAAATTATAAGTTATTTGTTAGTAAAAAAATTTTATAATACTCGTCAACTCAAATGACAAGATGTAATTTTTTTTTGATAAAGCCAACTGACTAGTGTAGTAAGCATTTGTGCCAAAGAAATCACCTATGGATCTCTATTTAAAGAGCTTATGTCTAGCTTGCGGATCCAAACAACATTCGGTAAGGGATTGCCCTGAATGTCGAGAGAAAGCAGTGATGATTCATCAACCAGCCACAACAGCACCCGCCAAAGCACCACAGGGAGAAGTCGCAAAGAGATCTCACATGCACCAGCCACCCAGAGCATCTCCGCAAGTACTGCCTACTTGTCAATATTGTGGCAAGCGAGGACATATTGAGAACGAGTGTAGACTTAAGTTGGGATTATGCTTGATTTGTGAATCTAACCAACATTTAGCTAAGGAATGTCCTGAGCATCGAGATGGAGCACTATTGGTAAACCAACAAGCTTTACCAGCACCGAGGCCAGCCTATCCAGCATTGGGAGCACCACAGACGGGAGTTGAAGGAATCATACTACCAGCTCCAGGAGGGTATCAGCCGAGGCCACCTTTGGCACCCCAAGCAGCACTCTTCCAGCAGGCCCAGCAACAGCAGAGGAATCCACCGCAAGGACGCGGACAAGCTTTTGCGATGACCATGGAGGACGCGTAGACTCGTGGAGTAGCAAATGCGCGTAAGATTTAAGTTATTCATAGATATATATATTCCTAGCATTGCTTTAACACGTGCCTGTTAGTTCATTTCCTTAGCCTTAACCTAGTGTTTTGAACTTGCTAATAATTGATAACCTAGTTTTTCTAAGTTGTAGTTTTCTTTGCTCTAACCATATTTCCTTCACTCTTGAATTACCTAACTTTCATTGTCTAGGAAAATACTTTATTCCTTCCCTAGGTGTTTTGCTTAACCCTCGATTTGTCTTTGATAATGATTCCTTGATTGTGTCATGCTTCAAACATTTTTTACAACCGTGTCATCTCTTCTGACTGTTATGTTTTGTTATTTTTGATTGCGAGGATGCAATCATCTTAAGGGGAGTAGATTGTAAACCCCCCGATTTTTCAGAATTTTAAAATAAATTTTTGGAAATTTTCTGTAATTTTTAACTAATTAAAATAAATATTTTCTAGTATTAAATAAATTTTGTGATTTTATTAAATATTAAAATATTATGAAAATAATATTTTTGGTGTAAAATAATTTATTAGACATACTGTAATTTTTCTGGAATTTATTGTACCCCAGAACTAGTTTTAAAGACCTAAAAATAGTATTTTAAAATAAACCTAAATGAACCATCCTGAACCAAACCGGTTTAATTCTGAACAAACCCAAACCGGCCCAATTGAACCGGACCCAAACCCTATCGGATCGGGTCGGATTCTGTCACGCCCCAGTCCCAAAATACCGTGGGACTGGATGCGCGGCAATGGCCAGCAGTACGCACCGATGGACAAACCCAATTTAATGGATCCATCAGGGCATACTTAAGCTGTAGAACAACAATAAATAGATCAAATGATACAAGTCACAGTCTATTCTAATCTCATCCACAGAATATAATCACAGATCCAAAGCCAGAATAAATGCAAATAAATAAAATCTAACATATCTCGATAAAAGTGTCTCGGGGAACAATCCGAGAATGTGTCTGATACATCAATGCAATAGACAGGAAATAAAGGAACTGAAAATAGAAATAACTGACTATATAAAGCCAATACTCAGGAGAAGTCCTCTGGCACGATCTCGTCCTCAGGTTCTGGTACAGCTCCTGGAAGTGCTCATGTACTGTATATCTCGAGATGGATCTCTTCGGCTATACCTGGGGACATAATCCAGATCCAGGTCCTCAGGGGACATAGCAAGGTACAAGAATAATCAAGACAAAATAAATGCAGTGCAGCAAATAAATCAAACAATAGGGTAATACTATATAACCAGCTAAGTGATATGTAAGATGAGAGCATCACTAGAACTCAGGCTGAAACTACTACAAGCTCTGTGTCGGGGAGCCGGTAGCAGTGATATCATGTGGTTGTCTAACTCGAAGAGAGACTAAAACACCGGCATAATATAAACAACCTGTAGCCTGTGTGTCTCTCCCCACCCAATGTAATCATACGTCTCATGTCCACAACGTCTCATGTCCATGCCACGCAGGATCAAGTCTAATGCAGCAAGTCATAAGATAGCTATGAATATAATATCTATGTCACAAGTCCTGTAGCCTATACAGAATCACCATGAATGTCTCAGGAAGATTCTGTCTCATGAATAGTGTCAGGTGTCCTGGGTATTGTCACCCCCACTTTTTGGATTAGGGGTATTTTCGTCTTTTCGTAATTAATGAGTAAATGACTGCATGATAGTTGATTATTCTCAAATTTTGTGATTTTATTTTGTTGCACCTCATCGTCGTTTTGAATTTTAGAACCCTACTTGCATTCACTTTTATTAAATTGATTCATAAGTCGAACTTGTACAACTTTTAATTGTTTAGACACCTTGGTGCAAGAGTACATCGAGGTATCCATCCCGTGGACGATACGTAAATAAACCCAAATTCTCTTTAGGTGTAAATTCTATAAATTCTTGGAAGTGTGTAATACAACATCAAATTTCCCTGAACCATGGCCTCAGACCATCGAACCAATGCATTCTAGCAATTTCTTTATTATTTGAAATTCCAACCATTGAGAAAGCCCAATCCCAGGAAGGCTTTGACCAGACCTAATTCTAGGTCAACCCAAAGTCTACTATGATTATATATATATATAGATAGTATTGCTTCCCTATTTCTTTCTCAACCAAAACCTAATACACCAGCCGACAATCTCAACCCCCCCCCCCGACTTTACTACTCACGCCTGAACGCTGCTGCCTGAACGCTGAAGCCTGGACCCCACGCTGAAGTCGACGACCGCCGCTGCCGACCGAGAAGTTCCCGCGCTGAAGTCGACGACGCTGCCGACCGAGAAGTTCCCGCGCTGAAGTCGACGATGCTGCCGACCGAGAGTTCCCGCACGGACTGACTGCTCGACGACCGGAGTTCGACGACAGACCCTGCACATCGACCGGCCTTCCTTGTTCGTGACCATCGCCTCGTAATCGTCATCGTGCCGCGTGCAGGTTCGCTCCTGTCCACGTTCCCGTCATTTCCTGTGATATATATATATAACTATAAGGACGTATGTATATACGTATTTGCATACGTATTGGTATATTGGTATATATATAATATGTTCTCAGCTAATATCTATATACATATGTATAAGTAGCGTATATATATCCCCTAGTATATATTTTTAATAATTATATACATGGTATAAGTTTTGTTAAGTGTGTATATATATATATATATATATATATATTATAATTGTAATTAATGAATATTAATGTATATGCCTATGAACCGTATAATGCTCAATTAGTTTAATACATATATACATATCTATTATAAGTGTAATTAATTAGTATGATGAGAGATTAGTTCATATTAAGTCCTATGTATCACATGTCCGAGATGTCTTGATTGTGACCACGGATACCCCGTAGTTACATCTACATGCGACCATGTAGCATGATAGTAGACTGCCATATGTACACTGACGTACTGGCGGGACCATCCCATTGACTGTCTGTTATGCACAACAACTACAGACGTGACCCCCTAGTATAGTCCTTGATCATTATGTTGATTGTGAGCTAGAGTATTGTCTGATGAAGTATTGTATTATATGATATGTCTAAAGGACTGTTGGATCATTCAGACGACACCTTGGAACCCAGACAGTGGTATTACCAGCTAAGGACCACAGGCGAGTACATTCTCTGACAGTTTCCATTATGTTGATTATCTCTATAATTCTTGTTGTATAGCGTACATGACTCTGATATTGTTGTTTACACGAGTTAGCATCATTGAGACCTGTCACGAGGAGTCGTGATTGGAATCCATCGTACTAGCTGGGGAAACGGGAAAATATTAGTAGTCTATGTGATCATATCCAATTTACATGCAGCATTAGCTCACCCACATCTCACTTCGGTGCAGCCTTACCCTTACATGCCTCATCGCTGTTACATCTGGTTAGCCTGACTTGTTGGGGATGATCGCTAATCAATGTAATGAGTCATATAGTCCCAGGCCGATCACATGATATACTGATATTTTACACACTAAGTTAGATGATTCTTGACATGCATCTCTAGTATATTGATCCAGCATCTCTACATGTTCTAGTTATTGTTCTTGTACACACTTACATATCAGTTCATTGTTCTTGCGTGTACTTGTAGTTCTATTCATTGTTAGATGCATATTGATGATGATGTTCCAGTATTTCTTATTCCAGTATTTCTTATTTCAGTATTTCCTTTATTTCAGTATTTCTTATTGCCAGTATTTCATATCTGTCTTGTATTTCTTTACACTGTATTATAGTTTTTGTCAATATATGTGGAACTGCTGTTAGAGGTGTATCTTCGTTCCAATCCTGACTGGATATTTTTTCCAGAGAACCTTAAGGATTTCTGTACCACGCACTACGGACCAGGTATAGATGCAGATCATGTACCAGAGATCCTAGAGGAGACCATGCCCCTAGATGAGGCATTGCCTACAGCTATCTAGATAGTATTTATTTATGCTCAAGACTTATGGAGGTTGTTTCAGTTTATGTTTAGACTTATGTTAAGTTTAATTGGAGACTTGCGTTGGACAGCTAGACTGTGAGTTATCTTTATGTTTGAGACATGGTATTTAACTATGTCATTTCCTTTTATCTTTATCGTGCCTTATAGTTGTGATTGAGTTACCTTATGAGATTATTGTGAGATGTATTTTGACCTCCTTATGGAGATGGATATCATTGACATGTGTTTAGCTATATAGTATTATTTTGACCTAGACAGCGTTCTACTGCCGATGCTGCGGCGTAGGCTGGACGTACCCACGCTCTCGTGCCCCTATACCGGGTGCGGGTCGTGACACGTTTTTAGTTGTGGCCCATGCAGGTCTAGTTTCACAAGTTATGCGATATCGTGGTAGTGCGATAACTTAGTTGTACTGCTGCGAGCCTGTGCTAGGATATAGGAAATAGGATCTAGGATGAGAATATGCTCAATCACACTAGGAAATTCTGAAGTTCTTATTGCTATTCTAATGGATTGCTTCCTTTAGCACTGCAGTGCCCTTCCTTGATAATATCACATCTATCACCTTAATTGATTCCTTGATCTGTATTCAGGATATCGCCGAATACTAGATCCATGAGAATGGGAGCAGCCAATTCAGAGAGGACTGCCATCTCTCAACCTGACGAACAGATACCTGGAGATCCTCCTACATCTCCTGTTCGTGTGGGAGTGTCTGCAACTAACGGGATTCCTCCTCCACCTATACAGAGGATTGCCCCAGCTATGACAGACAACCTTCCACCACCACCGACACCGATTCCCGGAGGAGTGCCCGCTGACGGGGCACAGATGTTCGCATTGATGCAGGGCATGCTAGAGGCCCAGAGAGTAACAGCAGAGGCTCAGCGTGTTCAAGCTGAGGCTCAGAGAGTGCAAGCAGAAGCACACCAGGCGCAGACCGAACTAATGAGAGAGAGCATGGAGAATGCTCATCAGGTGACTCTCCAGGCTGTAGAGAGAGTAACACGATAACCGCAACATCAAGGTCAACAACAACAGAGGCCCGGTACCATAGTGGACTTTAAGAGGATGATGCCTCGAGAGTTCAAAGACACAGAAGGAATACTATATGCTGACGAATGGTTAGAAGACATAGAGAGAAATCTGCGCTTATCACAGATTCCAGATATTCTTCAGATAGTGGCCGCTGGCAGTCAGATGTTTGATATCGCACTGACGTGGTATCGTACAGAGCTGAGACTCGCAGCTGAAGGACTTACTTGGGAGGACTTTAAGGAACTCTTCAAAGAGAAATTCTTTCCTGACGTAGCCTTGGGAGCATTAGAAAGTCAGTTCCATGACTTAGTCCAAGGAGGCATGTCAGTCGACGAATATGCTGCAGAGTTTTGTCGATTGAGTCGATTTGCGCCATCGATAGTTCGAGACCCAGGAGACAGAGCTCAGAAATTCAGGAAGGGATTGAATAGGGAGATCAAGTCTCGTACTTCGGGACGACGTACTGCTACATTTGAGAGTATTCTGATGGATGTCCAGATTGCCGAAGATGACTTGGACCTCAGGTCCAAGAGAGGACGCGATACTTCTGGAGCAACAGGAGGTAACACAGGACCAGCCAAGCGCCCACACTTTCAACAACAACATAGGCCTCACCAGCAACAACACCAGCAACAGGCACCAGTTCGAGGACATGCTCAACAACAGCAACCACAAAGACATAATCAACTCGTTGCCCCATGTTCGTATTACGAAAAGATGGGACATACAAGAGACATTTGCAGAAAAAGGTTGGGCACTTGCTTATCGTGTGGATCAGCAGCACATCAGCTGAGGGACTGCCCAACTATTCAGACTCGCCAAGGAGGAGGAGCAGCTCAGAGAGGACTAGCCAGAGCACATATTGTACCAGGAGGCCAGCAGAGAGGACCTCCACTTCCATCGCAGTAGGAGCAACAGAGAGGAGCACCACAAGGACGAGCTTACGCCATGACCACTGAGGAGGCCGAGCCAGCTGGAGACGTGATTTCAGGTTCAGTTTTACTCGATTCTATTCCAGCACTTGCATTATTTGATTCTGGCGCTTTCCATAGTTTCGTATCTGTATCTTATGCCCTTAAGCATCATTTAGAAACATAACCATTAGATAGGACTTGCAAGATCACGATAGGAGGAGGCATTATCCTAGTCCGTGATTGTTGCAAGGATCGGAGAGTGTCATTGGAAAGCCGAGAGTTGAGCGTGTGTTTACTCGTCATGCCACTTTCGGAATACAATATTATACTCGGAATGGACTGGTTAAGTAAACACTATGCTTCTATAGATTATCATGGAGGGAGAGTAGTATTTCGACCACCAGGAGAGCCAGAGTTTGAGATTGCCAGAGGAGCAGAGGAGCGGAGCAGAGGCACTTTTTGCGGAGCCAGGGTAGTAGAAGAAGAGATACCGCATCCAATTATAGCGGAGTTCCTGGATGTATTTCCAGAAGAGTTGCCAAATTTGCCACCAGACGGAGATGTTGAGTTCTCTATAGACTTGATACCAGGAGCGGAGCCTATTTCACAACATGTCTATATAGTTAACAACAACGAGTTGGTAGAACTAAAGAAACAAGTTGAAGAGTTGCAAGACAAAGGTTTTATTAGATCAAGTTTATCGCCATGGGGAGCACCGATATTATTTGTACCGAAGAAGGATGGCACGGTACGTATGTGTATCGATTATAGAGCTTTGAATAACCTCACTATCAAAAACAAATACCCGCTGCCAAGGATAGATGATCTTTTCGATCAATTGAGCGGAGCGAAGGTATTTTCAAAAATAGACTTGAGGTCAGGCTATCACCAGGTGAAGGTGAAGAAAGAAGACATACCGAAGACCGCCTTTCGAACCAGATATGGCCAGTTTGAATTTACAGTAATGCCGTTTGGTTTAACCAATGCAACAGCAGTATTTATGAACTTGATGAACAAGGTGTTCCATCAGTACCTTGACAAGTTCGTAGTGGTGTTTATTGACGACATTCTAGTATATTCAAAAACCCCAGAAGAGCATGAAGAGCACTTGAGAATAGTCTTAGAAACTCTCAGGAGAGAGAAATTATACGGGAAGCTTTCAAAGTGTGAGTTCTTTCTTAAAAAGGTTGAATTTTTTGGACATATGGTAACGGGTGACGGAATTTTAGTTAACCCAAAGAAGATAGAGGCAGTGAAGTCATGGGCTACCCCCGGTACGGTAGCTAAAATCAGGAGCTTTCTCAGACTAGCAGGATACTACGGAAGATTTGTACAAGACTTCTCCAAGATTGCAGAGCCAATGACTAGGCTGACCAAGAAGGATGTGAAATTTGTCTGGACAGAAGAATGTCAAGCCGCATTCGATGAGCTGAAGAGGAGATTGACGACAGCACCAGTTTTGACGTTGCCATCAGGGACAGGTGGATTCACTATCTACAGTGGTGCTTCAGGAAAAGGGTTGGGATGCGTTCTTCAACAACACGGATAAGTAATTGCCTATGCTTCAAGACAATTACGCCCTCATGAAAAGAACTACCCCACTCACGATCTGGAGTTAGCGGCAGTTATCTTTGCCCTAAAGCTGTGGAATCACTATCTATATGGAGAGCGTGTGGAGATCTTCACAGACCACAAGAGCTTAAAGGTCGTGTTTACACAGAAGGAGCTGAATATGAGACAGAGAAGGTGGTTAGAATTGATGAAAGACTTTGATATCTCATTACAGTATCATCCAGGGAAAGCTAACGTAGTCGCGGATGCCTTGAGTAGGTACCCAATGGCTATGTGCTTGACTTTGGATAGACACTTATTAGCTGATCTTGAGAGCTTGGAAATTGAGGTATTAGTTCCAGGAGCTGAGATTCAGATGTGGGGACTGCAGATTCAATCAGAGCTGATAGACAGAATTAGAGCTGCACAGTATGATGATGAGACTCTAAGGAATATTAGGGCACAAGTTCAGACAGGATTGATAGACGACTTTACTATTGCGGATGATGGATTCTTACGACATGGCACGAGGATTTGTGTGCCAAGTGGAGAGCTGCGCGAAGAAGTTTTACAGGAGGTACACCGCTCTCAGTACTCGATGCATCCCGGAGCCAACAAGATGTATCGAGATTTGAGGAAGCATGTATGGTGGTATGGTATGAAGTGCGAAGTAGCACGCTTCGTATCCCGATGTTTAGTGTGCCAACAGGTGAAAGCAGATCGATAAAGGCCAGGGGGATTGCTTTAACCTTTACCCATTCCAGAATGGAAGTGGGAGCACGTGACTATGGACTTTGTTTCAGGACTTCCTCGTTCTCCAGGAAGAAAGGACGCAATTTGGGTCATCGTGGATAGGTTGACCAAATCAGCCCACTTCTTACCATTTAAAGTGGGTACTTCGACGGAGAAGCTAGCAGAGATGTACGTACAGCAGATTGTCAGATTACATGGAGTTCCTGTGAGTATTGTCTCAAATCGGGATAGTCGTTTCACTTCCCATTTCTGGAGGAGTCTGCAGTCTAGCTTGGGCAGTCAGCTCAAGTTCAGTACCGCATATCACCCCCAAACAGACGGGCAGTCTGAAAGGACTATTCAGACTCTTGAAGATATGCTACGCACTTGCGTATTGGATCTCGGAGGTTCTTGGGAGGATCATCTACACTTGGTAGAGTTTGCTTACAACAACAGCTACCAGGCCAGCATTGAGATGTCACCATTCGAGGCTTTATATGGACGGAGGTGTCGTACCCCTTTATCTTGGGATGATGTTGGAGAAAGAGCCTTGTTAGGACCAGAAATGGTCGTGGATGCAGCAGAAAAGGTAAAACTTATCAGAGACAGACTGCGAGTGGCGCAGGATAGACAGTGACATTGGGCAGATAGCTACCGTAGGCCCCTAGAGTTTCAGGTATTATTTTGATTTGTTTTATTTGGTTTGTGATTGCTTTGTTTAGGTTGCGTGTTAAGATCGTTGTTCTAGGATGGCGATTTGGTGTTCCTACGGATTTCTCTGACACGGGACACGATTTATTTTGGCAGAGGAGGAAAGCTTAGTCTACGATACATTGGTCCCTTCAGTATTCTTGCAAGGGTCGGTGCAGTGGCCTATAGACTAGACTTGCCGCCTGCTCTAGATGGAGTGCATAACGTGTTCCACGTATCGTAGCTGAGACGGTACGTGGCAGATCCTAGTCACTTATTAGATCACTCGGAGATCGAAGTTGGACCGATACTCAGTTATCCTGAACAACCGGTGAAGATCTTGGATCGTAGAGAGAAGATATTGCAGAACTAGACTATTCCCTTGGTCCGTGTTGCATGGAGAAATCACTATCTAGGAGAATCAACTTGGGAGAGAGTGGATGAAATGCGCGAGCGGTATCCATATCTCTTCGAGACTTGAGGTATAATTCATTAATTGATTGCTTGATTCTTATGATAGTTATTTTAAATTTCGAGGACGAAATTCTTTAAGGAGGGTAGACTTGTCACCCCCACTTTTTGGATTAGGGGTATTTTTGTCTTTTCGTAATTAATAAGTAAATGACTGCATGATAGTTGATTATTCTCAATTTTTGTGATTTTATTTTGTTGTACCTCACCGTCATTTTGAATTTTAGAACCCCACTTGCATTCACTTTTATTAAATTGATTCATAAGTCAAACTTGTACAACTTTTCATTGTTTAGACACCTTGGTGCAAGAGTACATCGACGTATCCATCCCGTGGACGATACGTAAATAAACCCAAATTCTCTTTAGGTGTAAATTCTATAAATTCTTGGAAGTGTGTAATACAACATCAAATTTTCCTGAACCATGGCCTCAGACCATCGAACCAATGCATTCTAGCAATTTCTTTATTATTTGAAATTCCAACCATTGTAATACCCATGAGAAAGCCCAATCCCAGGAAGGCTTTGACCAGACCTAATTCTAGGTCAACCTAAAGTCTACTATGATTATATATATATACATAGTATTGCTTCCCTATTTCTTTCTTAACCAAAACCTAATACACCAGCCGACAATCTCAAACCCACCCCCCCCGACTTTACTACTTACGCCTGAATGCTGCCGCCTGAACGCTGAAGCCTGGACCCCACGCTGAAGTCGACGACCGCCGCTGCCGACCGAGAAGTTCCTGCGCTGAAGTCGACGACGCTGCCGACCGAGAAGTTCCCGCGCTGAAGTCGACGACGCTGCCGACCGAGAGTTCCCACGCGGACTGACTGCTCGACGACCGGAGTTCGACGACAGACCCTGCACATCGACCGGCCTTCCCTGTTCGTGACCATCGCCTCGTAATCGTCATCGTGCCGCGTGCAGGTTCGCTCCTGTCCACGTTCTCGTTATTTCCTGTGATATATATATAACTATAAGGACGTATGTATATACGTATTTGCATACATATTGGTATATTGGTATATATATAATATGTTCTCAGCTAATATCTATATACATACGTATAAGTAGCGTATAGGTATCCCCTAGTATATATTTTTAATAATTATATACATGGTATAAGTTTTGTTAAGTATATATATATATATATATATATATATATATATATATATATATATATATTATAATTGTAATTAATGAATATTAATGTATATGCCTATGAACCGTATAATGCTCAATTAGTTTAATACATATATACATATCTACTATAAGTGTAATTAATTAGTATGATGAGAGATTAGTTCATATTAAGTCCTATGTATCACATGTCCGAGATGTCTTGATTGTGACCATGGATACCCCGTAGTTACATCTACCTGTGACCATGTAGCATGATAGTAGACTGCCATATGTACACTGACGTACTGGCGGGACCGTCCCATTGACTGTATGTTATGCACAGCAACTACAGACGTGACCCCCTAGTATAGTCCTTGATCATTATGTTGATTGTGAGCTAGAGTATTGTCTGATAAAGTATTGTATTATATGATATGTCTAAAGGACTGTTGGATCATTCAGACGACACCTTGGAACCCAGACGGTGGTATTGCCAGCTAAGGACCACAGGCGAGTACATTCTCTGACTGTTTCCATTATGTTGATTATCTCTATAATTCTTGTTGTATAGCGTACATGACTCTGACACTATTGTTTACACGAGTTAGCATCATTAAGACCTGTCACGAGGAGTCGTGATTGGAATCCATCGCGCTAGCTGGGGAAACGGGAAAATATTAGTAGTCTATGTGATCATATCCAATTTACATGCAGCATTAGCTCAACCACATCTCACGTCGGTGCAGCCTTACCCTTACATGCCTCATCGCTGTTATATCTGGTTAGCCTGACTTGTTGGGGATGATCGCTAATCAATGTAATGAGTCATATAGTCCCAAGCCGATCACATGATATACTGATATTTCACACACTTAGTTAGATGATTCTTGACATGCATCTCTAGTATATTGATCCAGCATCTCTACATGTTCTAGTTATTGTTCTTGTACACACTTACATACCAGTTCATTGTTCTTGCGTGTACTTGTAGTTCTATTCATTGTTAGATGCATATTGATGATGATGATGTTCCAGTATTTCTTATTCCAGCATTTCCTTTATTTCAGTATTTCTTATTGCCAGTATTTCATATCTATCTTGTATTTCTTTACACTGTATTATAGTTTTTGTCAATATATGTGGAACTGCTGTTAGAGGTGTATCTTCGTTCCAATCCTGACTGGATATTTTTTCCAGAGAACCTTGAGGATTTCTGTACCACGCACTACGGACCAGGTATAGATGCAGACCATGTACCAGAGATCCTAGAGGAGACCATGCCCCTAGATGAGGCATTGCCTACAGCTATCTAGATAGTATTTATTTATGCTCAAAACTTTTGGAGGTTGTTTCAGTTTATGTTTAGACTTATGTTAAGTTTAATTGGAGACTTGTGTTGGACAGCTAGACTGTGAGTTATCTTTATGTTTAAGACATGGTGTTTAACTATGTCATTTCCTTTTATCTTTATCGTGCCTTATAGTTGTTGTGATTGAGTTACCTTATGAGATTATTGTGAGATGTATGTTGACCTCCTTATGGAGATGGATATCATTGACAGGTGTTTAGCTATATAGTATTACTATGACCTAGACAGCGTTCTACCGCCGATGCTGCGGCGTAGGCTGGACGTACCCACGCTCTCGTGCCCCTATACCGGGTGCGGGTCGTGACACATTTTTAGTGGTGGCCCATGCAGGTCTAGTTTCACAAGTTATACGATATCGTGGTAGTGCGATAACTTAGTTGTACTGCTGCGAGCCTGTGCTAGGATATAGAAAATAGGATCTAGGATGAGAATATGCTCAATCACACTAGGAAATTCTGAACTTCTTATTGCTATTCTAATGGATTGCTTCCTTTAGCACTATAGTATCCTTCCTTGATAATATCACATCTATCACCTTAATTGATTCCTTGATCTGTATTCAGGATATCGCCGAATACTAGATCCATGAGAATGGGAGCAGCCAATTCAGAGAGGACTGCCACCTCTCAACCTGACGAAAAGATACCTGGAGATCCTCCTACATCTCCTGTTCGTGTGGGAGTGTCTGCAACTAACAGGATTCCTCCTCCACCTATACAGAGGATTGCCCCAGCTATGACAGACAACCTTCCACCACCACCGACACCAATTCCCGGAGGAGTGCCCGCTGACGGGGCACAAATGTTCGCATTGATGCAGGACATGCTAGAGGCCCAGAGAGTAACAGCAGAGGCTCAGCGTGTTCAAGCTGAGGCTCAGAGAGTGCTAGCAGAAGCACACCAGGCGCAGACCGAACTGATGAGAGAGAGCATGGAGAATGCTCATCAGGTGACTCTCCGGGCTGTGGAGAGAGTAGCACGACAACCGCAACATCAAGGTCAACAACAACAGAGGCCCGGTACCATAGTGGACTTTAAGAGGATGATGCCTCGAGAGTTCAAAGGCACAGAAGGAATACTATATGCTGACGAATGGTTAGAAGACATAGAGAGAAATCTGCGCCTATCACAGATTCCAGAGATTCTTCAGATAAAGGCCGTTGGCAGTCAGATGTTTGATATCACACTGACGTGGTATCGTACAGAGCCGAGACTCGTCGCAGAAGGACTTACTTGGGAGGACTTTAAGGAACTCTTCAAAGAGAAATTCTTTCCTGACGTAGCCTTGGGAGCATTAGAAAGTCAGTTCCATGACTTAGTCCAAGGAGGCATGTCAGTCGACGAATATGCTGCAGAGTTTTGTCGATTGAGTCGATTTGCGCCATCGATGGTTCGAGACCCAGGAGACAGAGCTCGGAAATTCAGGAAGGGATTGAATAGGGAGATCAAGTCTCGTACTTCAGGACGACGTACTGCTACATTTGAGAGTATTCTGATGGATGCCCAGATTGCCGAAGACGACTTGGACCTCAGGCCCAAGAGAGGACGCGATACTTCTGGAGCAACAGGAAGTAACACAGGACCAACCAAGCGCCCACACTTTCAACAACAACATAGGCCGCACCAGCAACAACACCAGCAACAGGCACCAGTTCGAGGACATGCTCAACAACAGCAACCACAAAGACATAATCAACTCGTTGCCCCATGTTCGTATTGCGGAAAGATGGGACATACAAGAGACATTTGCAGAAAAAGGTTGGGCACTTGCTTATCGTGTGGATCAGCAGAACATCAGCTGAGAGACTGCCCAACTATTCAAACTCGCCAAGGAGGAGGAGCAGCTCAGAGAGGACCAGCCAGAGCACCTATTGTACCAGGAGGCCAGCAGAGAGGACCTCCACTTCCATCGCAGCATGAGAGGTTTGCTCAGCAGCAGCAGCAACAGAGAGGAGCACCACAAGGATGAGCTTACGCCATGACCACTGAGGAGGCCGAGCCAGCTGGAGACGTGATTTCAGGTTCAGTTTTACTCGATTCTATTCCAGCACTTGTATTATTTGAGTTTGGCGCTTCCCATAGTTTTGTATCTATATCTTATGCCCTTAAGCATCATTTAGAAATAGAACCATTAGATAGGACTTGCAAGATCACGACAGGAGGAGGCATTATCTTAGTCCGTCGTATGCGAACTTTACTGAAAGGTGCACGCACCGTTAATATGAACGTGTGGTATTTCGCGAAAGTTGATTTGGATGTACGTGCACACCGGAATCAACGCGTATCCGTCGACAACGCCCCGTATAGGCCCTGTTCTGAAACTCGTTGTAACTTCGTGTGTGCTCGTCGCTTCGAAACAAAACTTGCACAATCGAACTCGTAGCGATACGTAGGTCCTGTGACCCAAGTTTGGTTCAATTATGAGAACGTTGACAAAATCCTGTATTGTGGGCCCCACAGCTCAACTTGACGGGCGATTTTGTGATCGGTTCATCGAAATCCAGTTCTGGATATTTTGTTGGGTTCGTATCATCGTTCTGGACTTGTAGACACTAAGTTTGACAAATTTGGAGAACTTTATCTCTGACACATTTTTCGGTGCTAAGTGGGCCACATGTGGACCCCACTTTGACCAGAAACTGTCACTTTTGCCCCTGTGTCTAAATTGGACTTATGGACAGGCAATTCTAGCTATTTGAAATCTTTTGAACATGATGGTAATGATTATTTTAGCAACCGGAGGAGTACCTGCAGATCCCGCGGATACTGGAGCAACAGTTGGAAACCAAACCCTAGGCAAGTGTACCTTACCATACTTGCAGTAATTTGTTTCATATTATTCTCTTGATCTATTTCTGTAATATATATGTTCAACCTAGGACCGTGTGACATTACTTAACGTCCGAATAATATTCGGGTGTCAACGCCGTACGCGGAGTTGTATAACGTCAACTAGAGATGAATATCGAGACCCTATACATTTTTTGTGCTTGCATCATCAAGTACGTCATACCATAGGACACTTGGTTCATAAGACAGAATCTTTTTGAGATATTCATGGTGATTCTGTATAGGTTACAGGATTCAAGACATAGATATTGCATATGCTTAGCTATCATTATGACTTGCTGCATTAGATATGATATTGTGTGACATGGACATGAGACGTCGTGGACATGAGATGTGTGATTACATTGGGTGGGGAGAGACACACAGGCTACATGTTGATTATATTATTACGGTGCCGTAGCCACTCCGAGCTAGGCTCCTACATGATATTACTGCTACCGGCTCTCCGACACCGAGCTTGTAGTAGTCTCAGCCTGAGTTCTAGTGATGCTCTTATTTTGTATATCACTTAGCTGGTTATATAGTTTGCCCTATTGATTCATTTCATATACTACACTTATTTGGCTTGAGTTATTCTTGTACCTTGCTATGTCCCCTGAGGACCTGGAATCCGGATTATGTTCCCAGGTTTAGCAAAGGAGATCTACCCCGAGGTGTACGGGACAGGAGCAGACATTTGAGCAGTACCAGCACCAGAGGATGAGGTGATCGCTGATGATTTCTCCTGAGTATCTGCTTTATCTATACTTAGTCTTTGCTATTGTTATACTCTTTATTTCTTGTCTATTGACTGTTGTATCAGGCTTATTATCGGGTTGTTTCCCAAGATATATTTATTGAGACTTAATGTTGATTTATATTTCATATTGATTATATTTATTTCTGTGGATGAGATTAGTAGCATAGATCTTTATTATTGTTTTACAGCTTAAGTACACCCTGATGGGTCCATTAAATTGGGTTTGCCCATCGGTGTGTACTGCTGGCCATTGCCACGTGGCTAGTCCCTCGGTATTTTGGGACTGGGGCGTGACATGGTTTTTGTGGTGGCCCATGCAGGTCAACGACTAAATTGCTTCGGTTTCAACTTAGAAACTGAGCAAGCCTACGATAAGGATACGATAAGTTATAGGATCTCATCCACTTGATTGAATCGTTCTTGATCTCTATATCGGATTTGAATTTCTTGACTTGCATCCTGCCTTGATTCCTCTGTGCGCCTCTTATAGTTTATTTTTGATGCAGAGTAATGGATCCACCAGCAAGCGACGAGACTCCTGCAGGAACACCACAAGGTATTATGGTTAACCACGAAGATGAAGTGACACCAGTTAATGGAGGTCAATCAGCACAACAAAGCAGTCAAGCAAATCAGCATGCCTCAAGAATCCAGCAAGATGACATTCCACCACCACCGTAGTTTACTCCACTGATGCCTATTTTTCCATAAGGGTAGGCTATGGACGAACAACATATGTTTCAAATATTCTACGCGATGATGCAAGCCCAGCAGAAGGTTCATCAAGAAGCCCAACAAAGTCAAGCAGAGAAGTTATTTGACGGACTTAGCTCTGAGCTACAGAAGTTAATCAGATCCGTTGCAACTACTTTAGACACGGACGTTCTTGCTGCAACACGACCCATGGAGTGCATCACCAGGAGAGAGTCCAGCCAGAAGCGGGCGCATGCATTAGCACCAGACCAAGCATAACAGAAAAGAGCTACAAAGCGACCACAGATGAATCCACCACAGAGAATATTTACTCCACTAGCACTAGTCCTTCCTACTTGTCACTACTGTGGCAAGGTAGGCCATCTCGCTAAAGAATGCCGACTCTGATTGGGATTATGTCTAGCTTGCGGATCCAAACAACATTCGGTAAGGGATTACCCTGAACGTCGAGAGAAAGCATTGATGATTCATCAACTAGCCACATCAGCACCAGCCAAAGCATCACAGGGAGAAGTCGCAAAGAGATATCACATGCACCAGCCACCCAGAGCATCTCTGCAAGTACTGCCTACCTGTCAATATTGTGGCAAGCGAGGACATATTGAGAACGAGTGCAGACGCAAGTTGGGATTATGCTTGATTTGCGAATCCAACCAACATTTAGCTAAGGAATGTCCTGAGCATCGAGATGGAGCACTAATGGTAAACCAATAAGCTTTACCAGCAGCGAGGCCAGTCTATCTAGCATTGGGAGCACCACAGACGGGAGTTGAAAGAATTATACTACCAGCTCCAGGAGGGTATCAACCGATGCCACCTTTGGCACCCCAGGCAGCACTCTTCCAGCAGGCCCAGCAACAGTAGAGGAATCCACCGCAAGGACGCGGACAAGTTTTTACGATGTCCATGGAGGACGTGCAGACTCGTCGGGTAGCAAATGCACGTAAGATTTAAGTTATTCATAGATATCTATTCCTAGCATTGCTTTAACACGTGCTTGTTAGTTCATTTCCTTAGCCTTAACCTAGTGTTTTGAACTTGTTAATAATTGATAACCTAGTTTTCCTAAGTTGTAGTTTTCTTTGCACTAACCAGATTTTCTTTACTCTTGAATTACCTAACTTTTATTGTCTAGGGAAATACTTTTTTCCTTCCCTAGGTGTTTTGCTTAACCCTCGATTTATCTTTGATCATGATTCCTTGATTGTGTCATGCTTCGAACATTTTTTACAACCGTGTTATATCTTCTGACCTGTTATGTTATGTTATTTTTGATTGCGATGACGCAATTCTCTTAAGGGGGGTAGATTGTAAACCCCCAGATTTTTTAGAATTTTAAAATAAATTTTTGGGAATTTTTTGTGATTTTTAACTAATTAAAATAAATATTTTCTGGTATTAAATAAATTTTGTGATTTTATTAAATATTAAAATATTATGAAAATAATATTTTTGGTGTAAAATAATTAATTAGACATACTGTAATTTTTTTAGAATTTATTGGACCCCAGAACTAGTTTTAAAGACCTAAAAATAATATTTTAAAATAAACCTAAATGAACCATCCTGAACCAAACCGGTTTAATTTTGAACCAACCAAAACCGGCCCAATTGAACTGGACCCAAACCCTATCGGATCGGGTCAGATTCGAACCAAAAACCCGATCCGACCCGACCCGAACCCATTCCCCTTTGCTATAGTAACCTACCCCGAGAAACCTGATCGCCTCCGACCGTTACGACTCCCCGACTTCCCTAACCACAGCCGTCCGCCTCCCCCGCGGCCGTTCACCCGCAGCCGCCGCTCCGACTCCTGCAACCGCCGCCGAGCTCCCTATAAAACCCCATCGAAACCCTCTTCTCCGGCTACCCCATCACCCCCAACGCCATCGCAGCTACCTTCTTCCTCTGCCGAGCTCCCTGCCTCCACCGACGAACTCCTCCGGCCGCCCCGCTGCCACGACCACCGATCAATACCATCAACGCCATCCTCCATCGCCCTCTTCCTCCCCGGCGAGAACCCCCACCCGACCCATCAACCCCACAACCACCACCACTCCAGCCGAGCTCCCCGGCCACCGCCTCTGTCGCTTCTTTCACTCAGGCGATGGCGACAAGCCCTAGGCGACCCTCGCCGTGACCCGAGCTCCCCGACGATGTCTTCGGCAGCCCTGAAGACCAGCAGTCGCCACCATAGCACTACCCGCTGGTCGAGCACCGCCGCGCCGTCGCGTATACGCGAAGAACAGTCGTTTCTGACATCCTGATCAGGTAAGGATTTCTCTCTCCTCGTCGCGCCGATGTCCGAACCATCTGCTGTGACGCGTTCCCTGTGTAACCCTCTCAAACCCCGTACAATTCGTTTGGGGTATTGTAGTGCCTCAAATCCCGATCCGATCGGGATGTGCACTATATAATTGGGCTTGTGGCTAGTCCGTCAGAGTATGCTTAGATCTTCGGCACCTTATTGCCATGGACGAAATGCGATGATCCTTTCCAACTCATGGAAAGGCCTTTATTGAAATGAGTCCAATAGTTTTCGTGTTTGGTTGCTTGGTTTTCTTGATTGCCGCTTTGGGATTTGATTTGGTGTTGCTTTCGAGTTGCTTGGTTTTCGCTGTTGGTTTTATTGATTGGAGCTTGAATTTTGGGGAGTTCGGCAAGGAAGGATAGGCAAGAATTCTAACTCGGTGCTCGTGCTGTTGCAGGTTCGCGTAACTGACGTTTGATCGTCGCTAGGCGGGATTCCTTGTTTCAGCAACTTTTTCCTTAACCAGTGAGTGGTTTGGTCCCTTCTTTCCTACTTCTTCACGCCAACATCTCTAATGTTTCAAACGTTCACTCGATGATGCCCGGTTGGACGCCTAGGAAATGCTTAGCCACAATGCATGCCAGCCACTAAGAAAGGAACATGGGAATTATAGACTAATTTTACTATATGCTTGTACATCTTATAACTTGAGTTGGTTGGAATGGGAAGTTGGCTGTTGGTTGCGGCCTGGTGCCTCGGATAGAGTTTGGACCCATGGGATATCAAAATCGGAACACCGCATTGAGAAAATTATGAACTGTTGCATGAGATATATATTGCTGCTTAACTTCTTTTGTTTAATTCGATGCATTGTATGAGATATGAAATATTCATGCTTTTGCATGGTCTGGGATAACTTGTGCACAAGGTTTATCATTTCCTCGAAACGGCTTTCCGGGGCACTGGAACCGTATCGATCCGGAGGGAAATATTGATTCGTGTTCGTCACGATGCATTGCGGGACCTCCAGCGGGGCTTGCTACCCGGGCTGATAGGGCGCGTCGTTAATGCTTGGAATATGTTCCTAAGGTGTCGATCACACCAATGACCGCATAGAATAGAACACATGCTAATTTATTATCTTGTGCAGATGGTAAGTATACTTGTGTTTCGCTGCAGGGAAGACGTGTATCGGTTGAGTAAGCAACCGATGTACTGGTTGGATTATATGTTGATTTCATTCCTATCAAAACATGCAACTGATATGAATCGAATTCACTTGCTTCCTTATAGAAGTTCATCTTAATGCATGCTCGCCCCTAATAAGCTAGTGTCGATTTAGTCGAGTGGGTTCATCCCGCTCACCAGTACAAGTTGAGTACTGACCCACGTTGTGGGCAACTATTTCAGGCACTCAGACGGTGCAACGCTAGTGGCTAGACGAGAAGGCGTTAGAAGCACCTCTACTTTTGAAGTATAGTTGGAGTCATTTCATTTTGGAGGCTTGGACTTTCAAATCTATACAAGGGCGTAATGTATGGACGACGGGGACTATCTGATGGAGCGCGCCTGCATTTTGAGTTATCTTTTTGTAATACAATTCAAGTAGCCGTGTCACTACCACATTTCTAGGAAAGGGTATTTTGGTAATTTCCTATTTAAATAAATATTGTGCATGGTAAATAATTATTTGTTGTATTATTTAATTATTGTTAGTTATTATTTAATTATTTTAGACTTATTTTAGTGGACCCAACTAGTTTAGTTTGGACCCATGGACCAACATGAATTAATTAGTTAGACTTGGCCCATTTAGAAAGCCCATAGTTAAGGAGATGGATTAAATTAATTAAATGATTAGACTAGAAGCTTCCTTCCTTAATTATTTCTTCATGAGAGGCCCCAAGGGGTACATTGGACATTTTACAATTGCTTGGTGGAGGGGCTATGGCCGGCCTATTAAAGAGGGGGGGAAATTTCTCTCTCCTCTCATCTCATTCCAAATCTAGATCTAGAATTCTCCCACTACCAAATTCCCTCCATTCCCAATCCAATTTCCTACCAAATTCATTCCAAATTCTTCCCAATTCACCATTAGAGAAGGAGGAAGCAAGGATCTAGAAGAAGGAAGCAAGGATCTACAAAGAGGAGCAAGGATCTACAATTTGGAAGCAAGTTCATCTCAATTGGAGGTTTCATTGGGAATCCATCTCCCAATAGGTATAATTCAGATTTTCCCATTTAAATAGCTTCTAAATCTGAGATTTAATCATGTAAAATCAACCTATATGTATGTACTACCCATAGGACTTTGTTTTGTGTTCATAGGAGACCCATGGAGAAAGTTATGGTGCTTTTTGTGTCAATTTTGTTGGAATTCCAAATTTATATTTTGTTGTGTGTGTCAATTGATCCTATAGATCAATTGAACATGAGATTTGTGTTTGAGGCTAGTGTCGTGTCCATATTGGGATACTTGTGGTTCGTATCCCAACTATTTGGTGATACGTGTCATTTGGGGGTTTTCCTCCGACACGGGGCTTTGAACATGTCGTATTTTGACACGGACACATAGATCTACTTTTGACGCTTTGATTTTTTCATAAATATTATTTGTGATTTGTTTGTGTCCTTCGGGGTGCATTTGGTTGTGTGTTGGACTCGTGTCGCATGCGTATCCTAGATCTAGTGGGATACGGTGAGATACTCTCTAATTGTGTGTATTTTTGCATAGATCTAATTAATTGTGGTTCAATTCCTATTTCATAATTAGTAAATATATATAGATATTATATATTTATTTTGTGTATTTATTATGGTAATTATTGTAGCATGGATCTATATTTTGTGTGTGCTAATATAATGTACAATATAATATGTAGCTTCTTGCATGTAATTATAAATGTTACTACTTGTTAAATAACATAATTTATACATAAAATAATTTATAAATATATTTATGTGTTTAATTGTGTTATTATATTATTTATAATTATTATGTAATTATTTGTATATTAATGTATATATTTTAGGTGTGCTTCTAGCCATGTAAAATATGAACATTAATATGTGCATGTGTTGTAACTATTGGTGTTTAATTATAAGTTTATATGTGCATATATATATAAGTATATAATTATTTATTTATATATATGTATTGTGATTATTATTGTATATATATATATGTGTATATATATGTGTTTTGTGAGGTATAATATTTGTTATAATATATTATATTATTTGTATAAATGTTGGGTTGTATATATATTATTTTAGGGTATATATTAATTATATTATTAGTATACTTTGTGTGAGTTCTTTTTGAATCTAATTTGATTCCTAAATTATTGTAGTTTATCTCTATATTATTTTATAGATGTCTTGTGAGGTTGACTTTGGGTTTGACCATGTTTGACTTTAGTGGACTTTAGAGTTGACCATAGTTGACTTTTAACTTAGAATTGATTTATTGACCTAGAAGTTGACTAGTTTGACTTGTTCTCTTTTCGGGACCTTGTTTTAATGTGGTATTCCATATCTAGGTCTTCGAGGCACCGAGTCAGACATCTGTGAGACTTTTCATTGGACTTCAGGCGAGTACATTCTCTGATAGTTTCTCATTTATGATATCCTCTATGTTCGTTGTATCTAGTGTAGATATACATGTTCTCTTGACACTATGGTTACACGGATTGGTATATCCGGATCTCGTCATGAGATGTTATTCCTTGGTATATGGTGTATATGGTGCAAGTATTATTTCATTGGTTATCTTGTACATGTACAGACACCGATTCTCGGGGAGACTAGCTATCTTCTTGGGGAATCTAGTGCCATAACGTACCGTGGTTGGATCTATTATACCAGTCGGGGTGGGAAGTATTTTAGTGTAGATATGTGATCATACCCTCCTTGTGCATGTCTTGTTCCTTGTGAGTGTTGATCATACACCGCACGTATAATCAGCCAGGCCATTATACTCTTGTGCAAGTTCCTAAGCCGATCACATGTTAAAGCTAGTACTCACACACTTAGTCATTAGTATTCTTGTTCTATCAGCATATTGTTCATTATTGTATTTCTTTCCAGTACTTCCTTATTGTCTATACATTTCTTGTATCTATTTATGCATCTTGTTTATCCACAGCTACTTACTGTTACATAGTTTTTATCATTATTTGAGAACTGCTGTTAGGGTTGTACTCTGCTCCTTTCCTGACTGGATATATTTTTCCAGATGACACTGAGGAGTACCCTACCTATTATGGACCCCAGGATGTTGTGGGTTTAGATTCTGAGACCCTGGCTCAAGAGGGACTTATCCCAACTGAGACAGTTGACCCTGGAGTTGTAGCTTTATAGTTTTGTAGTATTCTTTTGTACTGGATTTGTCTCCAGCATATTTCTGTATTTTTCTTCAGACTCATTGATGTATTATTTTAGACTCATGAGTTGTATTGTGACTATTCTATTCTTATCTGATTCGTGTTCATTCTATCTTAGTTCTGTGATTGAGTACACTATCTTTTGGTGGTTCATTATATTAGATAGACTTTCTAGACAGCGTTCTACCGCCGATTCTGCGGCGTAGGCTGGGCATTGTTTCCGACTAGTACCCTTACCCCGGGTGCGGGTCGTGACACGTTTTTGGTGGTGGCCCATGCAGGTCTAGCTTCACAAGTATGTGATGTCGTGGTAGTGCGACAACTTAGTTGTACTACTGCGAGCCTGCGATAGGATATAGGATATAGGCTGAGATACTCAATCACATCTAGGAAAATTCTTTTGATTCAACTATTCTCCTTTGACGTTGATACTTGATCTCTTAAACTGTCCTTTCCTTGATGTCTTACATCTTGTGCCATATTAATTCTATTCTTCTTGATTCCATTCTAGCTTTAGCTTTGTTTGATAGTGGTGCTTCCCATAGTTTTGTATCTGTTTCTTTTGCTCTAAAGCATGGTTTGGTAGCTGAGTCTTTGCTTAGGACTTGCAAGATCATGACCGGGGGAGGCATTATCCTGGTTAATGATATTTGCAAAGATCGGAGAGTTACTCTGGGAGGCCGGGAGTTGAGTGCGTGTCTACTTGTAATGCCACTTCCGAGCTACGATATTGTACTCGGGATGGATTGGTTGAGTAGGCACCGTGCTAGCATAGATTGTAGAGGAGGTAGAGTTTTGTTTGGTCCGCCAGGAGAGCCAGAGTTCGAGTTTGCTAGAGGAGCTGCGGAGCAGGAAGAAGGCATTATTTGTGGAGCTATGGTGGAAGACAAGGAGTTGCCACATCCGTTGATAGCAGAATTTTTGGATGTGTTTCCTGAAGAATTGCCAGGATTGCCGCCAGATCGAGATATTGAATTTTCTATAGACTTGGTGCCAGGTGCAGAACCGATTTTGCAGCATGTCTATAGAGTAAACAATAGCGAGCTGGTCGAGTTGAAGAAGCAGGTGGACGAATTGCAGGATAAGGGGTTTATCAGATCGAGTTCTTCACCATGGGGAGCCCCGGTATTGTTTGTACCGAAGAAGGATGGATCGGTGCATATGTGCATTGATTACAGGGCTTTGAATAATCTTACTATCAAGAATAAGTATCCTTTGCCACGGATTGATGATCTGTTTGATCAGTTGAGTGGTGCGAAGGTGTTTTCTAAGATAGATTTGAGATCAGGCTACCATCAGGTGAAGGTGAAGCTGGAGGACATACCGAAGACTGATTTTAGAACTCGGTATGGTCAGTTCGAGTTTATGGTGATGCCGTTTGGTTTGACTAATGCACCGGCGGTATTTATGAACTTGATGAACAAGGTGTTCCACCAGTACCTTGACAAGTTCGTGGTGGTGTTCATCGACGACATACTCATATACTCGAGGACACCGGAGGAGCATGAGGAGCATTTGAGGATTGTGTTGGATGTGCTGAGGAAGGAGAAGCTGTATGGAAAGTTGTCCAAATGTGAGTTTTTCTTGGATAAGGTGGAATTCTTGGGGCATGTTGTGACTGGTGATGGTATTTCAGTGGATCCGAAGAAGATTTCAGTAGTGGAATTTTGGAAGACTCCGAGTTCGGTAGCAGAGATCAGGAGTTTCTTGGGATTGGCAGGCTACTACAGAAAGTTTGTGCAAGATTTTTCGAGGATTGCCGAGCCGATGACCAGACTCACAAGGAAGGATGTGGAGTTTGTTTGGACGGAAGATTGCCAGGCCGCTTTTGAGGAGTTGAAGAAGAGGTTGACGTCTGCTCCTATTTTGACATTGCCATCAGGGTCCGGAGGTTTCACTATTTATAGTGATGCATCGGGAAAGGGTTTAGGTTGTGTTCTTCAGCAGCATGGGAAAGTGATTGCCTATGCATCCAGGCAATTGCGTCCTCATGAAAAGAACTATCCTACCCATGATTTGGAGTTGGCAGCTGTCATATTCGCCCTGAAGTTGTGGAAACATTATTTGTACGGAGAGCGTGTGGAGATCTTCACAGACCACAAAAGCTTGAAGTACGTTTTCACGCAGAAGGAGTTGAACATGAGGCAGCGTCGGTGGTTGGAACTGATGAAGGATTTTGATATCTCTTTGCAATATCATCCTGGGAAGGCCAATGTAGTTGCCGATGCTTTGAGCAGGTATCCGGTAGCTATGTTCTTGACGCAGGATCGATATTTGTTGGAGGACTTGGAGAGCTTGGGCATTGAGGTGATTGTTCCGGGTGGTGCTATGCAGATGTGGGGATTGCAGATACATTTAGATTTGATGGATAGGATCAAGACAGCACAGTATGATGACGTATCTTTGAGGAGTATCAGAGCTCAGGTGAGAGCAGGATTGGAGGATGATTTCACTATTGCAGAGGATGGATCTTTGAGGCATGGAGTTAGATTGTGTGTGCCTAGTGGGGAGTTGCGAGAGGAGATATTGCAGGAAGCGCATCGCTCTCAGTATTCCATACATCCAGGTGCTAACAAGATGTATCGGGATATGCGAGAGAGTGTGTGGTGGTATGGCATGAAGAGGGAAGTGGCAAAGTTTGTATCCAGATGCTTAGTGTGCCAGCAGGTGAAAGCCGAGAGGTAGAGGCCAGGAGGTTTACTTCAGCCATTACCCATTCCAGAGTGGAAGTGGGAACACATTACTATGGATTTTGTATCCGGACTACCACGATCTCCAGGAGGGAAAGACGCGATTTGGGTCATTGTTGATAGATTGACCAAGTCGGCCCACTTTTTGCCTTTCAAGGTGGGTTTGTCTACGGAGAAGCTGGCAGAGATGTATGTGAGGCAGATCGTTAGGATACATGGAGTTCCCGTCAGCATAGTCTCGGATCGGGATAGTCGTTTCACTTCTCATTTCTGGAGGAGTTTGCAGGAGAGTTTGGGCACTCAGCTCAAGTTCAGTATTGCATATCATCCCCAGACAGATGGGCAGTCAGAGAGGACTATTCAGACTCTCGAGGATATGTTGCGCACTTGTGTACTAGATTTCGGGGGTTCTTGGGAGGACCATCTCCATTTGGTAGAGTTTGCTTACAACAATAGTTACCAGGCCAGTATAGAGATGTCACCTTTTGAAGCTCTATATGGTCGGAGGTGTCGTACTCCTTTGTCTTGGGACGATGTTGGAGAGAGAGTTTTGCTTGGGCCAGAGATGGTTGTGGATGCAGCAGAGAAGGTACAGTTGATCAGAGACAGACTTCGAGTGGCACAGGACAGACAACGGCATTGGGCCGATAGCCATCGGAGACCCTTGGAGTTTGAGGTATAGTTTAGATTTTATTTTGTGTGCTTGTTCTTGGTTGTTTGTTATAGATAAGTTCTTAAGGTGGTGTTTTGTTCTAGGTGGGTGGTTTAGTGTTTCTGAGGATTTCTCCGACACGAGGCACGATTCGCTTCGGTGGAGGCGAAAAGCTTAGTCCGCGATTCATTGGACCTTTCACTATTCTAGAGAGGGTCGGTGCAGTTGCTTATAGACTAGACTTGCCACCTGCATTGGAGGGAGTGCACAACGTGTTTCATGTGTCGCAGTTGAGACGATACGTGGCAGATCCTAGTCATGTATTGGATCACTCAGAGATAGAGGTGGGCCCTACTCTTAGCTATCCAGAGCAGCCAGTTGGAATTCTGGAGCGGAGAGAGAAGGTGCTGAGGAACCAGACTATTCCTTTGGTGCGCGTCGCATGGAGGTATCACTCTCCGGGGGAGTCTACCTGGGAGAGAGAGGATGACATGCGAGAGCGTTATCCATATTTGTTTGTACCTTGAGGTATGTTATTTCTAGTTATGTTCTGTTCATTGTTATGTTCTGTTCATTAGTTAGTTATGATTCTTTAGTTCTGTTCTGTGATTTTCTGGGGGTAGTTTTCGTCTTTGAATTTCGAGGACAAAATTATTTTAAGGAGGGTAGACTTGTCACTACCACATTTCTAGGAAAGGGTATTTTGGTAATTTCCTATTTAAATAAATATTGTGCATGGTAAATAATTATTTGTTGTATTATTTAATTATTGTTAGTTATTATTTAATTATTTTAGACTTATTTTAGTGGACCCAACTAGTTTAGTTTGGACCCATGGACCAACATGAATTAATTAGTTAGACTTGGCCCATTTAGAAAGCCCATAGTTAAGGAGATGGATTAAATTAATTAAATGATTAGACTAGAAGCTTCCTTCCTTAATTATTTCTTCATGAGAGGCCCCAAGGGGTACATTGGACATTTTACAATTGCTTGGGGGAGGGGCTATGGCCGGCCTATTAAAGAGGGGGGGAAATTTCTCTCTCCTCTCATCTCATTCCAAATCTAGATCTAGAATTCTCCCACTACCAAATTCCCTCCATTCCCAATCCAATTCTCTACCAAATTCATTCCAAATTCTTCCCAATTCACCATTAGAGAAGGAGGAAGCAAGGATCTAGAAGAAGGAAGCAAGGATCTACAAAGAGGAGCAAGGATCTACAATTTGGAAGCAAGTTCATCTCAATTGGAGGTTTCATTGGGAATCCATCTCCCAATAGGTATAATTCAGATTTTCCCATTTAAATAGCTTCTAAATCTGAGATTTAATCATGTAAAATCAACCTATATGTATGTACTACCCATAGGACTTTGTTTTGTGTTCATAGGAGACCCATGGAGAAAGTTATGGTGCTTTTTGTGTCAATTTTGTTGGAATTCCGAATTTATATTTTGTTGTGTGTGTCAATTGATCCTATAGATCAATTGAACATGAGATTTGTGTTTGAGGCTAGTGTCGTGTCCATATTGGGATACTTGTGGTTCGTATCCCAACTATTTGGTGATACGTGTCATTTGGGGGTTTTCCTCCGACACGGGGCTTTGAACATGTCGTATTTTGACACAGACACATAGATCTACTTTTGACGCTTTGATTTTTTTATAAATATTATTTGTGATTTGTTTGTGTCCTTCGGGGTGCATTTGGTTGTGTGTTGGACTCGTGTCGCATGCGTATCCTAGATCTAGTGGGATACGGTGAGATACTCTCCAATTGTGTGTATTTTTGCATAGATCTAATTAATTGTGGTACAATTCCTATTTCATAATTAGTAAATATATATAGATATTATATATTTATTTTGTGTATTTATTATGGTAATTATTGTAGCATGGATCTATATTTTGTGTGTGCTAATATAATGTACAATATAATATGTAGCTTCTTGCATGTAATTATAAATGTTACTACTTGTTAAATAACATAATTTATACATAAAATAATTTATAAATATATTTATGTGTTTAATTGTGTAATTATATTATTTATAATTATTATGTAATTATTTGTATATTAATGTATATATTTTAGGTGTGCTTCTAGCCATGTAAAATATGAACATTAATATGTGCATGTGTTGTAACTATTGGTGTTTAATTATAAGTTTATATGTGCATATATATATAAGTATATAATTATTTATTTATATATATGTATTGTGATTATTATTGTATATATATATATGTATATATATGTGTTTTGTGAGGTATAATATTTGTTATAATATATTATATTATTTGTATAAATGTTGGGTTGTATATATATTATTTTAGGCTATATATTAATTATATTATTAGTATACTTTGTGTGAGTTCTTTTTGAATCTAATTTGATTCCTAAATTATTGTAGTTTATCTCTATATTATTTTATAGATGTCTTGTGAGGTTGACTTTGGGTTTGACCATGTTTGACTTTAGTGGACTTTAGAGTTGACCATAGTTGACTTTTAACTTAGAATTGATTTATTGACCTAGAAGTTGACTAGTTTGACTTGTTCTCTTTTCGGGACCTTATTTTAATGTGGTATTCCATATCTAGGTCTTCGAGGCACCGAGTCAGACATCTGTGAGACTTTTCATTGGACTTCAGGCGAGTACATTCTCTGATAGTTTCTCATTTATGATATCCTCTATGTTCGTTGTATCTAGTGTAGATATACATGTTCTCTTGACACTATGGTTACACGGATTGGTATATCCGGATCTCGTCATGAGATGTTATTCCTTGGTATATGGTGTATATGGTGCAAGTATTGTTTCACTGGTTATCTTGTACATGTACAGACACCGATTCTCGGGGAGACTAGCTATCTTCTTGGGGAATCTAGTGCCATAATGTACCGTGGTTGGATCTATTATACCAGTCGGGGTGGGGAGTATTTTAGTGTAGATATGTGATCATACCCTCCTTGTGCATGTCTTGTTCCTTGTGAGTGTTGATCATACACCGCACGTATAATCAGCCAGGCCATTATACTCTTGTGCAAGTTCCTAAGCCGATCACATGTTAAAGCTAGTACTCACACACTTAGTCATTAGTATTCTTGTTCTATCAGCATATTGTTCATTATTGTATTTCTTTCCAGTACTTCCTTATTGTCTATACATTTCTTGTATCTATTTATGCATCTTGTTTATCCACAGCACTTACTGTTACATAGTTTTTATTATTATTTGAGAACTGCTGTTAGGGTTGTACTCTGCTCCTTTCCTGACTGGATATATTTTTCCAGATGACACTGAGGAGTACCCTACCTATTATGGACCCCAGGATGTTGTGGGTTTAGATTCTGAGACCCTGGCTCAAGAAGGACTTATGCCCAACTGAGACAGTTGACCCTGGAGTTGTAGCTTTATAGTTTTGTAGTATTCTTTTGTACTGGATTTGTCTCCAGCATATTTCTGTATTTTTCTTCAGACTCATTGATGTATTATTTTAGACTCATGAGTTGTATTGTGACTATTCTATTCTTATCTGATTCGTGTTCATTCTATCTTAGTTCTGTGATTGAGTACACTATCTTTTGGTGGTTCATTATATTAGATAGACTTTCTAGACAGCGTTCTACCGCCGATTCTGTGGCGTAGGCTGGGCGTTGTTTCCGACTAGTACCCTTACCCCGGGTGCGGGTCGTGACAAGCCGAGAAGGCGCATCAATGTAGACTCTATGTAATTACTCTGAATTATCAATGAAAAAGCATATTTCTTCCTGCACTGTGTTCAAATCTCTGTGAATGTGTTTTCTAAATTGTGTTTCAAAGTGAGTTCCTTTAACTGCAAGTTCTTGCCTTGTACGAGCGCAACTCCAGGCTCGTACGGCATCACGCCCCAAGCGAGGACGAATCGGTTCCGTGAAGGATCCAGCGAGGACGATTGACCCTTTCGGGATTGGGGCGTGACATATTGGTATCAGAGCTTAGGCTTTACATCCGTGGGATTTCAAAAGATTATAAAGGAGTTTGATGCGCCTCTCAATTGGGTTGCATTCGGCGTCCGCTGCATGGGATGAGTCGCCTATACAATAAGCCCATAGATACAAATCTATCGTTTTTGGAGTGTTAACAAGCTACTCTCTTTTGTAGCAATGGCTAAGAAAAACACTGCCGCTGCAAGCAGTGCTCAGCCCATCCAGAACGATCCGGCAAGTTCTGGAGAATCCGGAGGAGCGGGTTCAACCGATATGTCCGAGCGGCTTATGCATCTCATGGAGATGCAGCAACAACAAGCCATTACTCAACAAGCGCAGTTTGCTGCTCAACAAAAGCAGATAGACACCATGATGCAACTAATTGCATCCATGGCACCCAATAACGGGGGCGCTACAGTGACGCCTGCTGCACCGCCGGCTATGGCGGTAGAGGATGAGTCCGAAGAAACACAACATCCAGCAAGAAACACCTGTCGTGCGGCAGAATTTACTAAGATGCATCCACCAACGTTCAACGGACGAGCAGAACCGGACGTGGTGATGGGATGGATTACAAAGATGGAGGGACTCTTCAATCTGGTCGGCATTAGGGATCCAAAAGAGTGGCCTGTGCATCAGTTCAACTGGAGCTGCGTGCGCATGATTGGTGGGAGGCCACTAAGCAGGGAATTTATGATGCCAATCCCAACTACAAAATTATCTAGGAAATGTTCAAATCTGCCTTCATTGAACAATATATTCCCCGGGCTGTGCGACAACAAAAAGAGGACGACTTCAGCAATCTGGTGCAAGGAAGTATGTCTGTCGACGATTATGACTCGGCGTTCGCTAAGCTGGCTAAATTTGCTGGGCACTTCTTGCCTAACCAGCAGGCGTGGTGCTACCGCTTCCAGAAGGGTTTGAATGACGATTTGCGTAGGGACGTCATCAACCAGAAGTGTCAGACATACAGGGAATGTTATGAAGCTGCCCTGAACAGCGAGCGGATCTTTGGGCGCTGTCCACCAAAGGCCGATGTGCAAACCTCCCGTACCAACAATAATAAGCGGCCTCAGGAAATGGGAGGGTCTGGAGCTCAAAAGCGTCTGCACACATCCGAGCATAGGGGCCCGTCCCGTGCACCATACTGCAACAGGTGCGGCAGATTAGGGCATCGAGTGGAGGAATGCCGAGTTACTGGGTGTTTTAAATGTGGTCGTCTGGACCACAAGCATTTCAACTGCCGTGAGGCAAAACCGAATCAGCACAACGGGAATCACAACAATGGGAATAATAACAACGGGAATCAGCACCACGGGAACCAGCACCACGGGAATCATAACAGGGGGCCTCCAGCAAGTGATGCCAATGCTGTGGCGTTGAACCCACGACGCCAAGGTGCTCAAGGACGAGTCTATGCACTGACTCGGGATGATGCATCCGTCTCTGAAACCGTCGTGACAGGTACTCTACTTTTCAGAGAATTGCCCGCTAGAGTCTTATTCGATTCAGGTGCTACGCATAGTTTCATATCTGCTGATTTTACTATTGAGCATAAATTAGCTTCTACTTCCTTAAATATGAATCTTTGCGTGAGCACACCTTCGGGAGTCGACATGGCCGCTCATACGATCTGTAAGGATGGTTATATTTGCATCGGAGGCAGGAAGCTTTCCTTAGATGTCATTGTATTAGACATTAAGGATTACGATATTATCCTCGGGATGGATTGGTTGGGTGCTTGTCATGCAACAATCGAGTGCGCGGAGAAGCGAGTCGTATTCCGTCTACCCGGCGAGGCAGACTTCTACTATTCGTGCAGCGCTGCACCAAAGACGGCAATGATGATATCAGCAATTTCGGCTAGGCGTATGCTGCATTCGGGTTGTGAAGGGTACTTAGCTTCAGTTCGAGACACCCGGCAGGAAAGTGCAAATGCAGCTCAGGCTGATGTTATAGCAGACTTCCTCGACGTATTTCCGGACGAGCTGCCTGGAATGCCTCCTGATCGTGAGATCGAATTCAGCATCGACACATTTTCGGATGCGCGACCGATATCGAAGGCACCTTATCGAATGGCCCCAGCAGAGCTGAAGGAACTTAAGATTCAGTTACAAGATCTGTTGGACCGAGGATACATTCGTCCAAGCGTTTCTCCGTGGGGTGCTCCGGTGCTATTCGTGAAGAAAAAGGATGGATCCATGCGGCTATGTATTGACTACCGAGAACTAAATAAGACGACCGTACGAAATCAGTACCCATTGCCAAGGATAGATGACTTATTTGATCAGCTGCAAGGTGCAACAGTTTTCTCTAAAATTGATCTCAGATCAGGGTATCACCAGTTGAAGATCAAACCAGATGATGTTCAAAAATCTGCATTCAGGACCCGATACGGACACTATGAATTTCTCGTGATGTCGTTCGGTTTGACGAACGCCCCTGCAGCTTTCATGGATCTGATGAACCGCATGTTTCGGCCGTACGTAGACAAGTTTGTGGTCGTGTTCATCGACGACATTCTAATATATTCCAAGAACGAGGCGGAACACAAGGATCACCTAAGGATCGTGCTGCAGACATTACGAGAGCATCAGTTGTTCGCTAAGCTCAGCAAGTGTGAGTTCTGGTTGAACAGCGTGGCCTTCCTTGGCCATGTCGTCTCGGCAGAAGGCATCGCAGTAGACCCGAATAAAATAGAGGCGGTGGTAGATTGGAAGCAACCTACATCAGCTAGCGAAATTCGAAGCTTTCTGGGCCTAGCGGGATACTACCGTAGGTTCGTGAAGGATTTTTCTAAACTGGTCTCGCCTTTGACTCGCCTCACTCAAAAAGGGATTGTATACAAATGGAGTGATGACTGCGAAGCCAGCTTTCAAGAACTTAAGCAGCGTCTTGTTTCAGCTCCGATCCTTGCTCTTCCAGATGGGGTAGAGGAGTTTCAGATATACAGTGACGCCTCAGGACTTGGTTTGGGATGTGTGCTCATGCAGAGGGATAAGGTAATATCGTACGCCTCCAGGCAACTGAAGCCGCACGAGAAAAACTACCCGACGCACGACTTGGAATTGGCGGCAATTGTATTTGCACTGAAGTTGTGGAGGCATTATCTTTATGGTGTTGCTTGCAAAATCTTCACAGATCACAAAAGCCTCAAGTATCTATTCACACAACGAGAACTGAACCTCCGACAGCGGCGTTGGCTAGAACTGATTAAGGACTATGATTTGACGATCGCTTACACACCGGGCAAGGGAAACGTCGTTGCTGATGCTCTGAGTCGGAAGTATGTGGGCTCGTTATCCATAAACAACCATTTACTTCAAGATCTTGAAGCGATGGGCATCGAGCTCCGTGTTCAGCATCAAGGAGTACAGCTGGCATCACTCCATCTTGAACCAAGTCTGCGTGATAGAATCAAATTAGCTCAGGAGGGCGATCAGTTCCTAGCGAAGGCACGCGGACTAATTTTGGCGGGGAAGACATCTGACTTTGTGGCAGGCGAAGATGGGACCTTACAAATGAAAGGAAGGATATGTGTTCCTAGCGACCCAGAACTCCGAAGGGAAATTATGGCGGAAGCACACTATGCGAAGTATTCCTTGCATCCGGGGAGCACTAAGATGTATATGGACTTACGCAGAACCTTCTGGTGGCAAGGTATGAAGCGGGATGTGGCGACCTTTGTGTCACAGTGCATGGCCTGTCAACAGGTGAAAGCTGAACATCAGAGGCCCGGCGGGGAGCTGTAGAACCTCGCTATTCCTGAGTGGAAATGGGACAAAATCACTATGAATTTTATTGTGGGATTTCCGAAGACGCCGCGGGGGCATGATGCGATTTGGGTCATAGTTGATCGTTTGACCAAATCAGCCCACTTCCTTCCTATAAAAATTACTTGGAGCGTCGATCGGTTAGCACAGATTTACATAGACGAGATTGTTCGATTACACGGAGTACTTGCCTCAATCGTCTCTGACCGTGACGGACGCTTCTTATCTCATTTTTGGACAAGCCTACAGTCTGCTTTGGGAACCAAGCTACAGTTCAGTACTGCATACCACCCCCAGACTGATGGACAGACGGAAAGGACAAATCAGATACTTGAAGATATGTTACGACTGTGTGCAATCGATTTGAAGACTAGTTGGGACACGCATCTCACGTTGGCGGAGTTTGCGTACAACAACAGCTACCAATCGAGCATCCAGATGGCACCGTACGAAGCACTTTATGGGCGCAAGTGTCGATCTCCAATTTGTTGGGACGAAGTCGGCGAGCGGCAAGTACTCGGGCCAGAGCTGGTAGAACAGGCAGTTGAGAAAGTTCGCTTGATTCGGGAAAGACTCTGCACGGCACAGAGCCGACAGAAAAGTTATGCCGATGCTCATCGTAGACCTTTGGAATTCGTGGTCGGGATCATGTATTCTTAAAAGTGACGCCGATGCGTGGGGTGATGCGTTTCGGCGTGAAGGGCAAACTAAGTCCCAGGTTTGTCGGCCCCTTCGAGATTCTGGAACGAGTGGCAGCTGTGGCATACCGGATTGCACTACCTCCCGCCTTGGCTGAAGTGCATGACGTATTCCATGTTTCTCAACTGCGGAAGTATGTGCATGACCCGAGTCATGTGGTTAGCTTCGAACAATTGGAACTGCGCACAGATTTATCATACTCAGAAGAACCGGTGCAGATTCTGGATCGTAAGAAAAAAGTACTTCGCAACCGTACGATGTCCTTGGTTCGCGTGCTGTGGCAGAACCATTCAGTTGGGGAATCAACCTGGGAGATGGAATCGGAGATGAAGGAGAAATATCCTTCGTTGTTCACTCAGTCGGAGGTAGGGCCTTGTTCTTAAGTTTCGGGACGAAACTTTTTCTTAGTGGTATATTATGTAGTGCCTCAAATCCCGATCCGACCGGGATGTGCACTATATAATTGGGCTTGTGGCTAGTCCGTCAGAGTATGCTTAGATCTTCGGCATCTTATTGCCACGGACGAAATGCGATGATCCTTTCCAACTCATGGAAAGGCCTCTATTGAAACGAGTCCAATAGTTTTCGTGTTTGGTTGCTTGGTTTTCTTGATTGCCGCTTTGGGATTTGATTTGGTGTTGCTTTCGAGTTGCTTGGTTTTCGCTGTTGGTTTTATTGATTGGAGCTTGAATTTTGGGGAGTTCGGCAAGGAAGGATAGGCAAGAATTCTAACTCGGTGCTCGTGCTGTTGCAGGTCCGCGTAACTGACGTTTGATCGTCGCTAGGCGGGATTCCTTGTTTCAGCAACTTTTTCCTTAACCTGTGAGTGGTTTGGTCCCTTCTTTCCTACTTCTTCACGCCAACATCTCTAATGTTTCAAACGTTCACTCGATGATGCCCGGTTGGACGCCTAGGAAATGCTTAGCCACAATGCATGCCAGCCACTAAGAAAGGAACATGGGAATTATAGACTAATTTTACTATATGCTTGCACACCTTAAAAATTCAGTTGGTTGGAATGAGAATTTGGTTGTTGGTTACGGCCTGGTGCCTCGGGTAGAGTTTGGACCCATGGGATATCAAAATCGGAACACCGCATTGAGAAAATATGAACTGTTGCATAAGATATATATATTGCTGCTTTACTTCATCTGTTTAATTCGATGCATTGTGTGAAATATAAAGTGTTCATGCATTTGCATGGTCTGGGACAACTTGTGCACAAGATTTATCATTTCATCGAAACGGCTTTCCGGGGCACTGGAACCGTATCGATCCGGAGGGAAATATTGATTCGTGTTCGTCACGATGCATTGCGGGACCTCCAGCGGGGCTTGCTACCCGGGCTGATAGGGCGCGCCGTTAATGCTTGGAATATGTCCCTAAGGTGTCGATCACACCAATGACCGCATAGAATAGAACACATGCTAATTTATTGTCTTGTGCAGATGGTAAGTATACTTGTGTTTCGTTGCAGGGAAGGTGTGCATCGGTTGAGTAAGCAATCGATGCACTGGTTGGATTCAATGCTATTTTCATTTATATCAAAACATGCAACTAATATGAATTGAAGTCACTTGCTTCTTTATAGAAGTAATCTTAATGCATGCTCGCCCCTAATAAGCTAGTGTCGATTTAGTCGAGTGGGATTCATCCCGCTCACCAGTACAAGTTGAGTACTGACCCACGTTGTGGGCAACTATTTCAGGCACTCAGACGGTGCAACGCTAGTGGATAGACGAAGAGGCGTTAGGAGCACCTCTATTTTGAAGTATAGTTGAAGTCAGATCATTTTGGAGGATTGGACTTTCAACCTATACAAGGGCGTAATGTATGGACGACGGGGACTATCTGATGGAGCGCGCCTGCATTTTGAGTTATCTTTTTGTAATACAATTCAAGTAGCCGAGAAGGCGCATCAATGTAGACTCTATGTAATTACTCTGAATTATCAATGAAAAAGCATATTTATTCCTGCACTGTGTTCAAATCTCTGTGAATGTGTTTTCTAAATTGTGTTTCAAAGTGAGTTCCTTTAACTGCAAGTTCTTGCCTTGTACGAGCGCAACTCCAGGCTCGTACGGCATCACGCCCCAAGCGAGGACGAATCGGTTCTGTGAAGGATCCAGCGAGGACGATTGACCCTTTCGGGATCGGGGCGTGACAGGTATCGCGTCCTGTGTCGGTCGTAAATTGTGACGCAAAATCAGAAAAATAAATCTCCAATTTCTGAAAATCAGAATTTGACCCAAACTCCCCGATTTACGATCGTTTTATGCGCAACCTGTTAGCTAATTCTAAAAATCACTTGAATAGTAATTTAGACCATATAACCTAGTTTTAAAACCCTTTATTAGTTCAATTTATCGTGCTGTAATTTGTAATTTATTCGAGGGTAAAATTGGCCAAAAACTTGGTCTTTATAAAACCCTGATTTTCTTGGAACTGGGTGCGCCCCGCTAAACGAGTCAACTTGGTCGTGTGCGAACTTCACTGAAAGGTGTGCACCGTTAATATGAACGTGTGGGATTTTGCGGAAGTTGATTTGGATGTGCGTGCACACCGGAATCAACGCGTATCCGTCGACAACGCCTTGTATAGGCCCTGTTCTGAAACTCGTTGTAACTTCGTGTGTGCTCGTCGCTTCGAAACAAAACTTGCACCATCGAACTCGTAGCGATACGTAGGTCCTGTGACCCAAGTTTGGTTCGATTATGAGAACGTTGACAAAATCCCGTATCGTGGGCCTCACGGCTCAACTTGACGGGCGATTTTGTGATCGGCTCATCGGAATCCAGTTCTGGATATTTTATTGGGTTCGTATCATCGTTCTGGACTTATATACACTAAGTTTGACAAATTTGGAGAACTTTGTCTCTGATATATTTTTCGGTGCTAAGTGGACCACATATGGACCCCGCTTTGACTAGAAACTGTCACTTTTGCTCCTGTGTCCAAATTAGACTTATGGACAGGCAATTCTAGCTATTTGATATCTTTTGAACATGATGGTAATGATTATTTTAGCAACCGGAGGAGTACCTGCAGATCCCGCGGATACTAGAGCAACAGTTGGAAACCAAACCCTAGGCAAGTGTACCTTGCCATACTTGCAATAATTTATTTCATATTATTCTCTTGATCTATTTCTGTAATATATATGTTCAACCTAGGACCGTGTGACATTACTTAACGTCCGAATAATATTCGGGTGTCAACGCCGTACGCGGAGTTGTGTAACGTCACCT
The DNA here is from genome assembly GCA_036927795.1 of Iris macrosiphon. Taxonomy (NCBI): domain Eukaryota; kingdom Viridiplantae; phylum Streptophyta; class Magnoliopsida; order Asparagales; family Iridaceae; genus Iris; species Iris macrosiphon. Next base: position 146,930,844 of record JAYESA010000009.1, on the reverse strand, counting down.
AGAGATGAATATCAAGACACTATACATTTTTCGTGCTTGCATCATCACGTACGTCATACCATAGGACACTTTGTTGATGAGACAGAATCTTCCTGAGATATTCATGGTGATTCTGTATAGGTTACATGATTCGTGATATAGATATTGCATATGCTTAGCTATCATTATGACTTGCTGTATTAGATATGATCTTGCGTGACATGGACATGAGACGTCGTGGACATGAGATATCGTGGACATGAGACGTGTGATTACATTGGGTGGGAAGAGACACACAGGCTACATGTTGATTATATTATTACGGTGCCGTAGCCACTCTGAGCTAGGCTCCTACATGATATTACTGCTACCGGCTCCCCGACACCGAGCTTGTAGTAGTCTCAGCCTGAGTTCTAGTGATTCTCTTATTTTGAATATCACTTAGCTGGTTATATAGTTTGCCCTATTGATTCATTTCATATACTGTACTTATTTGGCTTGAGTTATTCTTGTACCTTGCTATGTCCCCTGAGGACCTGGAATCCGAATTATGTCCCCAGGTTTAGCAGAGGAGATCTACCCCGAGGTGTACGGGACATGAGCAGACATTTGAGCAGTACCAGTAGCAGAGGATGAGGTGATCGCTGAGGATTTCTCCTGAGTATCTGCTTTATCTATACTCAGTCTTTGCTGTTGTCATACTCTTTATTTCTTGTTTATGACTGCTGTATCAGACTTATTATCGGGTTGTTCCCCGAGATATGTTTATTGAGACTTAATGTTGATTTATATTTCATATTGATTGTATTTATTTCTGTGGATGAGATTAGCAGCATAGACCTTTATTGTTGTTTTACAGCTTAAGTACACCCTGATGGGTCCATTAAATTGGGTTTGCCCATCGGTGTGTACTGCTGGGCATTGCCACGTGGCTAATCCCTCGGTGTTTTGGGACTGGGACGTGACATAGTTTTTGTGGTGGCCGATGTAGGTCAACGACTAAATTGGTTCGGTTTCAACTTAGGAACTGAGCAAGCCTGCGATAAGGATACGATAAGTTATAGGATCTCATCCACTTGATTGAATCGTTCATGATCTCTATATCGGATTTGAATTTCTTGACTTGCATCCTGCCTTGATTCCTCTGTGCGCCTCTTATAGTTTATTTTTGATACAGAGTAACGGATCCACTAGCAAGCGACGAGACTCCTGCAGGAACACCACAAGGTATTGTGGTTACCCACGAAGATGAAGTGACACCAGTTAGTGGAGGTCAATCAGCATAACAAAGTAGTCAATCAAATCAGCATGCCTCGAGAATCCAACAAGATGATATTCCACCACCACCGCAGTTTACTCCACTGATGCCTATTTTTCCATAAGGGTAGGCTATGGACGAACAACAGATGTTTTAAATGTTCTATACGATGATGCAAGCCCAGCAGAAAGTTCATCAAGAAGCCCAGCAAAGTCAAGCAGGGAAGTTATTTGACGGACTTAGCTCTGAGCTACAGAAGTTAATCAGATCCGTTGTAACTACTTTAGACACGGAAGTTCTTGCAGCAACACGACCCATGGAGTGCATCACCAGGAGAGAGTCCAGCCAGAAGCGGCCGTATGCATTAGCACCAGACCAAGCACAACAGGAAAGAGATACAAAGCAACCACAGATGAATCCACCACACAGAGTATTTACTCAACTAGCACTAGTCCTTCCTACTTGTCACTATTGTGGCAATGTAGGCCATCTCACTAAAGAATGCCGACTCTGATTGGGATTATGTCTAGCTTGCGGATCCAAACAACATTCGGTAAGGGATTGCCCTGAACGTCGAGAGAAAGCATTGATGATTCATCAACTAGCCACATCAGCACCAGCCAAAGCATCACATGGAGAAATCGCAAAGAGATCTCACATGCACCAGCCACCCAGAGCATCTCTGCAAGTACTGCCTACCCGTCAATATTGTGGCAAGCGAGGACATATTGAGAACGAGTGCAGACGCAAGTTGGGATTATGCTTGATTTGCGAATCCAACCAACATTTAGCTAAGGAATGTCCTAAGCATCGAGATGGAGCACTAATAGTAAACCAACAAGCTTTACCAGCACCGAGGATAGTCTATCCAGCATTGGGAGCACCAAAGATGGGAGTTGAAGGAATCATACTACCAGCTCCAGGAGGGTATCAGCCGAGGCCACCTTTGGTACCCCAGGCAGCACTCTTCCAGCAGGCCCATCAACAGCAGAGGAATCCACCGCAAGGACGCGGACAAGTTTTTGCGATGACCATGGAGGACGCGCAGACTCGTCGGGTAGCAAATGCACGTAAGATTTAAGTTATTCATATATATCTATTTCTAGCATTGCTTTAACACGTGCCTGTTAGTTCATTTCCTTAGCCTTAACCTAGTGTTTTGAACTTGTTAATAATTGATAACCTAGTTTTCCTAAGTTGTAGTTTTCTTTGCTCTAACCAGATTTTCTTCACTCTTGAATTACCTAACTTTCATTGTCTAGGGAAATACTTTTTTCCTTCCTTAGGTGTTTTGCTTAACCCTCGATTTGTCTTTGATCATGATTCCTTGATTGTGTCATGCTTCGAACATTTTTTACAACCGTGTCATCTCTTCTGACCTGTTATATTTTGTTATTTTTGATTGCGATGACGCAATCCTTTTAAGGGGGTAGATTGTAAACCCCCAAATTTTTCAGAATTTTAAAATAAATTTCTGGGAATTTTTTTGTGATTTTTAACTAACTAAAATAAATGTTTTCTGGTATTAAATAAATTTTGTGATTTTATTAAATATTAAAATATTATAAAAATAATATTTTTTGTGTAAAATAATTAATTAGACATTCTGTAATTTTTTTGGAATTTATTGGACCCCAGAACTAGTTTTAAAGACCTAAAAATAATATTTTAAAATAAACCTAAATGAACCACCCTGAACCAAACCGGTTTAATTCTGAACCAACCCAAACCGGCCCAATTGAACTGGACCCAAACCCTATCGGATCGGGTCGGATTCGAACCCAAAACCCGATCCGACCCGACCCGAACCCATTCCCCTTTGCTATAGTAACCTACCCCGAGAAACCCGATCGCCTCCGATCGTTATGACTCCCCGACTTCCCTAACCACTGCCGTCCGCCTCCCCCGCGGCCGTTCACCCGTAGCCGCCCCTCCGACTCCTGCAACCGCCGCCGAGCTCCCTATAAAACCCCATCGAAACCCTCTTCTCCGGCTACCCCATCACCCCCAATGCCATCGCAGCTACCTTCTTCCTCCGCCGAGCTCCCTGCCTCCACCGACGAACTCCTCCGGCCGCCCCGCTGCCACGACCACCGATCACCACCATCAACGCCATCCTCCGTCGCCCTCTTCCTCCCCGGCGAGAACCCCCACCCGACCCATCAACCCCACAGCCACCACCACTCCACCCGAGCTCCCCGGCCACCGCCTCCATAGCTTCTGCCACTCCGGCGACTGCGACAAGCCCCAAGCGACCCTCGCCGTGACCCGAGCTCCCCGACGACGTCTCCGGCAGCCCTGAAGACCAGCAGCCGCCACCACAGCACCACCCGCCGGTCGAGCACCGCCGCGCCGTCGCGTATACGCAAAGAACAGTCGTTTTTGACGTCCTGATCAGGTGAGGATTTCTCTCTCCTCGTTGCGTCGATGTTCGAACCGTCTGCTGTGACGCGTTCCCTGTGTAACCCTCTAAAACCCCATACAATTCGTTCGGGGTATCGCATCCTGTGTCGGTCGCAAATCGCGACGCAAAATCAGGAAAATAAATCCCCAATTTCTGAAAATCAGAATTTGACCCAAACTCCCTGTTCACGATCGTTTTACGCGCAACCTGTTAGCTAATTCTAAAAATCACTTAAAAAATAATTTAGACCGTATAAACTAGTTTTAAAACCATTTATTAGTTCAATTTATCATTTTGTAATTTATAATTTATTCGAGGGTGAAATTGGCCAAAAATTTGGTCTTTATAAAACCCTAATTTTCTCGGACTGGGTGCGCCCCGCTAAATGAGTCAACTTGGTCGTGTGCGAACTTCACTGAAAGGTGCGCACCGTTAATATGGACGTGTGGGATTTCGCGGAAGTTAATTTGGATGTGCGTGCACACCGGAATCAACGCGTATCCGTCGACAACGCCCCGTATAGGCCCTGTTCTGAAACTCGTTGTAACTTCGTGTGTGCTCGTCGCTTTGAAACAAAACTTGCACCATCGAACTCGTAGCGATACGTAGGTCCTATGACCCAAGTTTGGTTCGATTATGAGAACATTGACAAAATCTCGTATCGTGGGCCCCACAACTCAACTTGACGGACGATTTTGTGATCGGCTCATCGGAATCCAGTTCTGGACATTTTGTTGGGTTTATAACATCGTTCTGGACTTGTAGACACTAAGTTTGACAAATTTGGAGAACTTTGTCTCTGATACATTTTTTGGTGCTAAGTGGACCACATGTGGACCCCGCTTTGACCAGAAACTGTTACTTTTGCCCCTGTGTCCAAATTGGACTTATGGACAGGCAATTCTAGCTATTTGATATCTTTTGAACATGATGGTAATGATTATCTTAGCAACCGGAGGAGTACCTGTAGATCCCGCGGATACTAGAGCAACAATTGTAAACTAAACCCTAGGCAAGTGTACCTTGCCATACTTGCAGTAATTTATTTCATATTATTCTCTTGATCTATTTCTGTAATATATATGTTCAACCTAGGACCGTGTGACATTACTTAACATCCGAATAATATTCGGGTGTTAACGCCGTACGCGGAGTTGTGTAACGTCACCTAGAGATGAATATCGAGACCCTATACATTTTTCGTGCTTGCATCATCAAGTACGTCATACCATAGGACACTTGGTTCATGAGACAGAATCTTCCTGAGATTTTTATGTTGATTCTGTATATGTTACATGATTCGTGACATAGATATTGCATATGCTTAGCTATCATTATGACTTGCTGCATTAGATATGATCTTGCGTGACATGGACATGAGATATCGTGGACATGAGACGTGTGATTATATTGGGTGGAAAGAGACACACAGGCTACATGTTGATTATATTATTACGGTGCTGTAGCCACTCCGAGCTAGGCTCCTACATGATATTACTGCTACCGGCTCCCCGACACCGAGCTTGTAGTAGTCTCAGCCTGAGTTCTAGTGATGCTCTCATTTTGTATATCACTTAGCTGGTTATATAGTTTGCCCTATTGATTCATTTCATATACTACACTTATTTGGCTTGAGTTATTCTTGTACCTTGCTATGTCCCCTGAGGACCTGGAATCCGGATTATGTCCCCAGGTTTAGCAGAGGAGATCTACCCCGAGGTGTACGGGACATGAGCAGACATTTGAGCAGTACCAGTACCAGAGGACGAGGTGATCGCTGAGGATTTCTCCTAAGTATCTGCTTTATCTATACTCAGTCTTTGCTGTTGTTATACTCTTTATTTCTTGTCTATTGACTGCTGTATCAGACTTATTATCGGGTTGTTCCCCGAGATATGTTTATTGAGACTTAATGTTGATTTATATTTCATATTGATTGTATTTATTTCTGTGGATGAGATTAGTAGCATAGACCTTTATTGTTGTTTTACAGCTTAAGTACACCCTGATGGGTCCATTAAATTGGGTTTGCCCATCGGTGTGTACTGCTGGCTATTGCCACGTGGCTAGTCCCTCGGTGTATTGGGACTGTGGCGTGACATATGGTAATTAAGGAATCCGGCAGCATAATTCAAGTGTGACACCAGAAATTCAAACTCTAGTGAGCTAGAGTAGGAGGTGAGCCTTTAATTCTAAAATTCAAAATCGAACCGAAATTAGCCAAAATCAAAATCGAACAGAACAGAATAAGCTATTCGGTTTATTCGATTTGCTCGATTGGACTATTGCTATTACTTAAAGGACCGGACCCAAAATTGAGATCGTAGTTAAATTATATTAAAAATTATAATTCACACATTTATTGTATTTTAAAGTTGTAATTCAAAACATATATCATAATTTTTTTTTTAAATATACATATGTTTAATCATAAAATATTAATAAAATTAGAGTGTTTGCATAATTATATAAATTTTATTCGGTTTTTTGTTTTGGACCAAAATCAAAATTCAAAAATCTGAAACCGAAATTCAAACCTAATTTTTTTAATATTTATAAAACCAAAATATATATATATATATATATATATATATATATATATATATATATATATATATATATATATAATTTTTTATTTTTTTTTTCAAATCCAACGAAATATCTTTATCAGTCCGATTCTATTCGGTTTTGGATCCAAAACCCAATAATGCTCACCCCTAGCTACAGCTACAATCCGAGTAGAGTTAAGTTTGGTAGGACTAATCAAATACTCTTTTGATTTGGTCGGCCACGGAATGGCACGACAGAAGCAGCGTTGGATGTGTGGAGGAGACTCCCGGAAAGAGAGAAAGAGAAAGGGAGAGAAAGAGAACGAAAAAAGAAGAGTAAAAAGAAAATGAAGGCATGTAACCACCTCTCTTTCTCCGACTTGGGAATAACAACACAACAAAAAAAAAAAAAACAAAAAATCCCTTCGTAAATATTTTTAAAATTAAGAAGAGGAAGGCCGTCTGCTGCTTCTCTCTCTTTCTTCCATAAGTATGCAAGTAAATAAAAGGATGGATCAATGAATGAACCAATCTAGATCGGTCTCTCTGTAAATTACATACTGACAGCATCGCCAAACTCTCTCCCTCTTGCTGCTGGTGAGTTCTCTCCTCTCTCTTATTCTCTTATTTATATTTATATGTATATATATCTTCATTTTCCAAGAAGAGTTGATTTGATTTTGTGTTTATCCACTTTTTTATTCCCATTTATATGTAACTATGAGAAGGCTGGATATGGCACCAGCTGCAAGCAAGGCAGACCGGAAGGCGGGGTTAGACGTCGCCTCGTGGCTGTTCAATGTCGTCACGTCCGTCGGCATCATCATGGTCAATAAAGCTCTAATGGCCACTCATGGCTTCACTTTCGGTAATTCCTTCCTACCTCCACCTTTACATAGGCTTTTGATAAGGGCACTACAAACTTTACTAAGGGCTAGCACAGGATTGGAGCTAGCCCATTAATGAAAAAAGTTTACTCATAGTAGGCCAATAGTTTACTCATACTAGCCCAAACCCCCCTAATCTCCACCGGAGTTCTCCTCCCTCCTCCCTTTCTTGTCGGAGCCCTCCTCCTCCGCCTCCTCCCCCGTCCTCCACTGCAGCCTCCCGTCGCCGTCGCCGCCTCTGCCTCCTCCTCCGCCGCCTCCTTCCTCTTCCGTTCCTCCGTCTCGTACCCCCTTTCGGTGCTCGACTACCTCGGCACCCTCGGCGTCCGCCGCTCCTCCCTTCCCTCCTACCTCCGTCGCTACCACCAGGTCCTCCACTCCAGCGTCGTGGAAGACATGAATAATAACACACAATGACAAAGAAAAATAACAGCACACAGGAAACCAAAAAAGAAAAAAAAAATGGAAGAACTGTCAAAATTTGACATATATGTTGATTTTTAGGACTGTCAAAATTTTGACAGTCCTACCAATTGGAAGTACTGTCAAAATTTTGACAGTCCTAAAAATTCAACATATATTTTTAGGACTGTCAAACTTTTGACAGTCCTACCAATTTGAAGGACTGTCAAACTTTTGACAGTCCTTCCAATTGGTAGGACTGTCAAAATTTTGACAGTCCTAAACCCTATTGGCAACAGGTTCTTCTGATGTTGAAGTTGTACTCTGCCAATTAAAGCCTTTTAGATGTCAGATATGTGATTGAGGCAAATATCTAGGACGCAGTGTCCATGGAAGTTCTTAGACACTTGAATTTTTAGCAATGCTGATATATATCTTCGCCCGACTTTTCATAAAAAAACTGGTGTTACGTATCTAGAAACATATCAGTTCTCTCCTACAAGCCATATGAAAGCCATAGAACTATCCTAAAAAGTTAAATGCTCAATACTCTAATGAAACACCTTAGTATATATGTTGCAGACAAAATGACCAAAATATCCTATATATGTAGGATGAACTTGACAAAAAGAGGATCCAAATTAAGAAGATGATAAATTAATGCACTATATATGTCATCTTAATTATATGAATGAGTCACCATGGCATGTTTAGTGTTCTTTGATGAAAATGTTTCATTTCAGCATAAGTGAATAATATCTCTCTGCCTGTGATACCCTGCCACCCTTTGAAGTTTGAACAGAGTGCATGCCTAGAGTGTATGCATATACCCTGCCACCCTTTGAAGTTTAATTTCAGCGTATGTGTACGCAAGTTTCTACAAGTTGCTGCTTGTTTGGATGGAATTTTTTTTTACTTTTCAGATACTACACTATTGTAGACTTAACTTGATTTGAACAGTCTTGTATAAAATTAGGACTGTCAAAATTTTGACAATCCTCATAGCTTGTGGGACTGTCAAAATCCTGACAGTCCTAGTTTTATATAAAAATTTCAGTGTGTTAACATTAGAACTGTCAAAATTTTGACAATCCACATAGCTTGTCGGACTGTCAAAATTATGACAGTCCTAACAATTTGTAGGACTGTCAAAATTTTGACAGTCCTTCCAAGTGGTAGGACTGTCAAAATTTTGACAGTCCTGATTATAACAGTCCCGAGTAAATTTTGGGAGTGACAAACTTGTAATTATCAATGGTAAAAATTTGGGCTAGTCCCAAGTAACTTTTAGGATGGCAAACTTGTAATTTTTGGTAAATTTTCAATGGGCTAGTCCCAAGTAAAATGTGTAGTGCCCTTATCACTAGCCTTTACATACACGTGTTGAGTTACTTTTTAGGCCACGTCTGGTTCACGGAATTAGAGTCATTCGATTTGCCTGTGTTTGGATACAAACGAAAGGAAATGAGTAAGAAAAAAAAAATGAAAGGGAGGAAAATAGTTCCGCCCATCCGCTAAGGATTTGTTAGGGTTGGATGGGATTCCCAACTATATGGAGAATACTCCGGAGTACGACAAACGTTATCCGTGTGTGTGTCAGTTACGCTCGGGGAGTCGAACGAGACAAAAGAGGCAAATTTCTACGGGAGTCAAAATTTGAAAATAGCAGCTTCACCACTATACCGCATTATAGTGTCGGTACACCGTTGAATTTTTAGGACTGTCAAAATTTTGACAGTCCTTCCAATTGGTAGGACTGTCAAAATTTTGACAGTCCTAAACCCTATTGGCAACAGGTTCTTCTGATGTTGAAGTTGTACTCTGCCAATTAAAGCCTTTTAGATGCCAGATATGTGATTGAGGCAAATATCTAGGACGCAGTGTCCATGGAAGTTCTTAGACACTTGAATTTTTAGCAATGCTGATATATATCTTCGACCGACTTTTCATCCAAAAACTGGTGTTACGTATCTAGAAACATATCAGTTCTCTCCTACAAGCCATATGAAAGCCATAGAACTATCCTAAAAAGTTAAATGCTCACTACTCTAATGAAACACCATAGTATATATGTTGCAGACAAAATGACCAAAATATCCTATATATGTACGATGAACTTGACAAAAAGAGGATCCAAATTAAGAAGATGATAAATTAATGCACTATATATGCCATCTTAATTATATGAATGAGTCACCATGGCATGTTTAGTGTTCTTTGATGAAAATGTTTCATTTCAGCATAAGTGAATAATATCTCTCTGCCTGTGATACCTTGCCACCCTTTGAAGTTTGAACATAGTGCATGCCTAGAGTGTATGCATATACCCTGCTACCCTTTGAAGTTTAATTTCAGCGTATGTGTACGCAAGTGTCAACATACAAAGTTAAAATTAGGACTGTCAAAATTTTGACAGTCCTAATTTCTTGAAGGACTGTCAAAATCCTGACAGTCCTAGTTTTATATAAAATTTTCAGTGGGTTTAAATTAGGACAGTCAAAATTTTGACAGTTCTCATTGCTTGTGGGACTATCAAAATTCTGACAGTCCTAGTTTTACATATAAATGTGCAGAGATAGTAGGTTAAAATTAGGACTGTCAAAATTTTGACAGTCCTAATTTCTTGTAGGACTGTCAAAATCCTGACAGTCCTAGTTTTATATAAAATTTCCAGTGGGTTTAAATTAGGACTGTCAAAATTTTGACAGTTCTAATTTATTGTAGGAGTGTCAAAATCCTGACAGTCCTAGTTTTACTACAAGTTGTTGCTTGTTTGGATGAAATTTTTTCCTACTTTTCAGATACTACACTATTGTAGACTTAACTTGATTTGAACAGTCTTGTATAAAATTAGGACTGTCAAAATTTTGACAGTCCTCATAGCTTGTGGGACTGTCAAAATCCTGACAGTCCTAGTTTTATATAAAATTTTCAGTGGGTTAAAATTAGAACTGTCAAAATTTTGACAATCCATATAGCTTGTCGGACTGTCAAAATTATGATAGTCCTAACAATTTGTAGGACTGTCAAAATTTTGACAGTCCTTCCAAGTGGTAGGACTGTCAAAATTTTGACAGTCCTGATTATAACAGTCCCGAGTGAATTTTGGGAGTGACAAACTTGTAATTATCAATGATAAAAATTTGGGCTAGCCCCAAGAAACTTTTAGGATGGCAAACTTGTAATTTTTGGTAAATTTTCAATGGGCTAGCCCCAAGTAAAATGTGTAGTGCCCTTATCACTAGCCTTTACATACACGTGTTGAGTTACTTTTTAGGCCACGTCTGGTTCACGGAATTAGAGTCATTCGATTTGCCTGTGTTTGGATACAAACGAAAGGAAATGAGTAAGAAAAAAAAAATGAAAGGGAGGAAAATAGTTCCGCCCATCCGGTAAGGATTTGTTGGGGTTGGATGGGATTCCCAACTATATGGAGAATACTCCGGAGTACGACAAGCGTCATCCGTGTGTGTGTCAGTTACGCTCGGGGAGTCGAATGCGACAAAAGAGGCAAATTTCTACGGTAGTCGAAATTTGAAAATAGCAGCTTCACCACTATACCACATTATAGTGTCGGTACACCGTTGATGATTCCAGAAACTTTGACTCATCGATTCGGTATACTTACGATATATCATTGTCCGGAGAGCTAAAGCCGGATTTGGATGTTTTATTTACACCGTTGAATCTAATGAATGGTTCAGATTGTTGCGGATTTAGGGAACTTTAAGTTGTTCCCAACCCTAATCCATTATCACACGATCAAAAGGAGAGGTTTCTCAAAGCTTGCAATCTCTGAAGGATTCACTTTCCCACTGAAGGAAGGATTTCACTTTTCTACCGGAATGATTCACTTTCTCTCCCATTTTTTCTGGTCTCTTTCCAAACACTGGAAAGAAAAATTGAAGCAATTATAATTTTCCAACGGAAAAGAAAGAACAAAGAATTGATTTCCTTTCCTTTCTACGAACCATACAAGGCCTTATGACACTATGATTTTTCTTCAATTTAATGACCAATTGCATTTATTATCTCTGTACAAGTCTAGTGGAAAGCAAGCAGAACACAAGTTCAATCGCTAATACTTTAGCTTGAAGAGGAAATAAATAGCTAACTATAAGCAAAATTATACTGGAGAGGAAAATATGTTGTTGTTGGAGATTTTTTGTAAAGATTGGTACATGTTTAGCCCTTTTTTTTCTTGCTTGAAGAATTCAAATGGTAGCATCTTCTTTCCACGCTACTAATTAAGGCTGGGGCTAAATAAATTACTTGAATGGTTCACCTCATCTGATAGAGTACTCTTGTAAATGTACATCCCTAGAGAAAGCCCATGTAGCAACTAACGACTTTTACATGTGGATGCACTTATCCTAATGATTGAACTTTTAAAGATGAATTTGGCAACTGCTGAGAAAAGTCCTTTGAAGCGAATCTCACCAAAATAAGATGATTAATATTGAGGTTGGGGACCTGGTTTTGTTTTAGCATCCATTCTTACAAAATTTTGTTTCAGGGTTCTTTCTATTTTGGTTTGAGTTAAAATTTTGGTAACTAAAAATAATAAATAGACAACATGTGGAATGCATAAATAACAATAAATATTTGTAGATTTCTTCTCTGCTCGACAGTAAAACTAGTTAAGATTACTTAAGAAATGAGTGCTCCTGGGAAGTCGGAGGTGGCTTCAAATGGCGATAAGTTGAGGATAAATCCTTTGAAATGGTTTTTACATATACATCAGAGAACGATAGGATGCGCTGGCTTGGAGTGTCGGTTCTTAGTTAGAGGAGTTGCTAGGATTAGGGTTTAGGCAAACTGAACATGGATTTAGGATATTGACACTTACAAATTGGGATAGATCGTTGTTACTTGTGTCTTCTCTTCCCTCTTAATACGTGTTACTAGCCATTTGCATGATACTTGGGTCAGGTAGGATCTGTAACAGGTCTAGAACTCAGAAACAGCCGGTAATGTGGACTATCAGCTCCTATGTCATGATTTCTGCTAGTTCTGATTATTTTTGGTGGAAATTTGCCAAAACAAAATTTCCGAGGAGGGGAAGAAGAGACGTGCAAGCTTGCCTCATATGTTGCTTCTCTTTTCGAATATAAATGTGCTTCCAATTTAATTTTGGTTTTGGTTCTTGTTGGATAAATTGGCCTCTAAATCCAAACTTATTCAAACTAACTTAAGTTATCAACTCAACAAGAGTATCTTTAACCTCACAATTAATGCAAATGGAGAGACAAAAAAGTTACAAAATGGTAGTGGGAACAAAAACAAACCATGCATATATCTATCCTTATGCCTTAATGCACACATATAAACTCTTCTTTCGATCCACTGGAATTATAGTCTGGATAGGAGATAGGACTAGGCTTTGGTTGCACACACATAGATGATTTTTTTTCCTTTCCAAAGATCCTTGTTGGAGTTTATTGAATTTGGTCATTAATGACCCAGTCCTACCATTCCATGTTGAGGCAAACCCCAAGTGTGTGCATTTTAATATTTGAGCTATCATTTATTGTCTTGCACACATGAGATGTGTTAGCTGAAGTGGTTAGTATCATGTGGGATTTTACTAATGGACATGGTTCAAATTTTACAACAAACATTTATTTTTTGTCGCCAATTCTTAGAAGAAATACCTTTTGAGCTCTCAGACTCGACTATGGCGTCGGCGAAGGATGAAGGGTGTAAAATGATGCTTTGATGGCGCACTTTGTACTTTCCACGAGCATAGAGTTGAAATGCTCTTTAGTGGAATTTGTGCACTCTTGCGCATAGCAGCCGTGCAGTGGCATGGTACAACAGAACTTCAGTTCCCAGGGGTTGATGTGGCCTGGTTCAGCGGAGCTGCGAAGCTATGATTATATGATTCTATGGAGCTGTAGCATCGCGGAGTTGTAGTACTGCAGATCCATGCAGGTTGTTCAGTTTTATAAGTGCTCTCTTAATAGGGAGTTACAACTGGTAACTGTCCTACTTAATAGGGAGTTACACCCTGGTCTTCTGTTCACGTCTTTGGTGGACAATTATTGCTGATCACAAGATTGCTCCCTTATATATAAGGTAGCTCCAATACTTAGTGCTTACAAAAAAAATCAGAGCAAGAGAGTACATAGAGAATCCTCTAAAAGGAGTCGAGTATTTTTTGTTCCGGGTACCATTTTTATACCATGTTAGTTCTCTGTCTGAGAAAGAGTGGTGACTTACAAGAGCGTTTCGGTAGTTATTCAGAATTTGCTGGTTTTGGGGACCAGAAAACGGTCGAATCTCACTTCTGATTACCCAGCAGGTTGTTCGGCTAATCAGATTAGTGAATGTTTTGGCTGTTTTCACTGTTACCATCTTTCAGATCTCTGATCTATACTCAGCAACTTAGTTCCAACGAATTACTATGGTAGCACCTTCGCTTCATTTTGTTTTAGTGAGTTTCATCGCTATCGAAACAGATTAGCAAGTTCTACTTGCTATAAATCCACTTTTGTGCTTCCAGTCTTTCATAAACTAAACTTGTTCGAGATTTCCAGAAAAAAAATATAACAATTTCAAAGCAAGATTCTTTGTGAGACTTCAAAGTTGCAAGAATCTTATTCATAGTCACTTTACGGAATGGAAGTCCATACAAATTTTCTGAATGCAAGCTTTCACAAGTTGGAAAAGTTCGATGGAGAGTATTACAACAACTTGAAGGGGAAGATAAGTCTGAATCCTTAACTCGTCAACGTAGAGTACATTTTGACTAATGCAGAACCAGTGACTTCAGTTTCAGACAATGTTAATATTATTGCTGTTGCGTTAGCTACACAACAACAATTGATAGAGAGAACAATCTCTATAAACTCCTAATCCTCAATTTTTAGAGGACTCCTTAGCCTAATCCTATAACAAGAAGGAGAATGCTAGAGACATTTGGGAGTCTCCTGTCAAACATTACAAGGATGGTGAAAATGATGTCCAAGATCTACATCGTCAACAAATTAATGCAAATGGAATTTGAAGACAAAAATATGGTACTGCCTTAGGTGAAGGAGCTCATGAAGCTTCAGCATAAGCTAGAGAAAGAGGAGATACATCTAGTTGACAAGTTCATGGTGGGAGTTATTCTCTCTAAGCTCCCTCCAAGTTGTGATCGCTTCACAACTAACATGTACCGCAAGAAGGCGGAAGTGAAGCTGGATGATCTTATGTGCTTCATCTGCATTGAGGACAAAGCCAGGAATAAGATCAAAGTAGACTTTGTCCAAACAATTTGCCAAGAAAAACATGATTCATTATGGAGATCAAAATGGTAAGCAAAAAGCAACCTTTTCAACAACAAGAGGAAGAATTTCAAGAATCTAAAAGTGAAAGTTTAGTTCTTTTACGATTAAGTCCACGAAGGACGAAGGACGCAACCTGCTTCAATTGTGGCAAAAAAGACCACTTCAAAAAGGATTGCAGGTCCAAACCAAAACATAAGGAACACAAGAAAGGTAAGTTTAACCTTATTACTACGATTGTATAAATTGAAGGCCTTTGATAAAGGCACTAAAAAAAAAACTCGGGACTAGTCCAATATTGGTGCTAGCCCATTAATGAAGACATTTTACTCATACTAGCCCAAATCTTACTCAGGGCTATCTCCTCCCACCCTCTCCTCCTCCCTCCTCCCGCTCCTCCTCCACACCCACCCCCTCCGTCCTCCGCCGGCTCCCTCTCCTCCCCCACACCCACCCTCTCCTCCTCCCTCCTCTCGCAGCCTTTCCCATCGCCGCTCGAGGCCCTCGTCGACGACCCCATCTTCTCGGCCTTCCTCTCACCCTCCTTCGACTCCGCCGCCCTCTCCTCCGGCTCTATCGCCTCCCGTGCTGAGTCCCTCCAGGACTCCATCTGTCTCCTCCATCGCCACCTCCGCAACGAGGTCCTCCTCCGCCACGACTCCCTCCTCCTCTCCCTCTCCCACCTCTCCTCTCTCTTCGTCCACCTCGCCATCTCCGACCCCCGCCTCCTCCTCTCCCTCCACACCTCCCAACTCCGCAACCTCTGCTCCGCCGCCCACTTCGTGGCCTCGTGCAGACACTCCCCCCTCTGGACTGTCAAAATTTTGACAGTCCTAAAAATCAGCATATTTTCTTTACGATTATTAAATTTTTTTTGACAGTCCTACCAATTGATAGGACTGTCAAAATTTTGACAGTTCATACTATTGGTAGGATTGTCAAAATTTTGACAGACCTGAAAAAAATTCAGTTGGAAGTGGACAGCCCCGAGTCATTTTGGAGAGTGGCAAACTTGTAAATATTGGAAAAAAAACTGGACTAGTTCCGAGTTTTTTTTTTGTAGTGCCTTTATTAAAGGCTAAATTGAATAGTTTGTTGTGGACATCGACTGGTGGATAGATACTGGTACCTTCTGCCATGTATATTTCATGAAAGAACTGTTTGCTACATATGAACCTTCATCTGAAAAGCTTACTATATCTAACAAGATTCAAGCTGAAGTGAACGGAATCGAGACAGTGTTGCTGAAGCCGACTTCAGGGAAGTCACTCATATTGCAAAATGTGAAGGATGTTCCTATTGTGCAAAGAATATGATCTCTGGGAATCTTTTGTGTAATGTTGGTATTAAGATGAACATTAATGTTGGTTAGATGGTGATTTCCTATAAGGAAGCTTACTTCGGCAAAGCTTTTGTGATGAAGAACTTGGATTTTCGGTTATTTTGGATTTCTTTAGTTTGTTTGTTAGGATAAACTAAAAAAAATAATTTTATTTCTTGAGTTGGTTAGGGATTGACTCATCTTATGAATAAATACTTAGATATTTAGTTTATCTTCTTTTGATTGTTTTATAGCTTATAAATAGTTTGTAATTTCATAAGTTATGGAATCGAAGAATTGAAGAATGAGAAATCTATTTTGAGTTTATATGGTGCGATGCCAAAACCCTAAAGTGGATCTCTCGATCTTATTTCCTTCTCAGCTTTCGATGTTGACGTCTCCAACGATATTCTCAGTTATTATTTTCATATTTCTATTATAGTTATTTGCCATAAATCGATAATAGTAGATTGTTCACATTTCGTTTAAAGCTTCCGCGTCCAAAATTTTCGTAAATCCCAAAATTCAAATCATATTTTTTTACTTTGGGTCTTCGTCCCGCGTCAAATTGGTATTAGAGCTAAACCCTAGTTTAGAAATATTTTTTTATACGTAGGTAAGACCCAAACAAAATGTCTACATAAAATTTCTCGCAACAATTTTGTTTGACAATCGATGCTATATATGATAAGATGCTTGCCGAAATAAAAAAGTTGTTTGAAGAATTTTGCAATCATAATAAAGTAGAAACTATTGCTAAAGGTGATATGTCCTTACAAAATTTATTAGTTGAACCTAACGAACCTAAAATAGTTGACTTATCTACACAAGTAGAGTTCCACTCGGAGTCAGTTACGTCGTTAGAGTACCCATTAGTTGTTTCCAAGGAACCTACCATAGTTAAGGCACAAATTAGGTATGGGGTTGAAATTAGGTCTAGATTTAAAACAAAATTCAATTTTGATATTTATATATCATCCCTAGAAGAATTAAATAGGTCTGATTATTCCAGTGAATTTAAGGAACCTATTGAGTCTTCCAAATATTTTTAACGTGTCCCAACAATCAATCCGGTGAACAATTACTATTTTTTTTTATTACAAATATTTGTAATAGTTTGCAGAAAATAGTAATTGATGGTAGGGACGATCATTTTGCTCCTTTGTTTGGACGCATCAACACAACCACCAATTATTGAGGAGCTTTATGATAGGTCATTATTGGATATTCTGTTTCTTCCGCCTCAACAACTGTCAGTGCCATCGTGGAATATTGTCGTCTTGTCAGAAGCCTCAATATTGACTACCTTGTTGAAGCAGAGGCCTTCGCCATGGCCGATTTGGAGGACATCACCAGGAACATAATTTTCGGATTTCACACTTGATTCACCAGGAGATAAAATTTTCAAAGTCGAGGAGAATGATGGAGAACAACTTAGATTTTCGGTTATTTTGGATTTCTTTAGTTTGTTAGGATAAACTAAAATAAAGCGAATTTTATCGCTTGAGTTAGTTAGGGTTGGTTAGGGATTGACTCATCTTATGAATAAGTACTTAGAGATTTAGTTTATCTTCTTTGATTGTTTTGTAGCTTATAAATAGTTTGTAATTTCATAAGTTATGGATCGAAGAATTGAAGAATGAAAATCTATTTTGAGTTTATATGGTGCGATGCCAAAATCCTAAAGTGGATCTCTTGATCTTATTTCCTTCTTCGCTTTCGATGTTGACGTCTCCAACGATATTTTCAGTTATTATTTTTATATTTCTATTATAGTTATTTGTCATAAATCGATAATAGTGGATTGTTCGTATTTCGTTTAAAGCTTCCGTGCCCAACATTTTCGTAAATCCTAAAATTCAAATCATATTTTTTTACTTTGGGTCTTCGTCCTGCGTTAAATTGGTATCAGAACTAAACACTGGTTTAGAAATATTTTTTTTATATGTAGGTAAGAAGCAAACAAAATGTCTACTAAAAATTTTTTGCAATAATTTTGTGCGACAATCGATGCTATATATGATAAGATGCTTGCCAAAATGAAAAAGTTGTTTGAAGAATTTTGCAATCATAATAAAGTAGAAACTATTGCTAAAGATGATATATCCTTACAAAATTCATTAGTTGAACCTAACGAACCTAAAACAGTTGACTTATCTACACAAGTAGAGTTTTACCCGGAGCCAGTAACGTCGTTAGAGTACCCATTAGTTGAATCCAAGGAATCTACCATAGTTAATGCATAAATTAGGTATGGGGTTGAAACTAGGTCTAGATTTAAAATAAAATTCAATTTTGATATTTATATATCATCCCTAGACGAATTAAATAGGTATGATTATTCCAGTGAATTTAAGGAACCTATTGAGTCTTCCAAATATTTTGAACGTATCCCAACAATCAATCTGGTGAACAATTACTATTATTTCTTTATTACAAATAATTGCAATAGTTTGTAGAAAATAGTAATTGATGGTAGGGACGATCATTTTGCTTCTTTGGATGCATCGACACAACCACCAATTATTGAGGAGATTCATGATAGTTCATTGTTGGACATTCTGCTTCTTTCGCCTCAACAACCGCCAGTGCCACCGTGGAATTTCGTCGTCTTGTCAGAAACCTCAATATTGACTACTTTGTTGAAGCAGAGGCCTTCGTCATGGCCGATTTGGAGGACATCACCAGGAGCATAATTTTCGGATTTCACACTTGATTCACCAGGAGGTAAAATTTTCAAAGCCGAGGAGAATGATGGAAAACAACTTGGATTTTCGGTTATTTTGGATTTCTTTAGTTTATTTGTTAGGATAAACTAAAATAAAGAGAATTTTATCTCTTGAGTTAGGGATTGACTCATCTTATGGATAAGTACTTAGAGATTTAGTTTATTTTCTTTTGATTGTTTGGTAGCTTATAAATAGTGTGTAATTTCATAAGTTATGGAATCGAAGAATTGGAGAATAAGAAATCTATTTTGAGTTTATATGGTGCGATTCCAAAACCCTAAAGTGGATCTCTCAATCTTATTTCCTTCTCCGCTTTCGATGTTGACGTCTCTAACGGTATTCTCAGTTATTATTTTCAAATTTCTATTATAGTTATTTGTTATAAATCGATAATAGTGGATTGTTTACATTTTGTTTAAAGCTTCCGTACCCAAAATTTTCGTAAATTCCAAAATTCAAATCATATTGTTTACTTTGGGTCTTCATCCCGCGTCATTTTGTACCAAAGGGATGTTTAAATTTTAACTTGTAGCTCCAAAGGAATGTATCAATGAATTTTTTTATTTCTTGTTTATTCTCTCGTGTTATGGCATAACAACATGTTGGGACATGTTTCCTATAAAAGAGTAAACAAAATGTGTAGTTTAGGTCTTATCACCAAATATTGGGGTAAGAAGGTAGAGAAATTTGAAGTCTTTGCTCAGACTAAAATTATAAGAAAACCGTTCAAAAGAGTGAACCAAAGCACAAATTTTCCGGAGTTAGTATACTTAGACATCTGTGATTTCAGACACTTCTCCACGAAGGCTGGGATGAAGTACTTTCTAACCTGTATCAATGATTACTCGAAGTACGTTTTCGTCTACCTCATTAAGTCGAGAGATGAAATGTTTAAGAAGTTCAAGGACTTCAAAGCATAAGCTGACAACGAATGGGTCAACAACTAAAGAGAAGCAAGAGTGACCAAGGATGAGAGTTTCGTTCTCATGAATTCGCAGTTCTATAGAGAATATGGAATCACGAGCAAGACTACTTCTCCGTATTCTCAATAAAATAGAGTTGCATAAAGGAAGAATCGTACTTTGATGGAAATGATGAACAATATGTTATTAACGACATGACTTTCCTAACTGTTCATGGGGGGAGCTGCGTTGACAACTACTTTTATCCTAACTAAGTACCATTCGTACAATTAGAGATGACTTCTCATCAACTCTGGTTCAAATTTATGTCCAACATGAATGTTATTCGAGTGTAGGGGTATCTGCATATGTTAGGCTTCCAAATATCAAGACTCATAAGTTGTGAACAAGGACCACAAAGACGATATTGAATCCAATCATATCATCTAAAGAGTTATGCTATGAGATTCCTTGATCTTGAATTCAATCATTTCATCAAGTCTCGCAACGCTGAGTTCTTCGAGGACAAGTTTGCTAGAGACAACAATGTCATTCTGGAGGATTTAATGGAGATATGTTAAATGAAAGGGAAGACAATGCTCCTAATCTAGCTGAAAGTACCAAAGGAGATCATACTCCGGAGAAAGTGATGTTACTGGAGGATGCCATTTCAAAACAAGAACTTCCTGAGCCACCTTCGAAGCGAGCAAAAAAGCCAAAAGATTTCGGAGATGACTTCACCATGTATCACTTGGAAGTTGATTTACTTACCTATGATGAGATTATAAATACTAGAGACGATGTTTCTGGAAGGAAGTAGTCAATGATGAGATTGACTCAATAATACCCAATAAACTTGGGTATTGGTCTATCTCCAATCTCATTGGATGGAAATGAATCTTCAAGAAGAAGATGAAGATCGATGAAACTGTAGACAAGTTCAAGTCCAGACTGGTAGCAAAAAGTTTTTCTCAGAAACATATGATCGACTACTTCGATACTTATGCTCTAGTTGCTAGAATGATAACTATCAGGATGTTGATCGCATTGGCTGCAATTCAAAAGATGGTAATTCACCGGACGGGTGTGAAAACAAAATTTCTAAATGGAGATCAAACTGGAGAGACTTACGTGAAGCAACCAAAATGTTATTTCGTCAAAGGACTTGAAGACAAGATACACAAATTGGTGAAATCTCTGTATGGCCTAAAGTAGACCCCCAAGATGCAACATAAGAAGTTTGATAAAGTCATCAGATCAAATGGCTAAAAGGTTAGCGAGACTGATAAATGAATATACACTAAGTTCACTGAGGACATGGGTGTTATTGTGTGTCTCTATGTAGGCCAATCCTTGGTTCGGATTTAGATAATGTCACAAAAACCAAAAAGTTTCTCTCGTCCAAGTTTAGTATGAAAGATTTTAGATATACTGATGTAATCCTTGGAATAAAGATCATCCGGACGAAAGCTGGACTTGCTCTGTTACAAGCTCACTACGTCGAGAAGATGCTCACACGCTAGAAATATTAGGATCTTTCAGGGATTGATACTCCATATAGGTATGATCAGAAGTTGAAACCAAACTCAGGAAAGACTATCAAGAAAATGGACTATTCAAGCAATTATTTATACTAAACCTGAAATTGCTTTCGCTATAGGGATGCCGAGTCGGTTCACGAACAATTCAGGTGTGGAATACTATGGAAAAATTTATAAGATATCTTAAGAAGACTCAGAAGTTTGCACTGCATTACAATAACTATCCTACTTTAGTTATGCAAGTTGGTGCTCATAAAAGGAGAGTGAAAGGTCCATAGGAGAATTTGTTTTCTCTATGGATGAAGTTGCTATATTATGGAAGTCGAAGAAGTAGACTTTATTCTCTTACTTATCAATGGAGTTTGAGTTTTGTGAAGTGGCTGCTGTGGCAAATGAAGTACAATGACTTCGGGAGCTTATTTATGAACTTCCGTCGGTTGGTGCGATAATTAGGTGAATGTAGCAGTGATATTTAATGCTCTCTTCAATATGAAGAATGGAACTGTGAGACTTTATTACACAACATTAAATGAGTGCATCTCAGATGTCATCATTGCAATAATTGATATTTGGAGCCATGAGAATCTGACGGATCCGTTCATGAGGGACCTCAAGTGCCAACTTGTCGATGACACATCAACAAAAATAGGCTTAAAGAAATTTAGATGTAATGTCTTTATAATTCTACCATTAAATGTTTTGCTATTAGTTTAAAGAGAAATCTACTACTAATCTCATTTTTGGTTCAAAGAAGAATTATAGATTGAGATACATTAGGTACAAAGGTTTGTCCATGAGGACATTGGTAGGATTGGATCCTAGTCTCTGTCGTCTACTTTTTTCTCTAAGTAAAGAATAAGTCCTATGAGGAGGTTGGCTTTTAGACTTAATAAGTTCTTGAGCGTTTGGAATACTCGGTGTGCTAGGCAGGAAGCACGGGTAGTTTAAAAGTACAGAGAGGCTTAGTCCCTCATCCTACAGTAGCGTGACACCACATGAGGTTGTACCTCGACTTTGTGCCATGTCATAGCATGGTAGCACTGCAAGGAGGTAGGTAGCCTCATGCTGGGAGTTAAAGAGTTATAGCACAACACTACAAAAGGCTAGTACCTCATGCTATAGTAGCGTGACACCACATGAGGTGGGACCTCAGCTTCGGGCCATGTTATAGCGGCTTAACATCGCAAATGGTAAGGTAGCCTTATGCTGGAATGTAGTACAACACTATAAAGAGGCTAATATCAATTTCTATAATGGGATGACACTACATGAGGTATTGAGACCTCAGCTATGTGTCATGTCATAGCAACGTAGCACCGCAAGGTGACATGTAATCTCATGCTAGCATATTAAACTCTCTAAGGAAAGAACTCACCTATGCATATGGAAAAGAGGAACATAGTTACTGGCTCTTTGGTTTGAAAGAAAAGAAAAGAAAAGAAAAGAAAAAAGTGTTTACTTGTTGCATCATAGAGTTTAATCTGATAGAAGTTGCATTCATGCATTGGTCTGGATAACTTGTTTACAAGGAGTAATCCCTCGACCGATTTCTGGGACACCAGAATCGCTCGACCTAGGAAGGAATATAGCACCCTGAGACTAGAAGTCCTCGCGATCTGGAGGGTGTCGTGTCTATTAGTGAAGAGCTGGATCGTGCGTCATAGCTGCTAATATTCACGTATATTAGTGAAGAGAGTTACAACTGCTACTTATGAGAAGTCACTCATAGGCTATTATGTAGTTAGGTCGCGTGCTAGGATATCCTTCTTGCAAGGCTAACATTTTGATATAGAGACGGACAAGAAACTTATTGTACATATGCAAATTGTTCTAATCCTTGTTTGTTGGAGGAATGGATTGTCGATCGTGGGTAAGAATCATTGTATATCGATGTTTTCTATTGCTTATGTTTTCTTATTATAACTACTCTTAAGAAGAAGAAGTTGATTTAAATGTAATAATAGTGTCTCACTTATAAGAATTGTGTTTACTGAATGCTGCTAAAATGTCCCTAGAGAATGATAAATATGGATTCAGAAATATGCTGCACATGTTATGTTAGAAGAAATAGATATTGTAAATGAAATTGTCCCTACTGTTTGCATAAATGAAAGAATAAAATATGACTCTTGATCATGTTTTCAAAAGTGGAATATGACTTCTGTTTATGGCATGAAATGAACGTAGGTAAAAGACATCAAGATCACTATTAAAATCAATATTTTCTCATATGATTACTTAGTGAATGCTTTCAGAGAGTGTATAATTATTCCTCATCAGTGCATTCCTAGTATATTGACCCCCACCAGATGGTCCACAGATGTTAGATGTTATGCTGAATGTTCTGACGCGATGGAAGACTCTCATCCCCGAGAGCCGGAGATCAGAAGATGCATGACTATGTTTGTATAAAGTGATATACTGTATGGGACGAAGTCATTGCAAATTCTTTTCAATTTCAAAGTTGTAAGCCAAGTTGGCATGTATCAATTGGCTATTGAAAGCCTTTGTAACCACTGCAATTATGAATAAAAGAGATCGTGTTTCTTGTATAATTGTGTTTATTTGGTTTTCTATATTAAAGTTCTGCTGCTTTTAACTCTGATCAGTCTATTTTGTTATTGTGTAAGCTCGTGTCTTGTACAAGCGCAACTTAGGCTTGTACTAAATCACGCCTAGTGGTGACATTACGATCCTTCGAGATCGGGACATGGCATAATGGTATCAGAGCAATTCGACCCTCTGGCCATTCCATGATTAGTTTCAATTCGAAGATGTCTCCTTGATCGAAATTCCTTGGCCTCTTTGATTTCGTTGATGAGATGAAAGTTCCATACAATAAGTTCGTAAATATTTTTATAATGCTGGCATGTGTTTTATTGATTGATGATGGCGCTGAAAGAGGACAATCGATGCTTGAGATGTTGGTAAGTTTTCTCTAAGTTTCGAGGGCGAATTTTTTTTCGGTAGGGTATTATGTAGTATTTTGCTCCTGCGGTGGCACTGTATGGATATAGATGTCGGTTTGTTGGCTCAAGTAAGAGGAAGCCTTCAAGAAGAGCTCTTTTATTGGGTCATGAAGGCGATTTATCACATGACTTCACTTTCTGATTCTTTTTCGATTATTAAAGAATCAATAGGAATGAATGTATATTTGCTGTTAAGAATAAGTTTGTAATAACTAAGAATGATAGTACATGACTCTGTATACTTTAACAAGAAAATCTGCATGCTTGTGTAATGAAAGAAACTATTACCATTCTTGATAAGGAAAGATAAGAAGATTTCCTGCTAAAAGTTAGACTGTTGCTATAATTGAAAGACTCTTGCCATGCTTGTTAACAAAGTGAAATAGAATGTTTGTATGTCCCTTATCGTCTACTATCAAAGAGTAGAGTTGCATGTTTAAGTTATATAAAGATGGAAGAACTGTTGCTATGCTTATAAAGGGAATGATTTTATGTTCCCTTATTGTATACTATAGAAGATAGAATTATATGGAAAGAACTTATATTGCTCTATGAAACATTATGAAAGAAAAGAAGTAAGAATACGGCATGGCCGTATGAAAGAGAAAAGAAGAATAAAGCTATTGACTCTATGGTCTGAAAGAAGAGAAGACAAATGTTTACTTGTTGCATAGTTGTTGCGTCGTAGAGTTTAATTTGATAGAAGTTGCACTCATGCATTGGTCTGGACAAATTGTGCACAAGGAGTAATCCCTCGGCCGATTTTCGGGGCATCAGAATCGCTCGGCCTAACAATTTGATGCAGAGACGGACATGAAACTTATTATACATCCGCAAGGCTGCTGTGGCGGAGCTGCAACACCACAAAGTTGTAGTGCCTCCTATCTGTGCGGATTTTTCAGTTATGTAACTTCCTTATTCATATAGAGTTCTTGTCAGTAACTGCCATACTTAATAGGAAGTTACTCCCTAGTCTTCCCCACCAATGTCTTTTTTGGGCGGTTACCTCTAGTCAGGGGATTGCTCTCATATATAGAAGGTAGCTCCAATACTTGGTCCTCACGGAAGGGGAGAAAATTTTGACAACGACTGCATCCAATTTTTCTTTAGTCTGACTAACTGACTTGTCTCTTGGTATTTTAGTATATGACGTGTAGATATCTTATAATAAAAAAAGTCTTTTTATGTGGACTAAAAGAATTAGAATGAATCTATTGGGCTACTGTTCAGAATTCGGCTAACATACATTAAATAGTATAAAAAAATTTGTTACCATCTAAAATTTTGGACCTTAGGCAACCGCCTCAAGGGCCTCATATCAAGTCCAGGCATGAAAAGAAACCTCTAAAGGGAGCCGAGTGTTTTTTGTTCGAGTGCCGTTGTTACAATACGCCACTGCTCTACCCGAGGAAGGGTGATGACTTATAAGAGTGTTCCTGAAGTTTTTTAGAACTACTTGTTCCTTGGGTGTGGATCGAGGGAGATGGTCGACAGGGTCGGCCTTGGGGCAGGGCAGCCAGGGCGACCATCCACGGCCCACGGACCAAGAGGGTCCAAAAAATCAGTTTAAACATATATATATATTAATAATCTTGTATCTAAAATAGAACTAGTATGTACCATGTGCTTTTTTTAACACAAAATAATTGTGGTGTAGTGGTTAATATGTTAGACTTACAAACTAGAGGTCCTAGGTTCAAGTCTTGGTGGTAACTTTTTTTTTAATTTAATTTAATTTAATTTTTAAGTTTTTTTTTTTTTTTTTACATTATATATGCGGGTTCCATTTTGAAAATTTGCCTAGGGCCCCCATGAACTTAGAGTCGGCCCTGAATTGGTTGAATATCTTTTTAAGCAACGGTGGTATTGACCACCCTAGTAGGCTTTTCGGCTAATCAGATTTGTGAATGTTTCAGCTGTTTCCACTGCTAATATCTTTTAGAGCTCTGCTCTATATTTAACCACTTAGTTGCTAGCTTTTCAGCTGTTTACATTTCAGTGGATTACTCTGCTAGCAGCTTCACTGCATTTTGTTCAAGCGGTTTTTATCACTGTCAAAACAGATTACAAGTTCTACTTTCTCTAAATCCACTTTTGTGGTTCAATATCATAGACTTGTAGGAGATTTCCATAAAAAATCTAGAACAATCCTTAGTACCTCTCAAACCAATGTTTTTGCCTGGTAAATCTCTGCCCACGTAAGCAAATACAGATGGACAAAACCGGACTTCTTTCAGCTGGAACCTGATCAGTATTCAATATGTTCAATGGTCAAA
This sequence comes from Iris macrosiphon, assembly GCA_036927795.1. Lineage (NCBI taxonomy): Eukaryota > Viridiplantae > Streptophyta > Magnoliopsida > Asparagales > Iridaceae > Iris > Iris macrosiphon. The sequence goes on along the minus strand of JAYESA010000009.1, from coordinate 146,904,356 downwards.
TGTTTCTGTGATGTTACATCACTCTGCAGTCTAATTTTGAGAATTCCTACGGATGTTTTAGTCCTTGACTTTTATGTAGCACTACAAAATGTTACCCTCTTCTAGATTTAATACTTGTGTGAAAAACTCTGGCCAATTGTAGTCCTCTGCTACCATCTCTTAGCGGGGTTATGAGTGATCGAGTATCATATAGTGTGTATTATTTCTCAATTGTTTCTTTTCCTTACTTTTTCTTTGTCCTGGATGCTTAAACTATAACCTGATTTGGTTAATGATGAATATTCTGGTAGAAGAACAGTGATCTGTAGAAATTCCATATTTTCCCCATTCTTTCAGTTTTATCGAGATCATTGGAAGTAAATATTCCTTTATAGAGAAGGGTTTTGTATGACAACTTTTGATATGATGTTTCTTTGATAATGTTGATGTAATGTGTTGTGTTTATTTGCTGCAGCTACAACGCTAACTGGCCTACATTTTGCCACGACCACTCTTATGGCTTTAGTACTTAGGTGGCTGGGTTATATCCAGCCCTCCCATTTGCCATTGCCTGAACTCATAAAATTTGTCATATTTGCAAACCTCTCAATTGTTGGAATGAATATCAGTTTGATGTGGAATTCAGTGGGCTTCTATCAGGTAGGTTGTTTTCAACAGCTGTATTCTCATTGATAACATTTCAATGTGCAGGAGATCTACAAACTGACATTATTTATAATATTGTTTTCAGATTGCAAAGTTGTGTATGATCCCAGTATCGTGTCTTCTCGAAGTGGTGTTTGATAAGGTCAATTACTCCAGAGACACAAAGATCAGCATAATGATTGTCCTTGTTGGTGTTGCAGTCTGTACTGTTAGTGATGTTAGTGTAAACGCTAAAGGTTTGATAGCAGCTGCTATAGCAATCTGGAGCACTGCACTACAACAATATGTAAGTTATACTAGCAAATTCTATACTTCTTTACATGTCTTCTATGGTGAGGGTGATGGGGGCTGTCTAGGAGTTTGGGTTGGGGTTAGCTTTTTGTTTTTAAAGATGGAGGCTAGGGTGTGGCACATAGATAACTTGTCTTCTGATACCGTGTTGAAAATGAGGCAACTCAATTGGTGAGGGTGAGCCTCCCTCTTTAGTTCCTAAGTGGGGCGAAGGGAATACATGTCACGCCCCGATTATGTGGAATCGATAGTCGTCCCCCGGACGTGATGCCGTGCGTGCCTAGGTTACGCAACGCACAAGGCCAAGGTATTTTATATAACGAGTACATATTCAGAGTACGCAGATAATTGAACACAATATTGATACAAGGAAAAGTTCTCTTTATTGATAATGAACATCTTTTACAAACTCTTGAACAAGTATAAAAGGTTGCCGCACGGGCTTACAAAAGTGGACGCAAAATGAGATAGCCGTCCGTTACATTACATCATTTTACTAAAACTTCAAAAGCTATAGACACCTTCGGACGAAGCTATCGTCTTACCACAGAGCTGCATAGGATATGTGCACGAGCTCCTGGAACTTCAAACACGCTTCAAAAAAGTCACGGACATGACGTACCGGTAGGTGGAATGGATTGGGAAGACACCTTAACTCTTTGCAGGGTCGCCTTGGCGCGGTGAACCTGTTGCAACGAGGGTCAGTACATCGAAATACACTGGTCAAGACGAGCTAACCCAACTATACCAAGCAACACGTTGTTTATGTGAAACATGCAAGTTATTATATGGTCTTTCTATCTTGCCTTAGTTCAATTTACAAGCAAGCAATAGATATAAAAAATATACTGAAATAAACATGCCACCGCTTGGTGACTTTTACCTGCCCGTATGAACCACCTGTACAATACTTATCATGACCTTCTCTGCCACGAAGACATAGTTAGCTTGCACATTTTAAATATACGTGGGAATCACTGGCATGATGCCATAGTGGACGAGTTATAGTCTTGGACGAGGATGGTATGCAACAAAAGCACGTGAGGCGCTACAAGCTATCCCGTCTAGCACGTGAGACTATCGTGAAGTTTCGTCTGGATCGGATAGGTGCCAGTGCCCCAGCGACCGTCCGCAGGAACCATAAAACCTTGTGCACAAGTTGTCCGTGATCAAGCGGCGTCTATACTAAGTTATCAATTGATGCAGTTCAAAGCAACACGAGCACGAGACAAGTAACATTGCATGATCTATTTTGCATAGTCTTCCTGATCATTTTATTGCATAACAAAGTGTGTTCTATACATAGCACAATAATAGAAGAAGTATATATTCCAACTAGAATTGAAGCATAATGAAAGAACATTCTAAGTGAACTAGCATGCAACAAGGTGACCGTTCACAAGTTGATTGACAAGCATAAGGTAATCCAAGTCTATTCCCTTTTATCTTGACGTCTTTTAGTTATTATGGTATCGTCTGATTGGAACAATCAAGAAGGCAAGATTTTAGATGTGAAGACTTGGAAGAAGGGTCAACTACACTCACAAGTTGGTTGGGGAGAGGAAAGGAAAGGTGCTTCAAGACTCCGCTCGCGCGATGCCTACTGATGCACGATCACCTATATTGCCACAAACAGACGATCAATACCTCTTCTCTTTCCAAGCTCGAAACGAAAGTACAGTTCAACGAACGAAATCAATGCAATCTATCGAAACCGTTCAAGAAAACGCAAATCTGAAAACCAACTCGAAAGCACGAAAGCAACAATACGACAACGAAAACTAGGCAAGAAAGCTTGCAGCGGAGAGGTCCCTCTTGACTCTGCCGCTTAGTTCGTCCTTAGGACTCGGTCCACTGAATATGAGAATCGATTCCGAATAAGCCAATCCATAACGATGAAAAGATCTTGATTCAATCTATCCTGATCGAACGATATCGAAAGTATTTCTTGTTGGGAAAAACAAGACCTTTCCCGTCTTTGTGATGAGATAAAATAAAATGGAAGAGAAGAGAAGTTAAGAGAGAGAACACACACAAGATTTACCGAGGTTCAGCTCAATTTGAGCCTACATCCTCCGTCCGTCCCTTTTTCACCGTTTTTACTATAATCAAATGAAAGATTACAAGGGCATTCTCTTAAGTTGGTACAACTTAACTTGAGGATCACTTTCTCTCACAAACTTACTTGAGATTGATTACAAGTGTGAGGATTACAAGTTGTGTATTATTCTTCTTGTTACTTGTTGTGTTCAATCTTCACCATCTTTCTTTTATTTATAGGGAGGATATGCTTCTTGGGTACATCACATTCGTTGCATGGAGAAGTCCAAAAGGGAAGATTCGTTCCTTCTCCCAAGAGTCGTTCATCTATCATCAATGTTACATGCAAGCTGAATGCATGCATAATATGAATAGATAGGCTACTTCAGATGGTCATAACTTCTTCAATACACCTCCAAATGACCTGGTTGAATGCCTGGATGAAAGAAATTTTTTTTCTCAACAACTTTTGTATTGAAGACCGAGCCTTGCAATAGCTTCGAAATAGTCTCCCAAAATTGAATCTTGTCACAGAAACTGTACCCAGAAAAATGGTTAAGTACTTGGCCGAACCCAACCATGGGTGACCGATTTTCATGGATCAAATCCATGTTTATTCATCATGGGGATGGACCCCGTTCCCATCAATCCCCCCCTCCATCCTCATAAGAAGAAAGTTCTCAAACAGTAGTCATACCTGCCTTCCTACGACAGAAGTTATGCTTCTCTTTTGGTAGAGGCTTCGTCATCATGTTAGACGGATTTTGTCTTGTATCAATCTTCTTAATATGCATCAAGCGATTCTCCAAAGCATCTCGGATCTAGTGATGACGTACATCGATGTGCTTTGTCCTTGAGTGATAGGTAGCATTTTTACTCAAGTCAATGGTGCTCTGACTATCACAATATAGAGTGTACTTATCTTGCTTGAGAGAGAACTCCTTTAGGAAATTCTTCATCCATAAGAGCTCTTTGCTGGCTTCTGTAGCAGCAATATATTCAGCTTCTGTGGTGGATAGAGCGATACACTTTTGCAGCTTTGATTGCCATGATACGCTCCCCCTGTAAAGGTAAACAAGTATCCTGATGTGGACTTTCTCTTGTCCAAGTCACCTGCCATGTCGGAATCAGTGTAACCTTCCAAGATAGGTTTTCTATCTCCAAAACATAAAGAATATTTAGAGGTTCCTCTAAGATATCTTAGGATCCACTTTACTGCTTCCCAATGTGCTTTACCATGATTGGTAAGAAAACGACTTACCACTCCAACTGCATGTGCTATGTCGGATCTTGTACAAACCATTGAGTACATCAAACTTCCGACGACCGAGGCAAATTGAATGCTCTTCATCTCCTCCTTCTCCTTCTCACTTGAAGGACTTTTGTTGTGCACTTAGCTTAAAATGAGCTGCTAGCGGTGTGCTGACTGGCTTAGAGTTCACCATATTGAACCTCTCCAGAACACGTTCAATGTATCTTTCTTGTGATACCCACAACTTTCTCGCACTTCTGTCCCGAGAGATCTTCATTCCCAATTATGTTGTGCTGCTCCTAAGTCCTTCATATCAAAGGACTTGCTTAACTCTTTCTTCAACCTGTCAATCTTAGACATATCTTTTCCAACAACAAGCATATCATCAGCATATAGAGAGAATAATGAAATCATTATCAGAGAACTTCTGGACATAAACACAATGATCTGCAGATGTTCTTTTGTACCCATGGTCAAGCATAAAAGAACCAAACGTTTTATACCACTGTCGCGGTGCCTGCTTGAGCCCGTACAAGCTCTTCTTCAATTTGCAAACCAAGTGTTCCTTGTCCTTTATCTTGAAACCCTCTGGCTGTTCCATATAGATTTCTTCCGCCAAATCACCATGGAGAAATGCAGTCTTCACATCTAGCTGCTCAACTTCAAGATCTTAAGAAGCAACAAGACCAAGAATAACGCGAATATAAGACATCTTCACAATATGAGAAAATATTTTTTCATAGTCAATACCTTGCTTCTGACTGAAACCTTTCACCATGAGGCGAGCTTTGTACTTGACTTGGCCATTTCCTTCATTCTTGATTTTGAACACCCATTTGTTCTTCAAGGATTTTCTGTTCTTTGGTAGCTCTACCAGGTCATAATTGTGGTTCTTATGCAAAGAATCCATCTCCTCTTACATAGCTTTCTTCCACTTAGCATGATCTTTATTGACTTGTGCTTCATGAAAACTTTCTGGTTCACCTGCATCTGTCACTATAGTATATTCTGAAGCAGGATATCTAGTTGAGGGTTGTCGTTTCCTCTCCGACCGTCTCAACTGAGGTGTTGGTGGCTGATCCATATACGGCGGTTCTACATGTTCATGCTCCCCCCGATCAGAACCTGGAAAACCTGTAATTTCTTCTTCCTGCACATCTTGAAAATTATTATTTTCTGGCATAAGAGAAGGAATAACAATAGGTGTGGAGATTGGATCTGGGACAATGTGAATATTTTGTGGCTCTTCTTCTTTTTCAAAATCAGCAAGTGTTTTATCTTCACAAAATACAACATTCCTGCTCTTACAATTTTCTTGTTTATAAGATCCCACAACCTATATCCAAATTCATCATTTCCATATCCTAAGAAGATGCATGGAATGGCTTTGTCATCAAGTTTTGTTCTTTTCCTTAGGTACATGCACAAATGCCTTGCACCCGAATACACACAAGTGGGAATAGGAAATATCCTTTCCACTCCAAATCCTTTCAGGAATATCTCCATCCAAAGGAACTGCGGGGGACAAGTTTATCAAGTAGAAGGCTGTTCGCACTGTCTCTCCCCAAAATATTTTTGGTAATTTGGCTAAGAATAACATACTTCTTATCATTTCCACAATTGTGCGATTCATTCTTTCTGCAACCCCATTATGTTGTGGTGTGTGTGGGACAGTCTTTTGGTGTCTAATGCCATATTTAGAACAATAATCTTCAAACATCCTTGAAGTATACTCACCACCATTATTCGTGTGAATACACTTCAAGAGCTTTCCGGTTTCTCTTTCTACTTTGGTATGAAAGTCTTTGAAAATTCAAAGACTTGATCTTTGGCTTTTATGACATACACTCACACCTTTCTAGATGCATCATCTATGAATGTCATAAAGTAGGAGGCACCACTAAAGGTTTTTACATTTATGGGTCCGCACACATCCGAATAGACTAAGTCCAATATGCTGATTTTTTTTTTGTTATAATTTTTAACAAAAGCTACCCGGTGTTTTCCAATTAAGCAATGTCACAGTAGGATAGTGTTGTACCTTGCATGGATGTAAGTAGTTGTCGCCTTGCGAGAATTTGTAGTCCTTTCTCACTCATGTGGCCAAGCCGCTTGTGCCACAAATCCATAGAGGTACCTTCCACTGTTCCAAGTTTATCATTCTCTAAGTGGAAGTGAGTCCTGTAGAGAGTGCAACACTTCTTTCCTCTCGCCAGTACAAGTGATCCTTTGGTAAGCTTCCAGCATCCTTTACCAAAGTTGCTTGTGTATCCTTCTTTATCAATCTTGTCGGTGGAGAGAAGATTGAGACGAAGATCGGGCACAAATCTAACATCTCTTAGAACCATCTTTGTTCCAATATTAGTGGTAACACAAATATTTTCAATGCCAAGAATTTAAGAAGAGTTTTTGTTACCCATTTTTACCATTCCAAGGTTACCTTCACGAAGCGAAGTGAAGTAGTCCTTCCGGGGAGAAGCATTGTAGGAGGCACCAGAATCAATCATCCATTCTGTCTTGGCAAGTGAGATTTGCACAGTCTTCTTCACATGTCGAGAAAAGTACGATTTTATTGTCAGTAACAACTGCTGCTCTTTCATTTTTCTTTTGCTTCTCATTGGTCCTTCCTTCCTTTTGTTCTTGCTTGAGCTTGCGGCATTCCCGTTTTATGTGTCCACTCTTCCCGCAGTGATAGCAACTAATGTCCTTCCTAGCCTTTAATTTTTCTCTCGACTTGTCTCGGTTCTGAGGCTGTCGGCTTTTGCTCCTCCCCCTATTCTCGGTGACAAGGGCATGAGAATGGGAGGATCCAGATGACTTTCTTCGAATTTCTTCATTCAAGAGGCTGCTTCTAACTTGGTTCACGGATACAACTCCGTCAGGTGCGGAGTTGCTAAGAGACACCACCAGAGTCTCCCAACTGTCCGGTAACGAGCTAAGCAGAAGAAGGGCTTGAAGCTCGTCGTCCAACACCATCTTCATAGCTGCAAGCTGATTAACAATACTTTGAATTTCATTCAGATGTTCAGATATGGAATCACCTTTCTTGAACTTGAGATTGACAAGCTTCCGAATAAGAAAGCTTTATTGTCGGCGGTCTTCCTCTCGTAGATATCTTCAAGTTTCTTCCATAAGCTGTTCGCCGAAGTCTATAGTTTAAAGTATCGGCCGATACCGATCCGATACGGCCGATATCGATACAGTTTGGCATGTCCCGATCCGATACCGACCGATATCCGATACTGACCGATACCGACATTAGAGGTCTCTTTTCCAGTCAGTTCGGCAAAAAAATTTGAATTAAAAAGACCAATTAGAAAGGATGTAAAAGCATAGTAAGGTTGTAAAAACATATAAAAGAGGAAAACTTATCTATCGCATATATATCAATCGACAAGGATGACTACTATTTCATACAATATCAAAAATACTAAGAAACAATACTGAAAATACTTTAAATTATGCATAAATGTATAAAATATATTATCTAAAATATTAATACTTTACTAATAGTTGTTTGCTTTCCAATACCAAAAAATCCGATACTCCGATCCGAAACCGCCGATACTACCGATACCGTCGATCCCGATACTCATATGAATGGTCCGATACCGATACTTTGAACCTTGCCGAAGTCTCATTCGACACATGATGGAATACGGTGTCATCCAAATGGTGCCGATGGTCTTCCGGTCGAGCTTCTTCCATTCTTCCACCATCATGGAATCCGGCTTGGAAGATTCTCCTTCAACCGGTGCATAGAGGTCCTTGCAATAGAGAAGGTCCGTCATCTTCGCCTTCCATATCATCCAGTTGCGGCCATTCAAGCTGATCATCCGAATGCCACCAATGGGAGTTTCCATCTCAACACAAGAAGATTGGCAACCTGTGTTCTGATACCACTGTTGGGAAAAATAAGACCTTTTTCGTCTTTGTGATGAGATAAAATAAAATGGAAGAGGAGAAGTTAAGAGAGAGAACACAACAAGTAACAAGAAGAACAATACACAACTTGTAATCCTCACACTTGTAATCCACCTCAAGTGAGTTTGTGAGAGAAAGTGATCCTCAAGTTAAGTTGTACTAACTTGAGAGAATGCCCTTGTAATCTTTCATTTGATTATAGTGAAAGCGGTGAAGAAGACGCGGACGGAGGACGTAGGCTCAAATTGAGCTGAACCTCGGTAAATCTTGTGTGTGTTCTCTCTCTTAACTTCTCTTCTCTTCCATTTTATTTTATCTCATCACAAAGACGATAAATGTCTTGTTTTTTCCAACATTTCTTAGCCGCTTTCCCCGAAAAGGAAAACGTGGCACCACAGTATGGAGAGAGACAAAGTATGCAAACACTACAATAACGACACTTGGTATCCTAAAATAATTATTCTAGGAAAACAGAAGTTGATACTGACAAACATGAATTTAAAAAGTTTAGGATCTCATACCTCCAGCCATGAATTCAGATTTGCTGTTCTCTAAAAGCGAAGTTATTTCTTCGAGACATTTACGCCTATGCAAGTCCTTGTGCGTGTGAAATATGGAGACAACATAAACCCTCAATATTTACTTGTTAAGCATGGGACCTCTCAGAGAAAACCATGATGAATGAATAAAATGATTGATGTTTGCTTTCATCAAGCGGACCCACTTTTATTCAGATACAGTTGAGCAGTTATAAACTTCCCAAAGCCACTACTAGAAACTGCCAATTAACTATAGAGGATGTAGGGGAAATTAAGTCACAGTAAAAGTGGGGCAGTAAAATGGTGTTTCAATGGAAGGCCACCTTATGTTTACTAGTAACATGCAAGCACATTGCACGCGCGTAAAAAAATTGTTGAAAAAAAAGAACGCGTGTAAAAAAATTGTTGAAAAAAAGATTTAAATATGAATTTATTATAGATACTGTCATCTCTAGGAATTGAACTCAAGCAGTAAGGAAAATGCCTCACACCTTAATCACTTGAGTTAGAGTTGTTTAGTTATAAGTAAATCATATTAGGTAGTTAAATAATTAGTTAATTTTTAAAAATAATTAATGAATTATTTATAAACGGCTTAGACGGTTGAGTCGTTTCCAAGCCACCTTATATTAGTAGAGATTAAAAAGCAGCCCAATTTTAATCTAACATTCTCCCACTTGGCCGATATTGACATAACTAAGTATATCCCCTCTCTAAATATAGGCATATTAATAGTCATCCACATAACTTGACGTACAAAAACATGGCGGTTAAAATACTCTAAATATGAGTTTGTACCTTCCATGTATTATTATATCATCAAACATTCTTAAATAAATATCTTTACATAGCAAGAAGATAATTATTCAAATTTGTTCCAACCTTAAGTATGTATGAATGACCTGTCATAAGTTCATTCTAGGTCCTATTTTATTAACCCAAGAGAGAAACTTCTTTATTATCCCAATGGATAATTTGTCACTTATTTACTTTATGTATACAACATTTAGAAAATGACAGAATATGACTAGAATCATCCAGAACATAAATTGCAATTACTAACTAGAAGTGTTACAATAAGTCAAGCGTAAGATGTACCAACAAGTTCCATATGTCCAATAAGTCAAGCGTAAGACGTATCAACAAGTTCCATATGTCCAACATGATCTTTATAGAGTTTGGGAGGCTATCCTTATGTCATAGGATCAACAACCATTGATTCTGTTCTTATCTCATCGACAAACACATGATGATTCTGAATTCGTTCTTTAACAACAAGAAACTTGATGTCAATCCATTTGTTTGAACTTCCACTTGCATTGTTGTTGCAAAAACAAACATCTGCGATATTATCTCACTATATTCTTACTGGTCTAGAGATTGAGCCCACGACTCTAATATCTGTCATAAATTTTCGCTGCCACAAAGTTTGTGCAGTAGCCTCATAGCAAGCCTAGAAATCAATACTAAGTCTCAAAAGAGTTTTTATCGATATGAAACAAATCGTCCAACTCAAATAGTTTAGCAATACAAGTTTGGTTTAAATCAATATACCTCTATTCCAAGATATTGAATTTTCGATACTACGATACATAACCCTACTTTCCTCTATGTTACGTGTAGTGCTATAAATCATAAGTATAGGAATCTTAAACTTGCATAATAGTCACCTAGTAACACTTTCAAAACTAGGTTTCAGTAGTACTAGAGTTAGTTACGTAAGTCGTTATCGATATGTCAATCAGATACGATTTAACATATATAATATGTTTTAAAGTACTTTCTTCTAGGTCTAAACTTGCGTAGATACACATATGGGCTGTTTGGTTCGTGGATTTGGAGCTTGTCGGGTTAGGGTGTTTGGTTGGAGGATTTGTAGACAATATTTACTGTGAAGTAACAAGAAGAGTAAATCTTGTCTTCCACGGAATCAGAGTTTTGACATCCGAGTTTTTTCCTCTGAAGTGGAGTGTGGAAATGAAAAATTCTCATTCCCACTTTGCGCGTTTGGTTGGAGGACCACTTCCTGTCTACTTTAACACTTTCTAGATCATAATAACTACTTCAACAACCAACCAAATACCAAAATTTAGGATTTTCTACTACTAACTTCCACTCCTTCAAAACACCGAAACGAAGGATTTTTTTACTTTGCTCCACGTCACCGCAATACGTACACAAAATGTCGATTTTCGAATTTTTCACTTCGTCGCACTTACCCAAACCAAACAGCTCCATAGGTAAATAAGCAACTATATAAACATAGCAATACTTCACTAGGATAACATGTATAAATTAACACATACACCTACAATAATTATTTTCGTGCCCTACGATAAATTTGAAATATATATAATAATATAAACTTATGTCCTACAATCACATCGGTGAATATGTAAATATACATGTGTCATACTCTCGAATCCATAATGAAACATAAATATAAACATGCATAGAATAATCTTTATAAGCTAGGACATATATACAACATAATTTTGATTAAAATTAAAATGATAACATAGCTTCAAAAAATTAATTTTGTAGAGAATGAGAATTTGCCTCCATTTTCTAAAAGAAGGGGGTGTCTTCGGATTAAAAAGTAGGAGGTATCACGAGGAGAAGGTTTGTTTAAAGGCTATGACTAAGTTACTTACGTATACGACTAAGTAGTACCTAAGTAGCTTACAAGCAGCTTAAGCTCCTCTATGACAAGTAGGTCAATCTCCTTTCCTAATATAATACTATATAAACTTTACATAAAAATATAATTATTATTATATTAAAATCTTTGAAGTTCGTAAAAATTATATAAGTATAATAATAAATTTTTTTCTCGTAATTTTTTTTCTTGTAAAATTATTTTTTTCGTAAACTTATTAATATTATAATGAAGTTTTGGAAAACAATTATGACACTAAGTCCTTACAGGGCCTAGTTCATATGGAAAATTTACAAAAAAAATGAGTGACAAAAATAAATGTTTTTTGGAGGATTTGAACCTCGTCCTCTAATAAAATATTCCACTATAGCAACCACATGGGCTACCACTCCCCATGTGTACAAGTCAATAAAAAAATAATCTTATATTGAAATACACACTTAGGGTTTGTCGCATATATGTGGGACCATTTTCCAGAAAACAATTTCAATAAACCCCAATACTAAGTTCTCCATCTTTTTCTAATCTCTTCATTCTCTTTATGGAGATATGCTTCAATCTTTTGTGCTAATGTGTGAGGAAGATTTTGCAGCTTTAGCTTTACGCTTGCTACCAACCTTTTCATGCAAGGATAAATGATTATAAGGATCAGAATTCAAATCCAACTTGTGTGAACCATTACTTAAAAAATCAGTACCAACAACAACTAAATCTTTCACAACACTAAAAAGATCCCTCAAAGATTTGAAAATAAAACCCAAGTACTTCTAGTTTTGAAACAAATTAAGTTTTTAGGAAACAACTGAACATAAAAAGTTTTTCAAGCACTAAATAAAAATCAGATTTTAAACACAACTTGTAGGCACCGCCCGCTTCCACACATGAACCCATCTTGTTTCCCGAATATATGAATTGTTCACTGTTCATCAGCTTCCATAGGTTGATTGATCCCTGCATGGTGTGAGAACAAGAATCAAGCCACCAATCACTAGATAATGTATCAATTACATTTGATTCATAAAAATGAAAAGATAATACCTTTCTTAAGCAGTCAAGCCTTGTACTTGGGGCATTCCTTCTTCACATGTCCTTTCTTTTTACACAAGAAGCACCAGATGGTATCCTTAGTGGCAGCACTACAAGTTGATGTCTTACCTTTCTTCTTCATTTGAACACTTCTTTTAATAAAATGTCCTTTTCCTAGAGTTGCTAGATGGGCAGATTCTAGCTTCTCTTGATTCAGTCTGCCTTCCTCTTGAACACACATGGTCATTAATTCATTCATGACCACTTTTTCTTATGTGCATTGTAAGAGATCTTAAAGGGCCCAATTCAATAGGGGGAGAGAGTTGAGTATGAAATAGACAAGGAAAACTTCAGAAGCGATGAATTCCAATGAGTTCAATTGAGCTGCAATATTCTCATTTGCATAATATATTCTCGGATCCCTTTATTATCTGAGTGCTTCACTGATGAAAATTTGCTCATAAGGGTGTTGGCCAAAGCTATGTCACAGAACCAACATACACTTGTTCAACAGCTTCAATGAACTCCTTTGCCTGGGAATGTAACCCCTAATGCTTTTTCCCACAAGGATTTTCATGAGCATTAAACTTAGGCGATTTGATCGCTCCCACCACTCATAAGCCCCTCTTTCACTTGGTAGACTTCCATCCATAGGCATGGGTGGCTCATCCATACAAAATGCCAAGTCCAAGTCCATGCACCCCAATGTGAGAAGAATTTTATCCTTACACTCCGAAAAATTTTCATGAGTCAAAATGGGGATGTGATATGTGTCATTGTTCACAAACAAAGATGAAATTGCTGCAAAGAAAAAATATGCCAACAATTAATATACTAAATCTACCATTCGCATAAACTTAATTAAAATTTTCAACCCATGTTATAACTTTTACATACATACAATTTGTCATTAAAACCAACCTGTGGGCAAAGGTTCTAAAACATGAATGTTGCAAAGAACTTTAGTGGAATTAATTTTTTATTAATGGTTTTAAACTGATATAGCTACAATCCTGTGGTCATTTGTATTCTACTTCAGTTTAACTCCTTGTCAACGATTCCATTAATTTATAAACCATATTTATTTCCCTGTGGGGTATAATAAACCCTATTATGAATTATTTGCAGCTTGTTAATACGCAAGAAGTTAATAAACATATAACTTCTTCATATCACAAATCAAGTCAGCCAAAGTTGCTATGGCTATTCCTTAGTTAACAACTTTTTTTTTTTTTTTTTTTTTTTGAGATGCCTGGCGATACGCACGGAACTTTGTGCACGCTACGTTACATACTATTTGGGCCCACTGCCCACACCTCCCCCACGGTTTAATCCCGAGACCGTTCGTCTAGCCAGGGAGGTTATACCTCTTCTCACTGACTACAAGAGCCAGTTGAATTCGGTCTTAGTTAACAACTTAAGACTTCATATTGACACTATAAAGGCTTCATTCAATTAATTGCATAAGATGTGTTTCTTTCCTTTAAAAGTTCGTCCGTATCCAGAGGTTGTTGTCTACTGCCATGGCTGTCACATCGACGATGATCAATTTCAGTTCATCTTTATGGGTTTTCCTATTATTCAGCCATGACCTAGGAATTGTGGTCGGATTCTCCCATTTTTAAAGCAGTCCAAAATATGGCTCGAGTCTGAATCAATTTATCGACACAATTCGATGACTATACCCAAATTACAAACCGAAAATCAGCATAAAGATATTGCTCTGACACCAAATGAAAAACATGAATTAAAAAAGTTTAGGATCTCATAACTCTAGCCATGAATTCAGATTTGCGATTCCCCAAAACTGAAATTTATTTCTTAGAGACGTTCACGCCTATCAGATCCTTGTGTGTGTGAAAGATGGAGACAACACAAACCCTCAATATTTACTTGCTAAGCATGATACCTCTCATTGAAAACCATGATGTATGAATAACACGATGGATAGATTGTTTGCTTCCATCAAGCAAACCCACTTTTCTTCATATACAATTGAGCAATTATAAAACTTCCCTAGGCGACTACTAGAAACTGCCAATAACTGTAGGGGATGTAGAGGAAGTTAAGTCACAGTAAAAGTGGTGCGGTAAATTGGTGTCAATAGAAGGCCACCTTATGCATTGCAAAAAAATTAATAAATAAATAAAAAATAGAAGGCCACCTTATGTTTAACTAGTAAATTCACGTGACGCACGTATTTTTTTCCTGATATTAATGTAAAATTGTTTAAATATTTAAATATATTTGAATTAGGATTTATTATATATATATGTTTATATTTTAATTAGAATTTGTTATATATTTGATTATATTTTAAGTATAATTGTTATGGATATATTTCTACTTTTCATAAAGAGTTTTAAAAACGGTTAGCCGTCTAATATTTTTTTTATTTAAGGTGGGAGGTATTTTTCCTGGTTGGCTAGGTTCGAATCCCTGAAGTGTTATTTATAACAAATTTAAAAATTTTCAACAATTTTTTTACTTAATATTATTTTTTTAAAATAATTAATTGATGATATACATACGGCTTAGATGGCACAATTTTCAGCCGTTTCCAAGTCCCCTTATATTAGTAGAGATTAAAAAAAAGCCCAAGTTTAACCATACATGAAATTTTGCCCATTAAGTGACATCTATGTTGCAGATTGGGATATCCATTAGCACTTTCTGGTCCCTTCTGTTGTACAGTCACATTCTTATATTAGTCATCTTTCAGAACTAGCAATGTGTTTATTATGGTTAGTCTCAAAAAATGTGTTCATTATGTTCATTTAATGCTTTTAGAATTGTACATTATTTATTTGTGTTTGTAATCTTCAATGTATGATGGGATTAATTTTGTTTTTACATTTCCTTTTTTTCTTAATTGATAACTGCTACAAAGTTTTCTTGTTACTTCTAAGTCTTGCTTACTGGAAACAAAATTCTTTGAGCCCATTTCATTATGATAGAATAACTAATCTACTTTCTTGTAAATAAGTTATTGTTGAAATTAGTTGATGATTTTATTGATTGTCTCATTGGCATTATATAGCCTTACAGTCATTAATACAATGATCTCAATCATTATGACAATAATCTCATAATGGAATATCCTGTGACATATTCTGGCATCCCAAATATGTCCTCAGGATATTCCCATGTGCTTATACTATACTTAAATATGACACCCAACATACCATATCAACACTCCCCCTCAAGATGGGTGAAAGATATTCACTAAGCCCATCTTGTCACATCCTCTAATCATGCTCACTGAGGCGAGTCCCTTGGTTAGTCCATCTGCTACTTGATCCCTGGTTGGAACATGGCCAAGCTCCAGTAATCCACTATCCAACTTCTCTTTGATGAAGAATCTATCAATCTCGATGTGTTTGGTCCTGTCATGCTGTACTGGATTGTTGGCGATACTAATAGCTGACTGATTGTCACACCACAGCTTCATCTTGGCTCCTTGATCCAGCTTCAGCTCCACCAGCATATTCTTCAACCATAGCAGCTCTGCAACTCCCAAGGCCATAGCTCTGTACTCTGCTTCAGCTGTCGATCTGGCCACCACAGACTGCTTCTTACTCCTCCAGGAGACCAAGTTACCTCCTACAAATATGCAATATCCTGAGGTAGACCTCCTGTCATCAGCACAACTAGCCCAGTCAGAATCACAGTAGCCCTCGATGCTCACGTGATTGTTCTTCCTGAATATTAGTCCCTTCCCGGGAGCACCTTTCAGGTACCTCAGAATCTGGTACACTGCATCCATATGACCCTTCCGTGGGTCATGCATGTAGCGGCTCACCACACTTACTGCAAAGCAGATATCAGGACGTGTGTGGCTCAAATAGATCAACTTGCCAACCAGTCTCTGGTATCTGTCCCGATCAACTGGTTCTCCAGCCTCAGCATCAATCTTGAACCTCTGATCTATTGGTGTCGCTGCAGGTTTGCACCCCAACATCCCAGTTTCTGTGAGAAGGTCCAACGCATACTTTCTTTGAGAGAGAACAATCCCCTCTGCTTCTCGAGCAATCTCAATCCCAAGGAAGTACCGAAGAAGGCCGAGATCCTTCACCTCGAATTCCTTGCCAAGCTTTCCTTTGAGTTGGGCGATCTCCTGCTCATCATCTCCTGTGATAATCATATCGTCCACATACACCGCAAGCATGGTGATGTGGCCTCCACTCCGACGGAAGAACACAGTATGATCCGCATTGATCTGCTGATATCCCATCCCTATCATCGCTCTTCTGAATCTGTCAAACCACGCTCGAGGAGACTGCTTCAGTCCATAGATGGACTTCTTCAACCTGCAGACCTTGCCTACTGTCTGATTGGTGCCAAATCCTGGTGGTATCTCCATGTACACCTCCTCCACTAGATCTCCGTGAAGAAACGCATTCTTCACATCCAGTTGGTGTAGCTTCCATCCACCATTTGCTGCCAGAGAAATCAGAGTCCTGACAGTGCTCATCTTTGCAACTGGTGCAAAGGTCTCGTCATAGTCGATGCCGTACGTCTGACTGTATCCTTTGGCTACTAGTCGAGCTTTGTAGCGCTCAACCTGTCCATCTGGGTTCTGCTTCACGGTAAAGACCCACTTGCATCCAACTGCTCTCTTCCCCTCTGGCAATCTCACAAGCTCCCAAGTGTGGTTCTTCTCCAGAGCTCCCAACTCCTCGTGCATTGCCGCTTTCCACTTTGGATCGTTCTTGGCAACCTGCCAATTGTTAGGTACAGTAATACTATCCAAAGATGCTATAAATGCTCCATGAGAAGAAGAGATATGGTCATAAGAAACAAACTGAGCAATATTCCAACCATATCTGTTTGGAGGATTTCCTGCATTGCTGCGAGTGGTCCTCCGTACAGATAGTGGTGTGGGAGGAGTAGAAGTAGGAGGAATGATATTTTGTGAAGGAGGGGGTATCACCTGAAGGGGGGTTGGTGTCGGTGCCTCAGGAGTTGGGACGAACGCAGGCAAAGGACTTGACACTGGCACTGTCGGTACTGGTCCTGCAGTTTGCTTCTCTCTCCTGCTGTAGGTAAGTAACTCTCCCTGAGCCGTAGGCCTAACACCTTCACCTTCTTGTCCCTTCTCCGTGCCTCCATGCCAAACTTCTAAATCGGTTACCACAAAGTTCTCCATCTCCCCCTCTCGCCTAATACTGGCAGTATTAGGCGTGTTGTGGTGGTAGTATGGCTCATGCTCCCGAAAGTGGACATCCATACTGACAAACTTCTTCTTCTCTACTGGACTCCAGCACACATACCCCTTCTGGGTCGCCGAGTAGCCTACGAAGATGCATTTGACCGCTCTAGGGTCAAGTTTCCCAACTGATGGCCTGTTGTCCTTCACAAAACACACACACCCAAACACCTTCAGTGGGAGTATCCTACTATTATTGTCTTGCAATACCTCACATGGGGACTTCCATCCGAGGACCTTCGAGGGCATCCTGTTGATGAGTTGAGCTGCTGTCAACACTGCATGTCCCCACAGACTCTGTGGGACATTCATGTCGATCATCATACTTCTTGCGACCTCCAGAAGGTGTCTGTTTTTCCTTTCTGCAACTCCATTTTGTGCTGGTGTGTATGCACAGGTGGTCTGATGCTGTATTCCGTGTGCTGACAAGTATTCTGCAAGCGTCCTGTTGGTATACTCCGTTCCATTGTCAGACCTCAGTACCTTCACAACTGCTTTGTACTGAGTCTGGACATGCTTATGGAAATCCCGAAAACAAGCAAGTACATCATTCTTATTTTTCATCAAATATAACCAGGTAACACGAGAGGCACACTCAATGAAAGAAACAAAGTACTTATAACCATTCATAGTGTTAGTAGCACATGGACCCCAGACATCAGAATGTACTACCTCAAAAGCAAAAGTGCTCCTATGACCCGTGCCAACATATGAGCTCCTAGTAAGTTTTCCTAACTCGCACGCATCACATACTAATTTCTCTTTTTTTGTTTTTGCATAAATCTCTGGATATAACTTACTTAGAGTATCAAAGGAAGAATGTCCCATCCTCCGATGATGGAGCATCAAGGTATCCTCAGTCCTCTGCTGCAGTCCTTCCATGCCAGCCTTCTCTGCCATAGATACCAATGCTGAGTCCAGTCCTTCTCGATCTAGGTACCACAGTCCCTCATGCCAAGTGCCAGTCCCAAGTCTTCGTCCTGTCCCTTTCTCCTGGAAGGTCACCTTAGGAATATCAAAAGAAACAATGCATTTAAGTTGGAGGATTATAGAACTAATGGACAAGAGACTGACTGGAAATGATGGAGCATGTAAAACATTGGATAATCTTACTGAACCTGTACAATTAACAGTACCCTTACCGACCACTGGCTGGAAAGTGCCATCAGCTGTCTGAATGCTGTCTGCTGATGCTAGGTGAGTGTAGGAAGAAAACTCACTAGCATTCCCAGTCACATGTCGAGATGCTCCCGAGTCGATAATCCAGTCTGATGATTTAAGGGAAGAGATAGACGCAAGGGCAAGTGATTCGTCAGTACCTTCTGATGGATGGGCATATATGGCAGCGTTGCCCCTAACAAAGAATGAGGTGGACGCCTCCTCTGTTCTACTCCTCATGTCTCCCAGTGCCTGGTCCTCCACAGTAATGGTGCCATCAGCTTCTCCGTTCCCTTCTGATATCAGGAGGTTTGCTCGATAACCTCCTTGGCCGCCTCGTCTACCCCCTCGACCACGACCACGTCCTCCATTATATCTTCGTCCGCCGAACGGTCCTCGTGCACCACCTGAGTCTCCCTCCCTAGGTGGTTTGGTACAAGCATATCGATGATGACCCATCTCCCCACAGTTGTAGCACTGCCGGTTATCCTGCCAGGGTTCTCCCTTAGATCGTGTGTTACCTGAGCTGGTGATCGCTAGTGCTGACTTTGCTTCGGGGGGACCACATGTCCCTGCTTGCAGCCTGATGCGTGTCTCCTCCTGGATCATGGCTGAGATAGCCTCCTCAAGGCTAGGGATCTTTGGTTGGGCTAGAAGTAGGGCCGTCCTCTGTGCGAAAGCTGCAGTCAGCCCTTTGAGAAACTTCATCGTCCTCTCCTGCAGACACACCTGTCTCTCCTTACACTTAGGATCCCCACAGCTCGCCCGATCTGAGGAGTGATCATAATCCAACCACAGACGCTCCAACTCCGTGGCATACTCCTGCACCGTCTTCTCTCCCTGTACGGTGTCATCAATCTCCCCCTTTATCTGGAAGACCCGTAAGTTGTTCCCCACACCATCATAGGTCCTTCTCAACTTCTTCCACACATCTTTCACCATCTCAATACCGTCTACTGTGGCGGCAATAGACTGGACTAAGGAGTTGAGAAGCCAGATGTAGATCACCATATGAGTGGACTTCCACTCATCGCGTCCTGTCGAGCCCTCGTCCGGCTCTGTCGTCTCGCCCGTCAGGAACCCCTCCATGTTTTTTCCTGCGAGGGTTCTTCTCACCCGCCGTGACCAACTCAGATAGGTGGCTGGTCCATCTAATTTCAGATCGATGGAGGGAAGCTTCAACTCCGGCGACGTTCGTGTCGTGTTCTCACCAGCCGACATCGTCAACAACTTCATCAACGTCGCCACCTCTGCAGAATCTAGCTTCTTGATGATCTCCTCCATCGATGCTTCGTCTATCCAATCACGTCACGTCCGCTCCACGACTCACGCTCGTCCTCGTCGTCCGCTCCTAGATCCGAACATGTCCCCCCTTTTTCCAGATCTAGGCATCCCTATTAGGCGATGTCTAGTGCTGGTGTGGAGGAGGCAGCAGCACGCATGTCACAGCCGCCGTCGCAGCAGCAGCAGCAGTCGCAGCAGCCGTGAAGTTTTTTTTTTTTTTTTTTTTTTTTTTTTTTTTTGAAGGGAGGGGGGTAGACGAGGCGGGAAGGGAGGGGGGCGTGGAAGAGTTCGGTGGAGGAGATCTAGAAAATCCTCCTGTGGGTTTGTGGAAGCTTGGTGACGGCTAGGGTTTGTGGAAACTTGGCTCTGATACCATGTTGAAATTAGTTGATGATTTTATTGATTGTCTCATTGGCATTATATAGCCTTACAGTCATTAATACAATGATCTCAATCATTATGACAATAATCTCATAATGGAATATCCTGTGACATATTCTGGCATCCCAAATATGTCCTCAGGATATTCCCATGTGCTTATACTATACTTAAATATGACACCCAACATACCATATCAACAGTTATCTTATTGTGTGGTGATATTTCTTCTGTAGTATGTTCACTTTCTTCAGCGGAAGTACTCACTTGGATCCTTCAACCTCCTCGGCCATACTGCTCCAGTCCAGGCGGCGTCATTGTTACTACTAGGGCCTTTTGTTGATTATTGTTTGACGAACAAAAGAGTAGATGCATTTGACTATAATGTAACCGTGGTGGTAAGCATAAATTTTAATTCTTCATTTGATGTTACATGTTCTCTGTTTCTGTACTTTTCTTGTCTATGATGCATGACATGGATATGATATATATGAATGTTCCACTTCTTGACAATATAGCATAATATCTGGTATAAGTACATAAACAAACAGCTATGTTATACGGATACTCCTCGGGAGGACCGTATCTGTGCCCGTATCCGACATGTATTGGTCATGATACTTCTTTGACACTCTAGTCGGATATGGCTCACCTATGTCTAGGCTCCAAAGAGACACAACATAGTTGAAAGTAATTTGAATATTTCTGATCATGCCAAACATAATTTGACATATTTCTATATCTTGTCTAGGCTCCAAAGAGACCCAGAAGGGCGTTGAATGCTTTCTTGAAATATTTGGAACCTAGATACTACCTAGAATATGCTTAAATATAGATATTATTAAGATGTAAATGATAAAATATGTCTAGAAATATGTTTTCATGTTTCTGTATCGTGCCTGTATCCTAATCTGTTGCCGTATCAACTTATGTCCGTGTCTATGCAACTTAGAATGTGTGCATGTGTACATTTTATCCCCTTCTGAATTGAAACATGAACACAAAAATAAAATAGTGAGACAACATATTAAATCCTTGGAAACATTCAAAAACTAGAAGCAATGAAGTATGTTATCCATCGATAATAAAAAAACATAAATATCAAACTTGCAAATTAACCTTAACTTACTTTGTCCTTAACCAAACCTTAGGAAGTCCCGCCTGCAAATGATACAATATCTGAAGATGCCTGTGAGTTAACACTTGTTTTCGCCCTCATCCAGTCAACCACCTTCTTTTTTATTTTAAATAGAATATCTGTAAAAAAAAGAAAAAAGAATACATATATGCCAAAGTGTTCGAAGTATCAGTTGTTCATTGATGAATTCTTAAAACTATAATCTTCTAGCTGAAGTAACTCGATAATTATTTTAACCACTCTAATTTGTTCGCTATTGAAAAAGGCAAAAAATGAAAAAAAAAAAAAATTCCTTTCACAAAATCACATTGCATTATGATAGTACTATAGCCTCATTTCCAAAGTAAACTATGCTGGGTATCATGTACTACCCTTTATGTAAAATATATACATCCTGTCAATTTTTTTGTTATGTTTACTACTTTGCGGTCGTATAGTTTTTTTTTGCTGTTGCTAGCCATGGCTGAATATTTGCTGTTATTCCTGCAGTACTTCCTCGTCCTCTCTTGCACCATTGCAGTAGGAACCAACCTGAGCCAGTTCATCTGTATCGGCCGCTTCACAGCAGTATCCTTCCAAGTCATTGGCCACATGAAGACCATCCTTGTCCTGGTGCTAGGTTTCTTCCTTTTCGGACGCGAGGGCCTCAATCTTCATGTTGTTCTAGGAATGATTTTAGCAGTAATTGGAATGATCTGGTACGGAAATGCCTCATCGAAGCCCGGAGGGAAAGAGCGACGGAGTTACTCCTCGCTGAGTGATAAATCTCACAAGAATGTAGTGTCATTGGATTCAAGAGATGTTGATGAGAAGGTTTAGGTAACAGGCCTGGGAGATTACGGAACTCAGGAATTACAACTTAGATATCAATTTTTTGGGCAAGGTTTAAAGCCCTTTTATTTTTCTTCAATCTTCTTCGAAAAGAACATCTTTTATATAGAATTTTGGGAAATAACTTCATGTAGCGAGGAAGATTTCCCCCACATATCCTTCTTCATCAATGTAATACCGACAGTAATCTATAAACATCGACAAATACAAAGATATTATACGCTGATTTTTATCAACTGCGCTTGTTTAAGCTTGATAATGTCCCATTCCTTGACATGCAATGCTGGGTCATTGTGTACCTGCTGTTTTACTTGTGAATTAGATTGATCATTATGGCCATTTTGATGCTGATGATCTGGGTTGAGGCATTCAGTATGTCTTCCTAATGCCTATCGTACATCCTGGAGATTGGCTTGTGTTGGTGGAAAAATGTTGCAGAAACGACACATGAATAACGAACCATACCCGTGCAAGCAGCAAGACAGATCAACCCGTCGTATATGTTCAGTGACTAGGTTATAGTTACCTGGACAAATTCCAATATATATATATATATATATATATATATATATATATAAGTCAAAAAAGTACAAGATTGATTACAATACGTTTAACTCTTTGTTCTCGAAGTTTAATCACTCATATATGTCAAGAAAGAAGAAGAAGATTACAATTGAAATCACTTACCGACCCTGTGATGATCCCCTGAACGAAGTAGACGACACCAAAAACAGATCTTCCTTTTAGACTATCTCGAAAAGCGAGCCTACGAGTAAAGCACAGACTTTCTCGTAGATTTTTTGTCGACGTGTTTTCGTACATCTCTCTTGCGAGCATCCCATGAGCAACCCCTTAGCCTCCTTATATTGTTTAAGTAAACCTAATTTAGTGTTAGAAAATCCCTAAATTATCCCAACATCAAACATGTACGTCCATATTGATCAACGGTCCAAAAAGATGCTGATTCGTGCCCTATATTGGCCATAACTCTGACTAACGGTATACCGATAATATACTGCCAGTGCCCCTTTTTGGTTCTGGACGAAAAATCATAAAAGCAAAAAATCCAACAAAAAATCTAGCGATATATCTTCGGTATACTGCTGATGTTGTTTATGTTCTTCTTCAAGCTCGGTTCAACTGCCGAAATTTTTATCGCCTTCTCCGCAACTCCCCGACGCTCTACGACACTTCAGACCTCTCCAAACGTCTTGAATCAAGGCTGGAACCCAAACTACTCCTTCTCCAGTCTTATGAGAGATGTTGACCCCATGACTCCTCAACTGGACTCCATGTCTGTCTCCTCGCAATAATGTGTCTGCTCCCCCTCGTCATTGATCTTGAATCCACCGAGATGCTATGCACCTACTTCTGTCTCCACCTCCTTGACCACCCAAGTCGATGCTAGCTGCCATGCGTAGCACCTCCCGAACAACTTGGATTTTGCCGACATCAATAACTCGGTCAAGACTAAAGTCCCTAACCATCGATCTCATGTTAAGTCTTGGATGTCTATCTCTAACTTTCATCTTCCACTAAAACGTGTTCTCCTTCCATCGAGCTTCCTCACCCTTGGCTGACCCAACCAAACGAACGGTGCGGTTCCCCCAATATTCATACTCATGAACCCACCCTTCTTTGTTTCTGATACTAAATCTCTCTCGTACACCTACGTCCGTGAGCAGAATATCATACACTGTGCACGACTTCGATGACCCACAAGTCTCCCTGAACTATGCAAATGGAGACATAACAATGTCATCTTGAGTTGGCTACACCCCTTGATCTCCTCCTTGGCTTTGAACTGCTGAAATCGATGCAGCTCTGTTATGCTTTAGCAAACCATTCGTTACCAAAATTGGATCTTTAGAGCAACCCCCACATAGAGACCAATAAGTTGTCATAGGACCGATAGACTAAAACTTAATCATTGACGTACCTCTATTCATCATTTTGTCCCGACGAACCAAATTTTCGTATTCCTCAAATCATCTTGAAGACTCCCCTCAGTAAGTCTTTAACGACCACTCATGTCGAATATCCCTCGAGCTGTCATCTGATGCATGTGGCTTGTCTGTATACCTTAGCGCTTGAGCCTATACATACGACAACATATATCTCCTTGAGTCAATAGTCAGGAATCCTTTATAAGCTTCCAATCTTGGTCTCCAAACATACTGCGACAACCATCATCTGTCAGCTTTTCTATCTATATTAAGTTATATCGCAAACTCAGTACATAACAGACTCCCTTAAGAAAGAGCTTCTCGCCAAACTCCATAATCAAGTGCAAGTCACCGATGCCCACAACTACAATCGTCCCCTTGTCGCTCATATTTACACGTCTAAACCTACCGCTTCGATATGACATAAATATCCTTTTCTGTGGAATGACGTGATATGACTCCCCCATATCCAAGACTAAATCGTCATCATGATACGTGCTACTAGGTTACTCTGTATTAGTTACTGTGATGATGAGATCTCCCATAGCTGTGAAATCTACATGATTGTCCTCGCCTTTAGCCTTATCCTCTTTGATCTTCATGCAGTCCCATTTCAAATAACCTCTTTTGCCACAATGATATCAACCGTCATTGCGTTCGACCATCGCAAAGTCCTGAGAACTCCCTTTTATTCTCAATTATGACTTGAGTCTTCCTTTCCTGTAGGTAGCAACCAGCGCAGACTCCTATGACAATTCCAACTGCTTACCAGACCTTCTCATTCAACAAACTACTTTTGACCAGCGCAGACTCCTATTTTGACAACTCTATCAGGCATGGAGTTGCTCACAGACACCACCAACGTTTCTCCACTTTCTGGCAGAGAACTCAAAAGCAGCAAGTTATGAAGCTCATCCTCAATTACCATCTTCATTGTAGAATGTTGATTAATTATTTCCTAAACCTCGTTCAGATGTTGCTGTAAAACCCCTAATTCTGAAAACCGTATTAATCTTTTTAATTAAGTATTTAATTTAATTATAGTTTTTATTAGCTAATTAGAAGAAATAGAATTTATTGGATTTTTATTTCTAGGTATTTGTGCATTTAGGGATTTATGGAACAATTATAATTTTTTCCTAATTATTTTCATGTAGAAGACCCTATGGACAGTTGATAGATTTATTGTATGCCTTAATATAATTCCTAGAATTTTCTATATATATATATATATATATATATATATATATATATATATATATAAGTTTTAGAAAAAGAAATAGAATTAGAAATGAAATGAAAATAGAAATTTAGAATAAAAGAATTAGAATAAGAATAAGAAAAAAAAGAAAGAAAAGAAAAAAAAAGAAAGGTTAATGGACACTAACCTAAAACCCTATATCCGAAAATTCGACCCTGTACCAAACCCCACCCGCGAACAAACGAGCAGCAACAACTGCCAAACTCTTCCTCAGCGTACACGTATGATCCCTTTCTTCACCTTATATATATATATATATATATATATATATATATATATCTCAAATCTCAAACCCTAAACCCTAATCTCTTCAACTCACCCACCGCCGCCAACCCTGAGTGCCGACCCGCCACCGCCCGGAGCTCCTGCGCCACCTCCGGAGACTGCACGACCGCCACACCCGTGCCCCCCGTGCGAGCACCGCGCGACCGTGCACAAGACAGAGAACACAATGACTTACCTGTGTTCACGCCCTGTTTTTCGTCTTCTCGCTCGACCAAACTCGATCCCGTCTTCACCGGTATGATCCTCACCTATCCTGCTTCCAATCATGTAGATTAGTTTTCATCGTACAACATATTAACCTAGGTGAAAACAACGACCTAGTTGGCAAAAAATGACAACTTTAGGGATCGCAGAAAACTGCGGTAACTACCTATGTTCATGGACTCGTATCTCCCACCCCAGAGATCTGAATTCGATTTTAACTTTTGGTATCCGAATACCACCTAACCTAGTTTATTTTTTGTCAAATACAATAATTTATTAACTGCTGTATGTTAAATTAAATCAGTTAGAAAATCCCGAAAACATACTTTTTCTAAATTTTAGAATTTGCGATACGGAGCGCGCCCCGCCAAACGGGACCATCCCATCATGTACCAAGTGTACCAAAATGTGCGCACAATATACCCAGATGTGTGGGCTTTCGCAGAAATTGATTTGGACGCATGTGCGCGTCGGAATCAGCCCGTATCCGCAAAAATTTCCCGTGTCGTGACTTTTGCAAAATACCGCACCATTTAGTGTACGCTAGTCAGAATACGACGAAACTTATGCCACTGGACTCATGGTATCGCGCTGGTCCTGTGACCCAATTTTCACGCAATTCTGAGACAGTTGACCAAGTCGCCTATTGGCAGGCCCCACGGTTGACTTTTTGGGCAAAATTGTGTTCGGCTCACCAGAATCCACATTTGGACATATCATTGAGTTCGTACTGAGTTTTAGAGTTGTTTGGCCTATAATTTGTCCTATTTAGAGACCGTTACCCCTGACACGCTTTTCGGTGCAAAGTGGACCACACGTGGACCCCACTTCGACCCGAAATTACCGTTTTGCCCCTGTGTCCAAATTGGACAAAAATGTAGTGATTTCTAGCTATTTCGCTTATTCTGGGAACGTGGGTGATGTTTATTTCAGCATCCGAGGACGTTCATTCTGAGGCTGTAGTTTCTGATTCTTGGTATTTGACATCTGGACGTTACATTTTGCAGCTCTCTTGCCAGGCAAGTATACCTTGCCATTGTACTGTTATTCATATTCCATATGTTGCATGCCTCTTTATTTTCTGTCTTTAGTTCATATATTTTAACTGCTATATAAAATGCACGTCCAAGGAAATTTGGGTGCAACGACGGTGTCGTCGTGATTATTTTTATTTATGTATATGCATTGACCTTGTTTATGAGACCGCCCTATTATCATAAAGCATCATTAGGTTTCATTTGACTGTGACATATTTTTACACGAGTTATGAGTCTCATATAGATCACGGACTTACGTATTGACTGATCATCGGTACGTGTGGGACGTGCGTAGGAATAACTGCCGATAGAAACTTTGTATGCTAGTAGACCTGGCAGTTATTAGAGGTATTATCGTATCATGGATGTGACATGCTTAGAGCATGGGGTGGGGAGAACAACAAGTAAGGCTTTTGGGCTCCTTTGCACTTTCGTTTTGTTCGCCCGGATTCTCCGCCGGAGAAACGGGTGGTGATGACCACTATATATTATATATTATCAGGCGCCCTCTGGCGTTCAAAAGACGACATAATTTTTAGGCCCCTGGATCTCCAAGAGAACTATGCCAATCCTATTTTTGGCCAGATAGCCCACGCGTTGGGAAAGTTGTTCTCAAACTGCATTCACTTAGACGGTTAGGCGACCCATTGGATATTTATTTACAGTACTTTATTGGCATGCTTCTATGTATCTTGTTATGTCCCTCAGAGGACCTGGTCCCTTTCTAGGTGTAGATGTTCATGAGTATTCACAAGAGCGCAGATCAGGATTGCTACTTATCTTTCGAGGAGGTTTTTCTTCGAGCCTTATGGTTTGTTAGTTGATGTACTTAAATTGTATTTGCTTATATATTCGAGTTGGTAGTGGATTTATTTCCATCCAACTATCATCTTTAGATTCTTTGTATTGAGATCTAGTTTAATAGATATTGGCTATTTATTTATATATAATTTTCTGTGGATGAGATTTAGACTATACCCTGTGACTTGTGATAGATTTATACCACTTGTGGATTGATATTCATATTACAGCGTACGCATGTGGTTTGGTTTCCATATATTGG
This sequence comes from Iris macrosiphon, assembly GCA_036927795.1. Taxonomy (NCBI): domain Eukaryota; kingdom Viridiplantae; phylum Streptophyta; class Magnoliopsida; order Asparagales; family Iridaceae; genus Iris; species Iris macrosiphon. The sequence goes on along the minus strand of JAYESA010000009.1, from coordinate 146,876,186 downwards.
AGTTGCCATATCCATGCGGCTGGCATGCTTACGTGTACTAGTCCTACGTATTTTGGGACTGAGACGTGACATGTTTTTAGTGGTGGGCCATGCAGATCGAGAGCATATTGTCTCGGTTACGTTACTGTACCGAGCAAGCTTACACCTAGGAATAGAGCATAGGATCTCATCCACAATTGACTATGACTCGTATTTCTTCTAATCTGTTCTGTTTGAATAATTGCCTCCTTCTTGATTCATGTGCTCCCCTAATAGTTCTGGAGTATAGCCTCTGCTAGAATATAGGAATCCTTATTGTTAGGTGATAATTAGGGTAACATTCCTATTAAGAGTACAACTAGGATATTGACACATCACTAAGTTTAGAATATCTAGTGAACCCTAGCATCCAATACCTATAAATTAGATGACCATTATCTCTTGATATATTTATGAAAACTTGAGAGTAGTATAGACAATACTAGAGTTAGTTATAAATTTAACCATATTGTTTGACCGTAGTATTGAGGAACCAATAAAAATCCAAGATTGAATATTAGGACTGGACCTAACTTTTATAGTGAGATAGTATTAGAGAACTATAAACTTAGACCCTTGTCTTGATATTAGCAGAACAGTACATTAGGAAGCCAAGAGGAATAAATATAATATTTTCTTTGATCATACATCGAACACAGAGATTAGCATACCACCCTTCCTTAGGAAACCATGATCTTATCTAGAGTCTCTCTATTTTAATTTTATATCTCGTTCCTCTGAAACCTTGACGCTCGCTATCTGTGCGATGAATAATTTTGTTGTTTTTTCTTTATCTTCAACTCGTGCCACTTGACACCTCTGATTATAGACCAAGTGATTTTATTCTATGTTAGGATATATAGCTTGCTAGGATTATAGTTGTAATCTTAAAATTTTGAATTTCTGTGCTTGGTAGTTAGAACCTAATAGTTCAGTTGTTCATTTAGATGATTATCCTCTAGTTGTAGATTACGTAATTTGTATCCATAACTCGATACAGGTTATATCCCCTTTTTCACTTGAGAGCCGGTAACTTTTCCACTTTACTATTAACCCTTTTGTTCTATGAGCACTATGATTAAGACTTAAGATGACCATTACCTATGGAGTTTTATAATGAATAGGATACCCTAATAAGTACCAAGATCTTTTTCTCTTATACCCTAACAAGAGTTCTACTTTATTTACAAGGACCCGATTATCCTGTAGAATTCCCTCAAGGCAATTAGGGTATTAGTTTAATTCTTTTAAGTTGGGTAGTATACCTCACAACATAGTATCACATAGTCTTTTGACCTATTATTGAAGTGTAACTGAATCCCATTACCTGTATGCTATCATAAGACGATATTGTTTATTCAGACTGTAGAACTTAGAGGTCCATACCCTATTTGGTTGACTAGTGACTTAGACAAGGAGTTAGTATGACAACTGTAGAGACTGTAGAGTCTTATCTTCTTTGTGAACTTGAATTATTATGTACATTATTTCATCATAATCCAGCGTATTTATATTTTTGTACTACCGCGACTTATGCTTCTATTATAGCCTAGTTTTGCAAGCTTACTCTCCTATCGAGCTTGATCTTGATATATGTATTATTGGGTATACACACTAATATATTTCAGAATCAGTGTATTAGGGTCTAGCTAACCTTAGTGCGCTTGGTTCGCCCTTCGCATAACTACCTTACGTGGATTGAGATATATAGTGATTAGTACACGAATGTATTTTCCCTCTAGATATGTGTGAGCATATCGTATCAGTTACATAACTGTACTGATACGAGCATGTGAATAAGAATCTACCAAATAGGATTTTAATCCATACCTGTCTTGACAATTCCTATTTGAATTCAAACACCTTGATCCTCATACTTCTATTCTATTACCTCCCCCTTGAACTCTTTATTATTGATCTCCGTCTTCCCTTATTTCGGAAAGATGAAACCTCGTGCTTGGTATAAGTTTGATACATTGATAGTATTAGATATACCCCATAGGCCAACCGCATTATTTGATGACTATCTTTGGTAATTAAGGGCATATCATATATGGTGTATTTGGTGTTAAAACTTTTGAGGATTGAACAACACGATTAAATAATTTGAGGAATAGTTTTTCTTAAATGTATAGTCTTATATGATAGATGGGTAAATTCTAAGTTGGGTAGAAACAACATTGTTAAACTTGAGGTGAATACTTTTGGATTATGATCAAGTAAGATTAGATTGGGAGATTCAAGCCATTTTAATCTTGAGAAATTTTAAAAAGAAGGATTAAGATAATGATGATTTGATAAATTTTAAAAACCTTGATATGGCAAACCAAATATTTATACTTGAGCACATAATTTAAATTTTGAGAATTGGAGGTTGAATCATCGATGTAAATCTTGAAAAAATAAAAAGAACTCTAAAACATGAACATTGCCGGATTGAATTCCAAATTTGATGATTTGAATTGAAGGTTAAATTTTGATTGTTGGATTACTTATTTGAAATATTGAGGATGCAAATTAAAATTAAAATTTGAAGAATACAAAAATTCATAAGTAAAAATAGGAATAATATTGGATTAGAATTATTTTTTTAAAGGAGACTATGATAGTTGGAGATCGTGATGTAAAAATTTGATATGGGTTATTTAAATCTTAAAAATATCATATAGATTTAGCTTAAATTTGGATGTGATTATTTAAAAATTGAGAATAGATTACAATATGTTAAATTTTGATTAAACAGAGGTTAACTTAATTGTGGAAGGTGATTGCGATGGATTAGAATATATTTTAAATCTTGGAAGAGATTATGATTGACTTGCCTTATATGCGAATGTGAAGAATTAACAAATTATGCCTTATTTTAATTTCGAGGATGAAATTATTTTTAAGTTGGCTATATTGTAAACTCCATCACCCAAAAATTAGACCTACTTGACTTAGATAGTGAGACTAAGGCTAGTTTGAATCCAATTAGAAATAGAATACGGTATTTTATTTAATTCTACAACAATTAAATTACTTAGTGCACCTTACCGTTGCTTCGATAATTGGAGCACTACACTAGCTATTGCCTTCCTACAAATTTTATACACTTGCCCTAGACATGCCCGCCTTCTATTCTGAGCTTTGTGTAACTTGTAATTATGCTCTCTTGTGCTACATTTTAGTCGTACAATATTCGTCGCGGACGTTATTTCTTAATTCAAAATAATTCTAATTTTGTGTCATTGTGCATTCCAATCGAAATTGGAGACACAATCTTGACCCATTTCGTGTAACCCAATTTTTGATAATATCCTATCCTGAGCCCTCTATGCCCATGACACTTGTATCCCACATAATATTATCCCCATGTACTCCTAATTAATTCAAGAACACCTTGCGCATTAATTTTTGATTAAATTAATCCAATTTTCATCTTTGTGCGATTTTCTAATTGTTGGGCATTTTTTTATGCAAAAGTGCATAGAGGTGTCCACACCATTGGATATGACACATAAAGAAACCTAATTCTCCTCCATATAAATCTTCTCCATAAATTTTTGCAATGTGCAACGCAACATCGCCCCCTCATATAAACCTAGCCTTGTATTTTATAATACAAATTATAGCCCTCCAAACATCCCCACGGTAATTGGAAAATCATGGAGGTTATGATGGAGGAAGGTACAGAATAAGCTACAAATCTCTATCTTATACCATCCTTGACTTTTTATCGTGTCTTAATTTTAATTTCGAAGAAATTTTTTTTATAAGTTGGGTAGAATGTAAAACCTCTAAGTCTGAAAACCGTATTAATCTTTTTAATTAAGTATTTAATTTAATTATAGTATTTATTAGCTAATTAGAAGAAATATAATTTATTGGATTTTTATTTCTAGGTATTTGTGCATTTAGGGATTTATGGAGCAATTATAATTTTTCTCTAATTATTTTCATGTAGGAGACCCTGTGGACAGTTGATAGATTTATTGTATGTCTTAATATAATACCTAGAATTTTCTATATATATATATATATATATATATATATATATATATATATATATATATATATATATATATATATATATATATATATATATATATATATAAGTTTTAGAAAAATAAATAGAAATAGAAATGAAATAAAAATAGAAATTTAGAATAAAAGAATTAGAATAAGAAAAAAAAGAAAGAAAAGAAAAAAAAAAAGAAAAAAAGAAAAGAAAAGAAAGGTTGATGGACACTAACCCAAAACCCTATATCCGAAAACCCGACCCTGTACCAAACCCCACCCGCGAACAAACGAGCAGCAGTAGCTGCCAAACTCTTCCCCAGCGTACGCGTATGATCCATTTCTTCACCTTATATATATATATATATATATATATATATATATATATATATATATATATATATATATATATATATATATATATCTCTTAAATCTCAAACCCTAAACCCTAATCTCTTCAACTCACCCACCGCCGCCAACCCTGAGTGCCAACCCGCCGCCGCCCGGAGATCCTGCGCCGCCACCGGAGACTGCACGACCGCCACCCCCGCGCCCCCCGCGCGATAACCGCGCGATCGTGCACGAGACAGAGAACAACACGACTTATCTGTGTTCACGTCCTATTTTTCGTCTTCTCGCTCGACCAAACTTGACCCCGTCTTCACCAGTATGATCCTCACCTATCCCCCTTCCAATCCTGTAGATTAGTTTTTATCGTACAGCCCGTTAACCTAGACGAAAATAGCGACCAAGTTGGCAAAAAATAACAACTTTAGGGATAGCAGAAAACTACGGTAACTACCTATGTTCACGGACTCGTATCTCCCACCCCAGAGATCCAAATTCAGTTTTTTCCTTTTGGTATGCGAAGACCACCTAACCTAGTTTATTTTCTGTCAAATACAATAATTTATTAACTGCTGTATGTTAAATTATATCAGTTAGAAAACCCCGAAAATATACTTTTTCTAAATTTCTGAATTTGTGATACGGAGCACGTCCCGCCAAATGGGACCGCCCCGTCGTGTACCAAGTGTACCAAAAGGTGCGCACAGTATACCCAGATGTGTGGGCTTTCGCAGAAACTGATTTGGACGCGTGTGCGCGTCGAAATCAGCCCGTATCCGCAGAAATTTTCTGTGTCGCAACTTTTGTAAAATATCGCGCCATTTAGTGTACGCTCGTCAGAATACGACGAAACTTGTGCCACTGGACTCATGGTATCGCGCTAGTCCTGTGACCCAATTTTCACGCAATTATGAGACAGTTGACCAAGCCGCCTATTGGCGGACCCCACAGTTGACTTTTTGGGCAAAATTGTGTTCGGCTCATCGGAATCCATATTTGGACATACCATTGAATTCATACTGACTTTTAGAGTTGTTTGACCTATAATTTATCCCATATAAAGATTGTTACCCCTGGCACACTTTTCGGAGCAAAGTACGCCACACGTGGACCCCACTTCGACCCGAAATTACCGTTTTGCCCCTGTGTCCAAATTGGACGAAAGGGTAGTGATTTCTAGCTATTTCGGTTATTCTGGGAATGTGGGTGATATTTATTTCAGCATCCGGGAACGTTCATTCTGAGGCCGTAGTTTCTGACTCTTGGTATTTGACATCTGGACGTTACATTTTGCAGCTCTCTTGCCAGGCAAGTATACCTTGCCATTGTACTGTTATTCATATTCCATATGTTGCATGCCTCTTTATTTTATGTCTTTAGTTCATATATTTTAACTGCTATATAAAATGCACGTCCAAGGGAATTTGGGTGCAACGACGGTGTCGTCGTGATTGTTTTTATTTATGTATATGCATTGACCTTGTTTATGAGACCGCCCCATTATCATAAAGCATCATTAGGTTTCATTTGACTGTGACACATTTTTACATGAGTTGTGAGTCTCATATAGATCACGGACTTACGTATTGACTGATCATCGGTACGTGTGGGACGTGCGTAGGAATAACTGCCGATAGAAACTTTGTATGCTAGTAGACCTGGCAGTTATTAGAGGTATTATCGTATCATGGATGTGATATGCTTAGAGCATGGGGTGGAGAGAATAACAAGTAAGGCGTTTGGGCTCCTTTGCACTTTCGTTTTGTTCGCCCGGATTCTCCGTCGGAGAAACGGGTGGTGATGACCACTATATATTATATATTATCAGGCGGCCTCTGGCGTTCAAAAGACGACATGATTTTTAGGCCCCTGGATCTCCAAGAGAACCATGCCAATCCTATTTTTGGCCAGATAGCCCACGCGTTGGGAAAGTTGTTCTCAAACTGCATTCACTTAGACGGTTAGGCGACCCATTGGATATTTATTTACAGTACTTTATTGGCATGCTTCTATGTATCTTGTTATGTCCCTCTGAGGACCTGGTCCCTTTCCAGGTGTAGACGTTCATGAGTATTCACAGGAGCGCAGATCAGGATTGCTACTTATCTTTCGAGGAGGTTTCCCTTCGAGCCTTATGGTTTGTTAGTTGATGTACTTATATTGTATTTGCTTATATATTCGAGTTGGTAGTGGATTTGTTTCCATCCAACTATCATCTTTAGATTCTTTGTATTGAGATCTAGTTTCATAGATATTGGCTATTTATTTATATATAATTTTCTGTGGATGAGATTTAGACTATACCCTGTGACTTGTGATAGATTTATACCACTTGTGGATTGATATTCATATTACAGCGTACGCATGTGGTTTGGTTTTCATATATTGGAGTTGCCATATCCATATGGCTGGCATGCTTACGTGTACTAGTCCTACGTATTTTGGGACTGGGGCGTGACAGTTGTGCCACCGAGATACCCTCCATGTACTTTGAGTTAACGAGTTGACAAATAAAAAATACCTTGTTATCAGTCGTCTTTTGTTCGTACAAAGTATATAAATTCTCCTATAATGCTTTTATCGAACTCTCCATGGGAATATGATGAAATATCGAATCGTCTAGCCATTGGCAGATGAATCTAACAGTCTTTCGATCCAACCCTTTTCCAATCATCAGCAGATTTATCTGATGGCTTGGCGTTGTCACTTTTTAACAGACCATGCAAATATTTGCACCAAATTAAATATTTAATCCTTGGTTTCTAGATCACCCAATTCCCCTGGTGAGGGTAACTATATGTGTGTTCATCTTCTCCGGAGACATGTTTGCACCTTTTCTCTCAAAAATCTGAGAGCTATGATACCAATTATTGGTGGAAAATGTCAAAAAAATAATATCAATCCACTTGAAAGATAATGAACCAAAGTCTCGTACAAGTACCAAGATAGATCAACACGTCATATTTATTTGATGACTATGTCATATGGACACATCACAATCTATATAACTCAAAAAAGTAACAAATTGATTACAATATATTGAACTCTTTGCCCGCAAGTTCAACTCCTGACAAATCTCAAGAAAGAAGAATCTTACAATTGAAATCATTCAATTACCCTATGATAATCCCTCCCGAACGAAGTAGATGATGCCTCGAATAGATCGTCCATTCATACTATCTCGAAAAATGAGCCTACGATTAAAGCACAAACTTTCTTGTTGATTTTTTGTGGACTTGTCTCCCTGAATCTCCCTTGTGAGCACCCCTTAAGCAAACCCCCATAGCATCCTTATATAGGTTATGGAAATATAATTAGGGTTAGGAAATTCCTAGATTAGTCCAACATTAATTATGGCCGTCCATATTGATTAACGGTCCAAAAAAGATATTGATTCGGGTCCCATACTGGCAAAAACTTTGACTGACGGTATACCGCTCGTGCCCACTTTTTAGTTCTTCAAGCCTGGTTCAGCTACCGAAGTTTCCTTCATCGCAACTCCCCTATATTGCATACCTCTCCAAACACCTCGAATCAAGGCTAGAACCCAACATATTGCTAACAGCTAAGCGACGTCTAGAGTTTGGTCACAGGAAAGAAGGTCGTGTAGGAAATTTTGCTGAGTCAATGGCTCATGCTTGAAGCATGTTCAATTGTATGCATGAGAATCTGAGATGAATGGCATATGTAACAAAAAATTCTTGATAAGATACTTCTCCCATGTGTAAAAAAATGTTGGGCTACTGCAAAGCTTTCAAACTGTGCATATTTGACATACTCACTAGAGTACCTAATACAAAGGCACATAATATCTTAATATTTAAAGTTATTTCTATTTACTTCCCCTCACTTCTTATTCATATCTCTATAACCTCCTACTTTTAATTTTATTAGTGTTACCCCCTCCCATTTAGTGTTAAATAATTGGGGGTAAATACAAATATATCTTACTAAATACATGAATTGGGAGGGTAACACTAATAAAATTAAAGGTGGGTTAGGGGAAGGGGGGGGGGGTAAATAAAATAACTCTAATATTTACTATAACTTGGATTGAAAAACCAATGATCAAAAGATGCTGCATATTAAGATAATTAAAGAATGGTGTCATGAACAACTCCTGAAAATAACAATTAATTAAAATATTTTAAGATGAATAGCTTACATCCAAACTTTATACAATGAATATCACAGTCGACCAGAAATTTTAAACATGTGCAGCAGATCCATTGACATTTTTTTTAATCCAAAGATCACATTCAACATTTTTTTTGTCACGCCCCAGTTCCAAATATAAGGAACTGAGCCACGTGACAATGGCCTTGCGGGTACACTTCGACGGGCATCTCAATCTAATGGACACGACGGAGTGCACCTAAGCTGTAAAGTACAATGATAAAACCCAACATATAACTCATAGATAGTAAAACTAAATCTCATCCACAAATATTAGAAATGTAGAGCACATAGAGATAATCATAACTACTAATGTGCAGAAGGGAAATAAGACAGAAAAAGTATCATAATACAAATACGAGTAGAGTCACACGGGAAAAAATTCGCTAATACAAATACTGAAATGAAGGAAAACAGTAAGATAACTAGAAAAGGTATCTGAATGCTAGATAGTAATACCGTCCCAGGGTGAAGTCACTACCAGAGATCAAACGAAGTCCTCGGGAAGGATCTCGTCCTCTACAACAGGTCCTGCTCCTGGATATAGACCCGGTCTGTACTCCTCCGGGTAGTCCTCCTTGCCTAAGCTTGGAAGGGAACCAGGTCCTCAGAGGGACGTAATAAGGTACAAAATAGTATGCCAAAGTATAACAGAAAGAAACAAGTACAACACCGGTGTAATCTAGTATAACCACCTAAGTGAGACACAACTTTGAAGATAATGTTCGACGCGTGGGCTGTCCAAATATAAAATCGTAGCTCCGAGCACAGAGACACACGAGGCATACCGTAGCTCCGAGCACAGAGTCACACGGGTGATACTACGACTCTGAAACAGGAACACTACTTAAATAGGAACATATACACACACACACACACACACACACACACACACACACACATATATATATATATATATATATATATATATATATATATATATATATAGTGCATGTAGAGTAGCCCAAATGTCTAGTAACTGTCTTTTCCTCCCAAGCGGTCAACGAGTGTTCGTTGAACCTGAACCTTTATCTAACAATCTCGTCATACTGAAGTAACTATCAACAATCAGGACCCTAAAGTCATCCCAGATTCCGGTCATACTGACAGTATTAGGATACAGGAAGTTTGGCACGATGACAGTATCTGAATGTGTCCTAGGGTTCTGACGTAACCAAGTAGGTACATCAAGGTATTGTGAACATTTATCAATCGATACCAGACATTACCAACGAACGTCTGCACCCAGTTACGACCCGGACGCTAAGTAACGATTCTGATTCAAAGTGCGCACAATACATAGAATAAATAAATAGAAATTTGGAAAGTGAGATACATGATGGCAAGGTATACTTGCCTGGATCCGAATGCTGAAGGTGGGGATCCGGTACAACGTCCGAGTCCGCGGATCCTGAAGTACCTAGAGACGATATATAAGATTAAATAATAAACTATCACGATGCTATTCTAAAATAAGAGGTGACACACGTCTAGCATAGGCTTCAGTTTTAGTTACATATAGCTCATATAGACACTAAACTAGAGGGTTGACCCAAGTTGACTAAAGGAACTTTGCATCACATACGATCAATAATCAATATAATATCATCAAACCAAATCTCTTATCCCTTAATATTTATCAGGATGATTTCAGTCATTCAAGCTATGCTCATCCTCAACCATACCATCCTTGTATTCACAGACATTATTATGTACATTTAATTTATTTATCCTCAATAAATTTATTATTAATTATCAAGCCCTCAATAAATAACCGTCATTATATTATTACAACACTATTTCACATTTATATTCCTACTCCTCAATATCCATCAAAACAATGCATGAAGTATTCATAAACCCTAACCCTAACTAGGTTCTCTTAGCATAACAACATAACTACACTAAAAATAAGAAGGGTGAGGAGTTACCCCGGTGGGTGCAGGTGATGGCAGCAGCGATGCTGCGGCTTTGGTCAGGGATGACGTTGACCGCAGGGTTGGCGCGCGTGTCGACCGAGGTGGCTGGGGTGCTCGACTGTGTGAAGGAGGCGTTGCTTGAGGTGGTGGTCGAGGGGGTGGTGAAGCTGGTCGTGGAGGTGGTGGTGCTGGAGGTGGTCGTCGTGGTGGTACTGGCCGTGGAGGTGGTGGTCAAGGGTGGATCTGGTAATGGCGGGTGGAGGTATGTGGGTGGTGATGAGCACGATGGTGCTGGCCGTGGCAGTGGTAGTAGTGTTGGTGCGAGGTAGATATGGTGGTAAAGGTCGTGGAGGTGGTGGTCGAGGGTATTGTTGGCCGTGGAGGTGTTGGCCGTGGCGGTGGTGGTAGTATTGGTGCGAGGTGGACATGGTGGTGAAGGTTGTGAAGGTGTTGGTCGAGGGTGGTGCTAGCCGTGGAGGTGGTGGTAGTGGTGGTGCGAGGTGGACGTGGTGGTGAAGGTCATGGAGGTGGTGGTCGAGGGTGAACTCGCCGGAGTCAGTGCAACGAGGGTCGTGAAGCGACTGCGAGTGGAAGTAGCAGCGGATGTGGTGGTGCTGCTGGAGGAGGCCGGTTGCTGGGATGGCAGTGGGTGGTGGTGCTGCTGGAGGAGGCCGGTTATGGGTGGAGGCTGCTGCGGGTGGTTGGCAGCAGTAAGGTGGCCGGTGCAGCGGGTGGAGGCCGGAGTTGCGGGTTGAAGAAGAATAAGTGAAGATGGAGAAGAAGTGAAGAAGAAGTAGTGAAGAAGAAGAAGAAGTGGGAAGTGCTCGGCTGTGAAGGAAGAGGGAGGAGAGAGAGAGGGGGGTGAGTTTTCTAGGCTTTTAGGGATTAGGGCTGGCTCATTGGGAATGGTGTGAAGAGGAGTTTTTATAGGAGAATGTGTGGTGGTGATGATGTTGCATTTTGAATCAAGGGCCTTGATTCCTCATGAAGAAATTGTAAAAAATAAAAGGGAAGAGAGGGTGACTTGACCGGTCCAAGAGAGGGTGGGGGGGGAGGGTTCTTCATTTGCCTTAACCAATAGGGTGGTGACACCTAGCACCCTATTTGCTAATAAGCCCCTTAGGTTTTGGGTATTTGCACATGAAGGAAAAGTGGTTGGGATTTGGTGTGGGAAGTGGTGTTTGGTGTTATGTAGGGTGAAGGGGTGTTGTGTGTTTTGCATGGGCTTCATGAGAGGGGTATTGGGTTAAATTGGTGTCACTACCATATTCTAAAATATGGGTATTTTTGTCTTTTATTTATTATAAGTATTGTGTATATTTTATTTTTAAATAATTAAATGTTATCTGTATATATATACATATTATATAGTGTTCATTAATGCATGGGTTAGTGGACTAGACCTAGAAATCCACTAGATGAACCCCTGACCAAAATATAGGATTATAGATTTAATTAGTATTTTTTGGGATTAATTATTGGAGATTATATTTCACTACTGTGATTTTTTATTCATTGTTGTACCTTACCGTTGCTTCGATATTTGGAGTGCTACACTAGCTTTTGCCTTCCAACAAATTTTACACCCTTGTCCTAGACGTGCCAGTCTTCCATTCTGACCTTTGTGTAACTCATAAATATCCTCTTTTGTGCTTTATTTTAGTCGCATAATATTCGTTACAAACATTTATTTTTAAATCTAAATAAATCCAACTTTGTATTTTTGTCCGTTCCAATGGAAATTGGAGACACAACCTTGACCCATTTAGTGCAACCCAAATTATGACAATATTTTATTCTGAGTCTTCTACGTCCATGATATTTGTGTCCCATCTAATTTTAACCATATGCACTTCCAATTAATTAAAGAGCATCATTTACATTAATTTTAATTAAATTGGTGTAAGGACCCAACCTAACCCAAAACTAGACCCAACACCAACCTAAACCCCCACTCACACCCTCAAGGTTCATACTAAATACCACACACTCTTTTAACCCACTACATCACACCAAACATGGTATTTTTTCTTATCCAATCCCAAACCCCATTATTTGTGCAATTTCCTAATTTTTGGGTGCTTTTGTGCAAAAATACAATGAGGTGTCCACCTCCCATTAGACCCAAGCCATGAAGAAAAACTTTCCCCCCTCATTGATCGGTCATACATAGTTTTCCCCCTCTTTTGGAGTGTACAACACTCCAACTTTCCCACTACTTCATCTCCACCCTCCATTCAAAACATACACTATCCTAGCCATCTATTTTCCTTCATGTAGAAACCATCCCCATCCCTAGGAGCAATAGCCGGCCCTAATCCCTAGGTGATCATCACCCTCTTCTCTCTCATACATAAACACTTCTCTTTATTTTTTTAAGCCATCATCAACCCCTTCTTCAAAAACCCGAACCCTAACTCCCTTTTACTGTTCACCGCCGGAGCAGCCTCCCTTCCCGACCGTCGACTCCGGTCATCGACCTCCCCGACAACAACTTCATCTACACCATGACTTCATTCCCCTCCTCCTCGACTCCTTTGCCTGAGCACAGCCGCCCGCCACAGCCTTCTTCACCGCCGGATCACCCTACCATCATCATCGACCTCCACCACCAGTCATCACCATTACCACCATCTCGACCAACCATCCCGCCGGAGAACCATCACCATCTCCGATCAACCACCCGCCATACAGCAGCCACGACCACCCCGACTTCCCCGACTTCACCACCATCAGCCTCGACCATCCCCACGACTGTCCGACTGACAGTAGCATCTCTACCACCATCAACAACCACCGCCAACACCTTAGCCAGCCTCATTATCACCACCTTCGACCCGACAGCACCACCAGTCACCCCCACGACTTTACAATACCACCTTCGACCCGATAGCACCACCAGTCACCCCCACGACTTCACAGCACCACCTTCACCCGACTCCGGTCAGATCTTCAGCAGTCGACCACCCCGACCAGCAACCACCGTCTCCTCATCTCCGCCGGATCACGATCCCCCGACAGCCGTGGACGAGAGTCACCCCATCCTCGGCTACGTACGCACCGAGATTTAAACTTGCCTCTTTCTTTCACGTTGTGTGTTGTATGGCACTGTGTTGGTGAAACCTAATAACTAGTGTGTGTGTGTGTGCATGTGTGAATAGTATTTAGGTTAATATATATATACTTCATGGAAATTCATTTATTAGTGTTAGTTGTGGGTATCACATATTTCTATATGTTTGCATGACCCTAAGTGTAACCTTCGTATCCTGAAATTCTAGCTTAAATGTTATTTTTAGGATAATTTGGGGCTAGTAGAATTTTTCCATATTTTTTGGTTAATTAAAAAACTAGTAACACTAATTTTTTAGGACTTTCAAGAATTTATTTTAGGGGCAAACATATTTAAAAACACCCCCAAATTTTATTTTAGGTGATAAATAATCAAATATATATTTTAGAATTTTCTGGAAATTTTTTGATTTTTTTAGCATTTATTTTGAGTTAATTAGGAAAATACTGAATTAAAAACTAATTTTCAGAAAAAGAAAATCCTAATTTAACCCAACCCGCCCAGTCAGCAGCCATCCTGGCCCGCATGTCAGCTAGCGCGGCCAGTCAACGGGGCCCAGCTGTCAACGAGAGAGGGCGAGGGTGGGCGCGGGTGAAGTCGGTCTCAGCCGAGCAGAGCCGAGCCGCGTCCTAGTCCGACTCGGACTCAGCCAAGCCGAGCCGAGCCGCGTCCTAGTCCGACTCGGACTCAGCCGAGCCAAGCCGGCTGGAACGCGGGCCGTCCGATCCGAGCGGGCAGCAGCAGATTGATGCCATGTGGCACATCCTTAGCCGCGGCTGCTCTCTCTCTCCTATATATATACATACAGTGTTAGTTTATAATTTCTAGGATTTTCTTTTAGCCAATTTTGGAGAATTGTCATCTAGGGTTTCCTTCATCTTCCAGAAGCCATTACTCATAGCTCCGGACTCCAAACGCGGCCTAATTTCTTGCATTAGAACTATATTGAGGTTAGTTTTCTGAATACATAAATTGTCTAACGAAATTATGAATATTATATTTTAAAAAATTTGTAGAGCACAACATGTCCAAAAATAGAAGCATCTCGGTGTTTTCATGATTTTGGGAGAACCAGAAATCAGAATCACGAACCGTTTAAAGTTTCAGAAAGATAATGACTAGATAATTGATATATGTTTTTTTCAGAATTTATTACGAAATATTTTATTTTTGTTAATTCTATAGAACTTATAGGTTAGCAATCAACAACCGTTGCACAATGCTATTTTGGTATGTGCAATAACTCCTAAACGAATTGAAATTTGGATGAGCCATAAATTCCAACATATTTTTGATGCTGAAATCTACCGGAAATCATGCATGAAAGTCGAGTTTGTGTCGGTTGACTTTTCGGTCAACAGATCGTCTCGATTTGCGTGCCATGAGTTTCGAGTTGATAAAATTTAGTTTTTTTGGACAAAATTTAGGAATTAACCTAAAAATTAGAATAACAAGATTAAAATAGGATTTTAGAGTAATTATTTCTGAATTAAATAAATTATCTTTTGACATGGTAAATTTGTAATACATAGGCTATTTGGACTGTGACTTGGATTCTGATTCATACTAGCTATGGACCACAGGCGAGTATATTTCCATGATTACTTTCAGTGCTTGATAGTCTTTATAATGCATGCTTAGTATTGATTATTTGATTCTTGACACTTGTTACACGAATTAGTATGATGGATTCTTATTATGAGATATATGACTGTTTTGGATTATTGTTATTTTTTCGTGACTGGTTTAGAATCCATGTGTACAGATGGGGAGGGGAAATACTTAGTTGACATGTGAACTACCCTTTCTATCCTATGCTCTTTCTGGAATAATAGCAGCCATGCACGATACGTGTGGTTTGCCGGATATTATCCCCTAGCCGTTCATATGTCAACAAGGTATTTCAAATCACATAGAGTAGTTGTTCCCATCTGTTCTTCCATACTTTGCAGTTATTTCTTTTGTGGCTTAGAGATATTGTACTATATGTTTGCCATAACAGGATTTCAACATTGGTTATTCTAGTTTCTTTATTGTGAGTTCAGTTTGTTGCTATCATATATTCCTTACTATTTACTGTCTTATAGCTTCTACCATGTGTTGGAACTATTTTTACTGTAATGCACTCGTTCCTTTCCTTACTGGATAATATTTTAGGTGACTACAATGGGGATGCAATCCCTACACATTATGGACCGTATGCTAGCGACATAATAGAGCCTGATCTTGCCCTTCCGGAGGATCAGGGAGAGTTAGAAACTTAGATGCCGTCTGCAATGGAGTAATTTAGTAGTAGTTGATTTTATTAGTTATTTTGGACCGGATTGTTCTCCGATAGTTTTTCTAAAGCATTTTGAATATTATAATTTGGATATTTAGTTTTGGAGATTCATTGAACCCTCATCAAGACTATTATTTTATTATTATCTTGGTGTATTCATTTAAACTAGTGCCTGTGATTGAGTATAGTGTGGAGATGTATATATGTTGTGAGTTTTAGATTACTTATGGCTTTTTGTACAGCGTTCTATCACCGATACTATGACGTAGGCTGGGCGTACTCATGACTCATGCCCAAATCCAGGGTGCGGGTCATGACACATTTTTAGTGGTGGCCCATGTAGGTCAGGTTTCATACAAGGTTGCGAACTCGTAGTGGTACTCAAGTTAGTTGTATGACTGCGAGCCTGCTATAGGATATACTTACTAGGAATAGGAAGATACTCAATCAAAACTAGGATCCCATACACTCAACGCACAAACCCTTATAAATTCCTTTCGAGCAATCAGATCTCTTTTATAGTTGATTGTCCTTCTTGAATACTTTTTTATCTTGTGTCATATCAACTTTATTCTTGTTGTTTCCAACCTTTCAGAATGCCACCCAAGACTAGAACGTACGGTGCCAGAGCCAATGGTGCTTTTCCCACACCATCCATATCGCATGAGGCCTTATCAGCTGGATCTGGGAGTCTTCCTCCTCCTCCTCAGCCATTACATGAGCTCTTTCGAAGCATGATGGAGGCTCAAAAGGTTCAGGCAAAAGCTCAGAGGAAACAAACAAAAATACTGAGGACAGGAATAGAAAATGCCCAACAGGTTGCCCTAGCAGCCATGGAGAGGGTTGCCCAACAACCACAACAGCAGGCCGCTCAACCGAAGGTGGGTAACATCCAGGACTTCAAGAAGATGGAGCCTCGGATGTTCAAGGGGACAGAAGGAATCCTCTATGCTGATGAGTGGCTCGAGGATATCGAGCGGATCATAAGAGTTTCTCGACTTTTCGAGGACCTGAAGATTGAGGCCGTTGGCTTGCCACTTTACGATATTGCTCGTACTTGGTTCAGAAATGAGCCTAGGATTACAGATCCAAACCTGACTTAGGAGCAGTTTAAGGACCTCTTTAAGAGAAAATTCTTTCCTGCAGTAGCCAAAGGAGTTCTGGAGAAGCAATTCCAGATCTTGGAGCAGAATGGTATGACCGTGGATGAGTATGCTGCAGAATTCGGCAGGCTGAGCCGATTTACAGAGTACATGGTGAGGGACCCGGAGGATAGATCTAGACGATTCAGAGAGGGCTTGAACCAAGAGGTCAAAGTCCACATTTCTTTGGCCCATACGACTTTTGCTGACATATTAGCAGAGGCTTAAATGGTCAAAGTGGATATGTGTCTTCGGAATAAGAGGAACAGGGATGCTATTGACAGTGGTAGTAGTCAGGGGCAGGCAAATTGTCCACAGTTTCAGCCTAGGACCTTTCAGCAACAGCAATAGTACCGTGCCCCAGTTAGAGCCCCAGCTCAGCAAGTACAACAGCAGCCATAGAGACAAGTGCAACAAGCTCCCCCATACAACTATTGTAAGAAGCCAGGACATTCATGGAAGATCTGTCGGAAGAGATTAGGCGTGTGCTTATTTTGTGGATCACCTACATATGAGATGAGGGAGTGTCCTACCGCACCCCCTATAGGCGGATCCTCGGCCCAGAGAGGACCAGATGGACCACCAGTGGCCCAGCAGCCAAGAGGACCCCCACTTCCTACTCAACAACAGCAGTTTGCTTAGCACCAGCAAAGGGGAGTACCTCCACAGGGCAGAGCTTTTGCCATGACCGTAGAGGAGGCTGAGCCGACTAGTAATATGATAGCAGGTTTTGTTCTTCTTGATTCTATTCCCATTATTGCCTTATTTGATTCTGGTGCATCACATAGATTCATATCTGTATCCTTTGTGCTTAAGCATAGTTTAGTATCAGAACCCTTGAGTAGGAGTTGCAAGATCACGACTGGTGGAGGCACTATCCTAGTCAGTAAAACTTGCAAGGGGCGTCGTGTTACCTTGGGAGGCCATAATTTGGATGCTAGTTTACTCGTAATACCACTTTCGAGTTTTGACATTGTCCTTACAATGGATTGGTTGAGTATGCACCATGCTAGCATAGACTGTCGTGGAGGACGTGTACTGTTTCGCCCTCTAAGGAAGCTAAAATTTGAGTTTGTTAGGGGAGTAGTTGAGCAGAGTGATGGAATTATTTGTGGAGCCATGGTAGCAGAGAAGGACTTGCCACACCCTATTATTGCAGAATTTCTAGACGTATTTCCTGAGGAGCTACCAGGATTTCTACCAGACAGAGATCTTGAATTTTCTATAGACTTAGTGCTTGGGGCAGAATTGGTGTCGCAGCAAGTCTACAGGATCAACAACAGCGAGCTGACATAACTGAAAAAGCAGGTGGATGATTTACTAGACACAGGTTTTATTAGATCGAGTTCCTCGCCTTTGGGAGCCCCAGTCTTATTTGTACCAAAGAAGGATGGGTCAGTGCGGATGTGTATTGATTACAGGGCTCTGAACAACCTCACCATCAAAAATAAATATTCGCTACCAAGGATAGACGATCTTTTCGATCAGTTAAGTGGAGCGAGGGTATTTTCGAAGATTGATTTAAGGTTTGGCTATCATCAGTTAAAGGTGAAGAAGGAAGATATTCCAAAAACTATATTTCGGACAAGATATGGCTAATATGAGTTTATGGTGATGCCATTTGGGTTGACTAATGCCCCGACAGTCTTCGTGAACTTGATGAACAAGGTGTTCCATCAATACCTTGACAAGTTTGTAGTAGTATTCATAGATGACATTCTTGTCTATTCAAAGACATCGGAAGAGCATGAGAAGCATTTAAGGATTGTGCTAGAGACCCTTCGGAAGGAGAAGCTCTATGAAAAACTCTCGAAATGCGAGTTCTTCCTGGATAAGGTAGAGTTCCTTGGGCATATAGTGACTGGAGATGGGATATCGTTGGATCCAAAGAAGATTACTGCTATAGAGGCTTGGACCACTCCGAGTTCTGTTGCAGAGATCAGAAGCTTTTTAGGATTGGCCGGGTATTATAGGAAATTTGTAAAGGATTTTTCTCGGATCACAGAGCCGTTGACTAGACTCACTCGGAAGGATGCGCAGTTCGTGTGGACCAAGGAATGTCAGGCTACATTTAATGAGCTAAAGAAGAGATTGACCACAACGCTTGTTTTGACGGTGCCATCGGGGACAAGAGGATTTGTCATTTATAGCGATACTTCGGGGAAGGGCTTAGGATGTGTTCTAGAGTAGAACAAGAAGGTGGTGGCATATGCTTCTAGAAAGTTGCGGTCACATGAGATAAACTATCCCACTCATGACTTGGAATTAGCAGCAGTGATCTTCGCTCTAAAGCTGTGGAGACATTATCTGTACGGAGAGCGTGTGAAAATATACACTGACCACAAAAGCTTGAAGTATCTCTTTACGCAGAAAGAGCTGAATATGAGGTAGCGCAAATGGGTAGAACTGATGAAGGATTTTGATATTTTACTGCAGTATCATCCATGTAAGGCTAACATAGTTGCCGATGCCTTGAGCAGATATCCAGTAGCGATGTACTTGACAACGGATTGTCACTTACTAGGAGAATTAGATAGCCTGGGCATCGAGGTTATTATTCTAGGAGTGGAGATGCAGATGATGGGCATACAGATTCAGTCAGGATTGATGGAGAAGATCTGAGAGATGCAGTACCAAGATGAGGGTTTGTAAAACCTCAGAGCTCAGGTGCAGGCATGATTGATGGATGACTTATCTATTGTTGAGGATGGTTCTTTAAGGCACGGGACTAGGTTATGTGTGCCTAGCGGGGACCTGCGGAAAGAGATCATGCAAGATGCTCATCGTTCTCAGTATTCTATACATCCGGGAGCTAACAAGATGTATAAGGACCTGAGGGAACACGTGTGGTGGTATGGGATGAAGCGGGAGGTAGCATGTTTTATCTCCAGATGTTTAGTGTGCAAGCAGGTCAAAGCCGAGAGGCAGAGACCAGGAGGATTGCTATAGTCACTACCAATTCCAGAGTGGAAATATGAGCATATCACGATGGATTTTGTTTTCGGACTTCCACGCACTCCAGGAGGGAAGGACGCAATTTGGGTCATTGTTGACATGCTAACCAAATCAGCCCACTTTTTGCCTTTTAAAGTAGAATTGTCCACGGAGAAGCTCGCCAATTTATATGTGAGACAGATAGTCAGGCTGCATGGAGTTCCAGTAAGCATCGTGTCCGATTGGGATAGTAGATTTATGTTCCACTTTTGGAGGAGTTTGCAGGCTAGCTTGGGTACCCAACTCAAATTTAGAACTGCTTACCACCCTCAGACGGATGGACAGTCAGAGAGGACTATTCAAACACTCGAGGATATGCTTCAGACATGTGTACTAGATTTTGGTGGCTCGTGGGAGGATCATCTTCACCTGGTAGAGTTTGTATACAACAATATCTATCAGGCCAGTATCGAGATGTCTCCTTTTGAAGCTTTGTTTGGTAGGAGATGTCGAACTCCATTATCTTGGGACAATGTATGAGAGATAGTACTTTTGGGACCAGCGATGGTAGTTGATGATGCTGAGAAGGTGAAGCAGATTAGAGAGAGACTTCGGGTGTCCCAGGACAGACAGAAGCAGTGGATCGATAGCCACAGGAGACCGTTAGAGTTTGAGGTATCGATTCATTTATTTAAATATCTTTTACGTTCTTAGATCGTACGTTAAGTTCCTATTTTGGCATAGGTTGGCGACTTAGTATTCTTGAGGATCTCTCCGACACGTGGAACGATTCGTTTCGGTGGAGGTAGAAAGCTTAGTCCAAGATTTATCGGACCTTTCAATATTCTGGAGAAGGTCGGAGTAGTAGCTCATCGACTAGCCTTACCGCCTACATTGGAAGCAGTACACAACGTGTTCCATGTGTCCCAGCTGAGATGATACGTGGCGGATCCTAGACATGTATTAGATTATTTGGAGCTAGGGGTTGGACCAAGTCTCCGTTATCCGGAGCAGCTAGTGGAGATCCTAGACCGCAGAGATAAGGTACTTCATAACCAAGTAATTCCCTTGGTTCGTGTCGCTTGGAGACATCATTCTTTTAGTGAATCCAATTGGGAGCGAGAAGAGGAGATGCGAGAGCGTTACCCCTATCTTTTTGCACCATGAGGTAATTTTCTTCTTGTATTTGTTCTGCCCTAAATTTTGAGGACGAATTTTTTTAGCAGGGTAGACTTGTAACCTCCGTATCCTGAAATTCTAGCTTAAATGATGTTTTTAGGATAATTTAGGGCTAGTGAGATTTTTCCATAATTTTTGGTTAATTAAAAAACTAGTAATGCTAATTTCCTAGGAATTTCAAGAATTTATTTTAGGGTCAAAAATAATTAAAATTACCCCAAACTTTTATTATAGGTGCTAAATAATCAAATATATTTTCTAGAATATTTTGGAAATTTTTTGATTATTTTAGCATTTATTTTGAGTTAATTAGGAAAATACTGAATTAAAAATTAATTTCCAGAAAAAATCCTAATTTAACCTAACCCGCCCAGTCAGCAGCCAGCCTGGCCCACATGTCAGCTAGCGCGTCCAGTCAGCGGGGCCCAGCTGTCAACGAGAGGGCGCGAGGGTGGGCGCGGGTGAAGTCGGTCCCAGCCGAGCCGAGCCGAGCCGCGTCCTAGTCCGACTCGGACTCAGCCGAGCCAAGCCGGCTGGAACACAGGCCGTCCGATCCGGGTGAGCAGCAGTGGATGGATGCCACGTAGCACATCCTTAGCCGTGGCTGCTCTTTCTATCACTAAAATTCAGTTTCTTTGGACAAAATTTAGGAATTAACCTAAAAATCAGACTAATAAGATTAAAATAGGATTTTAGAGTAATTATTCTAGAATTAAATAAATTAAAATAAATTATCTTTTGACATGATAACTTTGTAATACATAGGCTATTTGGACTGTGACTTAGATTCTGATTCATACCAGCTAAGGACCATAGGTGAGTACATTTCCGTGATTAATTTTAGTGCTTGAAAGTCTCTATAATGCATGCTTAGTATTGATTATTTGATTCTTGACACTTGTTATACGATTTAGTATGATGGATTCTTATTATGAGATAAGTGACTGTTCTGGATTATTGTTATTTCTTCGTGACTGGTTTGGAATCCATGTGTACTTGTGGGGAGGAAAAATACTTAGTGGACCTGTGAACTACCCTTTCTATCCCATGGTCTTTCTGGAATAATAGCAACCATGCACGATACGTGTGGTTTGCCGAATATTACCCCCTAGCCGTTCACATGTCAACAAGGTATTTCAAATCACATAGAGTAGTTATTCCCATATGTTCTTCCATACTTTGCTGTTATTTCTTTTGTGTCTTGGAGATATTGTACTATATGTTTGCTATGACAGGACTTCAGCATTGGTTATTCTAGTTACTCTATTGTGAGTTCAGTTTGTTGCTATCATATATTCCTTACTATTTACTATCTTATAGCTTCTACCATGTGTTGGAACTATTTTTACTGTGATGCACTCGTTCCTTTCCTGTCTGGATAAATAATTTAGGTGACTACAATGAGGATGCAATCCCTATACATTATGGACCGTATGCTAGCGACATAATAGAGCCTGATCTTGCCCTTCCGGAGGATCAGGGAGAGTTAGCAGCTCAGATACCGTCTGCAATGGAGTAGTTTAGTAGTAGTTGATTTTGTTAGTTATTTTGGACCGAATTATTCTTTGACAATTTTTCTAAAGTATTTTGAATATTGTAATTTGGATATTTTGTTTTGGAGATTCATTGAACCCGCATCAAGACTATTATTTTATTATTATCTTGGTGTATTCATTTAAACTTGTGCCTGTGATTGAGTATAGTGTGGAGATGTATATATATTGTGAGTTGTAGATTACTTGTGGCTTTTTGTACAGCGTTCTACCGCCGATACTGCGATATAGGCTGGACGTACTCATGACTCATGCCCAAATCCAGGGTGCGGGTCGTGACACTAAGTGCTAGTGAACTGTCTGCCTTGTGTACCCTAACCTACTAGCTAGGCCCTATGTTAGTGTTACACAAAAATTGGAGATTTAGACATGTGTTAGTGTTAGTCGACTGTCTTATTATGCACGATATTCGAGGATATGACACCTGTGCGTTTTAGACGTGCACACTTGACCCTCCTAGTTGACCAGTTATCACCCCCTTGCGTTAGTTCTAAGTTCAGTATAATTGTGTTTATGTGTGTTCTAGCATAACGACTGATGTTATTATATTTTTATATTATGTATATAGGACCTTTGGATCGTTCGGGCGAGACTTCGGGAACAGGATATTGGTATTGCCAGCTCAGGACCACATGCGAGTACATTCTCTGACAGTTTTTATTATGTTGATAATCTCTATGATTCTAGTTGTATAGCATACTTGATTCTGACACTATGGATACACGGGTTAGCATCATCGATACCTGTCACGAGGAGTCATGATTGGAATCCATCGTGCTAGCTGGAGATGGGGAAATATTAATAGATTATGTGATCATATCCCACTTTACATGCATCATAGCTCGCCCCACACATCACATTGGGTGTAGCCTGACCATTTACATGCCTCATAGCTTGTTATATATGATTAGCCTGACTATTGCTCGTATCATAGCTAACCAGATGGTTAGCCTGACCTCACATGTATCATAGCCAATCATATATAACAAACCTGATCTCGTCCCAAGCCGATCATATAATAGACTGATATTTCAAACACTTAGCTAGAGATTCTATTTCTGTATTCTAGTTTACTTGTTCTCGCATTCACTTATATTTCTGTTCATTGCTAGTTATACTATTGCTGATTACATATTCTCCAGTATTTTTTATTTCCAGTATTTCTTCATCTTGTATTTTTTTACACTGTATTATAGTTTTTGTCAATATAAATGAAACTGCTGTTAGTGCTTGTACTTCGCTCCAATCCTGACTGGATAACATTTTTCTAAAGGATCTTGAGGACTTATATCCTACACACTATGGACCAGGTATAGAGAAAGACTACATACCAGAGATTTTAGAGGAGTCCCTCCCCTTAGAGGAGACACCACCTGAAGTTATTTAGACGGTTATACCTATGCATCATTTGTTCTAAATTTGAGACTTGAACTGTATTTATGATGATACTTTTGTTGAGACTATTTATGTTGTTCAGCTAGACTCTAGACTTGTGATATATTTTGTTGTTGTGCTTGACTTATGTCAGTACTCCTTATCTTTATATCTCATTGTGCCATTTATTCCCTATAGTTATTGTGATTGAGTATATATTATGAATTGTTGATCAATGTATTATTCATTGTCCTCCCTATGGAGTTGAGATCATTGACAGGTTGTGAGTTATTTAGTAGTATTAAGACCTAGACAATGTTCTACCATCGATACTGCGGCGTAGGCTGGACGTACCCACGGCTCATGCCTAAATTTTTGGTGCGGGTCGTGATACATTTTTAGTGGTGGCCCATGCAGGTCAGGCTTCGCAAGTAGTGCAAAATCATGGTAGTGCGATATCTTAGTTGTACTACTACGAGCCTGTGATAGGATCTAGGATATAGTATACTAGAATGAGAGCGAATACTCGATCACAACTAGGAATACTTCCAATCTATTGCTATTGCTATTCCTTCTGAGCATTGCTTTCCTTGAATATTTTGTCCTTCCTTGATGATATCGTATTCTTGTGCCTTAATGACTTCTTCCGGTTTTGATCCGTCTTCAGGATGCCGCCGAAGACCAGATCGCAGGATCAGCAGCAACCTCCGAGGCAGACCTAGCAGGCTTGTCATTTTTGTAAGAAGCCAGGTCACATTTGAAAGAGCTGTAGGATGAGGCTAGGAATTTGTTTGTACTGTGGCACTGTGGGACATCGAATGAGGGAGTGTCTTCGAGCTTCTTATCTTTTCGGCCAGCACGTAGCTCCAAATCAAAGAGGTCAAGTTAGGCCATCTGTGGAACCGCAGATTGCTCAGCACCCACAGAGGGAGCCGCCCCAATAGGGTAGGGCATTTGCGATGATGGTCGAGGAGACCGATACTGCAGGTGATGGGTTAGAAGGTTCATCCGTTCTCACTTGTTGTTATTGAATTTAATTCTTATTGATCGGTTATTGAATTTAATTCTTGGTGTCGTTGTTGAGTTTGATTATATATCGAGATAAATTTTACGGATAAAAATTTACGGTATTATCTGATGACATATGTTGACGAGGACAGTGAGAAAGATGAAACGTCTGCTTTAGTTATGGAGCATAGAGTTCATCGCAGCCATATTAGCTGGCGTGGTAGAAACGTAGGGACCTGACTTAGGATGTATATATATCTTAGTTATAAAATTTAGAATTTTTCGCAGCTATACTAGTCGGCACTGCGGGGATTCTAGACAACATTATTATAGAGTTGCATACCTAAGTTATGGAATATATTGTTTATCGCAGCTATGCTTACTGGCGTGACGAGGATTTTGAGTATCATAATTTTGGACAAATGTGTATGATTATCAGATTGTATCTTAAATTGGTTCTTAAAGTATCATCTCAATACTTATCCACTTATGTTATTATAGGACTTTGTTCCACCATTTTTTTTGCTTAGCAGTAGAGATGCCTTCAGTGCTTAGTCCAGTTCCTTATAGAGCTTCATTCCATTAGGGTTCCTTGTTAGTGTGATAATTGGTGACTTGCAAGTAGGTTTGTGTCTTGACTATCAGTGTTGACTATTGGGAGTATGGCTTGTGAGTCTGTAAGTGGTTCTTGGTTGGACATATGAGCAATATACATCAATCTAGAGATAACCCGTAGCGTAGTACCTTGTAGCAATAGTTCTATGATAGGTGTCATTATAGTTAGTATTGGCACAATAGGTAGAAAGAGGAGTAAAGAGTATCAGTGATGGTTCCAGGACTTAGTATCAGAGTCAGCATGTCAGTTCTGGATAGTCATGAATTCATATAGTTGGGTGATCCATGTAACCAATTAAGTATCAAAGAAATTGTGTTGAAATTAATGGAGCATGATATTCAATTGGTGGTTGATACTTGGGTATGTCTAGAGTAAAAAAAAATATGTATAAATGGTATTAATAAGTGTGCCATAGTAGGAGGGTACCTATAAGTGTATAGGAGAGTGTGAGGGAATAAGAATACATTGTGCTAAGTCGTAAGACTTATGTTACAGATAAAAGTAGGGCCTTGATGTGAGTAGATATGAGTGTACCAGTATATGACTAGTGATGGATGTATTACCTAATATTGAGGCCAGTGATGGGTTGGAAGCAATAGATGGAAGAGTGTCTAGAAATTATGTACAGAATGTACAGTGGGTGATGAGTGTCAGTGTGATGAGGTAATCTAATGATGAAGCTAGTGTTACTATACCAAGAGTGCTAGGTCTTTCTATATCAAGGATTAGTTGAGAAATGTGCTAGTAACAGTAAGTACCTCGTGTGATAATATTAGATTGGTGTATCAGTTAATATAGATAGAAAATTATTGGAAGTAATAGTGCAAGTAATCCAGGTAGTACAAATTTTAATACACAGTTGAGGGGTATAGATAATTGGTGTATTTGTGTGTTCCTTGAGTGTTAGAGACTGAGAGTATATATATAGGTATACTTAGCTAGATATGGGTAATAAATATATATATCAGTATATGAGTGGATGATGTGCATGTGTAAGGATCTGCTGGCTTGAGCAAGCCTGAGATGGCACTGCAAACTGACTTGGGTGTCCATCTAGAGTTGTATTAGAGGGAGTAGTACTTAGTATGGTGTGTTGCACATGGTGTGCACTTGAGTGATAAGAATAACTAGTATAAACAATTACAGTAGGTAAGAGAGCTAGCATTGGGAGTACTTATAGTAGAAATAGTGATACCAAAGGGATATGGGTATCAAACTTTGGATGCATCATTAAATCTATGGTTGTGTTAGAGATTCTTGGTATCAGATTTTGGTATCAATAGACATGTATGTGCAATGTTGATGTATCCATGGATATCTTATGGGCTAGTGATTAGTTGATGTGGGCATCGGTGTATAGGGATAGGAATTAGTGAGTGAATGTGCCAGGGTTAAGTATATGTTAGAGGATGAAGGTGTGTCCAGGTGATGCATATCATAGTATTTGAATGTATCAGAGTGTTGAGTGCATCACATGTATCAGGGTGTTTGGGGATAATTAGGTTGATTCCATAGTTGAGAGTGTGGGTCAAGTACAACACAAACCTGTGTAAATAATTGAGCATCAGAGCACAAGTTTGAGGTATAATTCTTTGTCCGATTGTATGTTCTTGTGCTAGTTTAATTCAATTTTGTGGACAAATTTTTTTAAGGAGGGTAGACTTGTCACTACCATATTCTAAAATAAGGATATTTTTGTCTTTTATTTATTATAAGTATTGTGTATATTTTATTTTTAAATAATTACATGATATCTGTATATATATACATATTATATAGTGTTCATTAATGCATGGGTTAGTGGACTAGACCTAAAAATCCACTAGATGAACCCCTGACCAAAATATCAGATTATGGATTTAATTAGTATTTTTCGGGATTAATTATTGGCGATTATATTTCACGATTGTGATTTTTTATTCATTGTTGTACCTTACCGTTGCTTCGATATTTGGAGCGCTACACTAGCTTTTGCCTTTCAACAAATTTTACACCTTTGTCCTAGACGTGCCAGTCTTCCATTCTGATCTTTGTCTAACTCATAAATATCCTCTTTTGTGCTTTATTTTAGTCGCACAATATTCGTTACAAACGTTTATTTTTAAATTCAAATAAATCTAACTTTACATTTTTGTCCGTTCCAATCGAAATTGGAGACACAACCTTGACCCGTTTTGTGCCACCAAAATTATGACAATATTCTATTCTGAGTCTTCTACGCCCATGATATTTGTGTCCCACCTAATTTTAACCATATGTACTTCCAATTAATTAAAGAGCACCATTTACATTAATTTTAATTAAATTGGTGTAAGGACCCAACCTAACCCAAAACTAGATCCAACACCAACCCAAACCCCCACTCACACCCTCAAGGTTCTTACTAAATACCACACACTCTTTTAACCCACTACATCACACCAAACATGGTGTTTTTGCTCATCCAATCCCAAATCCCATTATTTGTGTAATTTCCCAATTGTTGGGTGCGTTTATGCAAAAATACAATGAGGTGTCCACCTCCCATTAGACCCAAGCCATGAAGAAATACTTCTCCCCCTCATTGACCGGTCATACATTGTTTTTCCTCTCTTTTGGAGTGTACAACACTCCAATTTTCCCACTACTTCATCTCCACCCTCCATTCAAAACATACACTATCCTAGCCATATATTTTCCTTCATGTAGAAACCATCCACATCCCTAGGAGCAATAGCCGGCCTTAATCCCTAAGTGATCATCACCCTCTTCTCTCTCATACATAAATACTTTTCTCTTTATTTTTTAAGCCATCATCAATCCCTTCTTCAAAAACCCGAACCCTAACTCCCCTCTACTGTTCACCGCCGGAGCAGCCTCCCTTCCCGGCCGTCGACTTCGGTCAACGACCTCCCCGACAACAACTTCTTCTACACCACTACTTCATTCCCCTCCTCCTCGACTCCTCTGCCTGAGCACTGCCGCCCACCACAGCCTTCTTCACTGCCGGATCACCCCACCATCATCATCGACCTCCACCACCAGTCATCACCATTACCACCATCTCGACCAACCATCCCGCCGGAGAACCATCACCATCTTCGATCAACCACCTGCCACATACCAGCCACGACCACCCCGAATTCCCCGACTTTACCACCATCAGCCCCGACCATCCCACGACTGCCCGACTGACAGCAGCATCTCCACCACCATCAACAACCATCGCCAACACCTTAGCCACCCTCATCACCACCACCTTCGACCCGACAACACCACTAGTCACCCCCACGACTTTACATCACCACCTTTGACCCGACAGCACCACCAGTCACCCCCATGACTTCACAACACCACTTCACCTGACTCCGGTCAGATCTCCAATAGTCGATCACCCCGGCCAACAATCCTTATCTTCGCCGGATCACTATCCCCCGATAGCCGCGGACGAGCGTCACCCCCTGCTCGGCTACGTGCGCACGGAGGTTCGAACTTGCCTCTTTCTTTCACGTTGTGTGTTGCATGACACTGTGTTGGTGAACCCTAATAACTAGTGTGTATGTATGAATAGTATTTAGGTTAATATATATATATATACTTTATGGGAATTCGTTTATTAGTGTTAGTTGTGGGTATCACATATTTTTATATGTTTGCATGACCCTAAGTGCTAGTGAACTGTCTGCCTTGTGTACCCTAACCTACTAGCTAGGCCCTATGTTAGTGTTTCACGAGAATTAGAGATTTAGACATATGGTAGTGTTAGTTGACTGTCTTGTTATGCACGGTATTCGAGGACATGACACCTGTGTATTTTAGACGTGCACACTTGACCCTCCTAGTTGACAAGTTATCACCCCCTTGCGTTAGTTCTTAGTTCAGTATAATAGTATTTATGTGCATGCTAGCGTAACGACTGATGTTATTATATTATTATATTATGTATATAGGACCTTTGGATCATTCAGGCGAGACTTCGGGAACAGAATATTGGTATTGCCAGCTCAGGACCACAGACGAGTATATTCTCTGACAGTTTTTATTATGTTGATAATCTCTATGATTCTAGTTGTATAGCGTACTTGATTCTGACACTATGGATACACGGGTTAGCATCATCGATACCTGTCACGAGGAATCATGATTGAAATCTATCGTGCTAGCTGGGGATGAAGAAATATTAGCAGATTATGTGATCATACCCCACTTTACATGCATCATAGCTCGCCCCACACATTACGTTGGGTGTAGCCTGACCATTTATATGCCACATAGCCTGTTATATATGATTAACCTGACTATTGCTCACATCATAGCTAACTAGATGGTTAGCCTGACCTCACATGTATTATAGCCAGTCATATATAATAAGCCTGATCTCGTCCCAAGCCGATCACATAATAGACTGATGTTTCAAACACTTAGCTAGAGATTACATTTCTTTATTCCAGTTCACCTGTTCTCGCATTAACTTATATTTTTGTTCATTTCTAGTTATACTATTGCTGATTATATATTCTCCAGTATTTTTTATTTCCAGTATTTTTTCATCTTGTATTTTATTACACTGTATTATAGTTTTTGTCAATATAAATGAAACTGCTGTTAGTGCTTGTACTTTGCTCCAATCCTGACTGGATAATATTTTTTCAGAGGATCTTGAGGACTTTTGTCCTACACACTATGGACCAGGTGTAGAGGGTGACTACATACCAGAGATCTTAGAGGAGTCCCTCCCCTTAGAGGAGACACCACTTGCAGTTATTTAGATGGTTATACCTATGCATCATTTGTTCTAAATTTGAGACTTGGACTGTATTTATGATGAGACTTTTGTTGAGACTATTTATGTTGGTCAGCTAGACTCTAGACTTGTGATGTATTTTGTTATTGTGCTTGACTTATGTCAGTACTCCTTATCTTTATATCTCATCGTGCCTTTATTTCCTATAGTTATTGTGATTGAGTATATATTATGAATTGTTGATCAATGTATTATTCATTTTCCTCCCTATGGAGTTGAGGTCATTGACATATTATGAGTTATTTAGTAGTATTGAGACCTAGACAGCGTTCTACCGCCGATGCTGCGGCGTAGGCTGGACGTACCCATGGCTCATGCCCAAATTTCGGGTGTGGGCCATGACAATTGGGGTTAAGTTGGGATTAGTTTAATTTGGTGTCCACAATTTAATTAAATAAAGTGTCATGTTAGGGGCACATGGAGTCTCAATTAGGAGTGACACAATGGTCATAAGCGGTGTAGGCTTGGTGTCAATCTTGGCCCCTTTAATTGGTTCGGCAAAACAGGTTGAGTTTGTGTCCCCAAATTGATGGCAATGACATATGTACGCGATATATGATTAAAGAATTGATTTTGGGACTGTAAAGTTGTGCAATTAAATTAGAGCACAAGGGAGTGTGTTTGTGAGTGACGGAAAGGTCCAGCGCCTAGGTTGGCTTGTCAGGTCAAGAGTGCAACAACTTGTTAGAAATTAAGGGCTATTGTTGGGCTCCAAATATTGTAGCAACGGTAGGGTGCACCTAGGGTTTCAATTAAAGAACCAGTCAACATAGCCTAATTTCTAAACTTCAAACACCCTGATGCTAAACCAAAATTTCTAACCCTATCTAGTCTATATAAAATAATAATTTGAGGGGGTTTACAATCCTTCCCAACTTAGTAGAATTTTGTCCCCGAAATTGAAAGTAAAGCACGAATGAGAGTTACGAGAATTTAAAAAGTAAATAGGTAATCAAATGCAATACGTAAATTCATACCTCGGTCCTCAAATAAATACGGGAAATATTGTCGAATGGAATTCTCACGTTTCCAGGTTGACTCGCCTAGCGAATAATGCTTCCATGCAACCCTGACTAGTCGAATAGTCTGTCCTCTCAAAATTTTCTCACTGCGATCGAGTATCCCCACTGGCTGCTCTGCATATGATAAACTGGGCCCAACTGTAATCTCTGAATAATCAAGCACGTGGCTAGGGTCTACCACGTACCTCCTCACTGTGATACATAAAATACGTCGTGTACTCCTTCTAATGATGGAGGCAATACAAGACGATAAGACACTTCGCCAACTTGCTCCAAGATGTCAAAAGGTTCGATGTACCTCAGACTCAGCTTGCTTCTGCCCCTAAATCTGATGGTACCACTAGTGGGTAATATCTTCAAAAATACATGGTCACCTTCCTTGAACTCCAAAGGTCTGCGGCGCGCATCTGCCCAATGCTTCTGTCTGTCCTGTGCTGCACGCAGGTGGCCCTGAATCTGCTTTACTTTCTCCACTGTCTGTGTCACCAACTCTGGACCAAGTATCTGACGCTCTCCCACGTCACTCCAATATACTAGTGACCTACACTTCCTGCCGTATAGTGCCTCATAAGGTGCCATCTGTATGCTGGCTTGGTAGCTGTTGTTGCAGAAGAATTCCACCAAGTATAGATAGTCCTCCCAAGATCCTTCAAAGTCGATCATGCACGCTTTCAATATATCCTCTAGTATCTGAATCATGCGCTCTGACTGGCCATCAGTCTATGGATGATATGCAGTGCTGAACTTGAGACGAGTTCCTAGACTCTCCTGCATACTCTGCCAAAAATGTGATATGAATCTGGAATTATGATCCGATACAATATTGACAGGCACTCTATGTAGTCGTACTATCTGCCTCATATACATGTCAGCTAATATCTCCGTGGACTTCCCAACATTGAGGGGCAAGAAATGTGCAGACTTGGTGAGTCGGTCCACGACAACCCAAACTGCATCCTTTCCGCTAGGGCTCCTCGGGAATCCCGTGACGAGGTCCATGGTAATGTGCTCCCACTTCCACTTGGGAATGGGAAGCAGCTACAATAGTCCTGCAGTCCTCTGATATTCGGTCTTGACTTGCTGACAGACCAAATATCTCGCCACGAATCTCGCAATCTCCTTCTTCATCCCATGCCACCAATAGTGTTGTCTCAAATCTCGGTACTTCTTCGTACCCTCGGGATGAATAGAATAAATTGAGCTATGAGCCTCGGTCATCAACTCCTGGCGTAGCTCGCCACTCAGAACGTATAGGCAATCTCCACACCTCAACGTTCTGTCTTCATGAATCCGGAGTCCCATCTGCATGCCGGCCTCTGTCCTCTCTTGCAGTCATCGAAATCTCGTATCTGTAGGTAGGGCTGCCTTGATCCTCTCAACTAATGTAGACTGAACCTCTAGACTGGCCATCTATCCATCCATGCCTGGCAATACAACTTCTATCCCGAGCTTCTGAAGATCCTCTAATAAATTCTGCTGAGTCATCAAAAAGTGTGCCATGGGCTTCCTACTTAAGGCATCTGCTACTACATTCGCCTTGTCAGGGTGGTACTGCAACTCGATATCATAGTTTATCATCAACTCTAGCCATTGCCTCTGTCTCATGTTGCGCTCCTTCTGAGTGTAAACATACTTCAGACTTTTGTGATCTGTGTAAATCTCAACCCGCTCTCCATAAAGGTAGTGCCGCTATAGCTTTAGTGCAAATATCACTACAGCTAGCTCTAGATCGTGCGTCGGATAGTTCTTCTCATGAACTCTCAGCTGTCTCGATGCATAGGCTATCATCTTACCGTGCTGCATCAGTACATATCCTAATTCACTCCCAGACGCATCGCTATACACCATAAATCCTTCCGATCCCGAAGGAAGTATCAAAATCGGTACTGATGTCAGACGCTTCTTCAGTTCATCGAAAGCCGTCTGACACTTCTCAGTATAGATAAACTCCTTGCCTTTACGCGTCAGCCGCGTCATAGGTGCAATGATCCTCGAGAAGTTTTCCACGAACCTCCGATAATATCCGGCAAGTTCGAGAAAACTCCTAATCTCCGTAACTGATGTAGGGGTAGGCCACGTCTCCACTACAGTGATCTTCTCTGGGTCAACTGATAGTCCATCTCCAGTAATTATGTGTCCCAGGAATGGTACTCTATCCAAGCAGAACTTAAATTTGCTGAGCTTAAAATACAGCCTCTCCTACCTCAGCGTCTCCAATACGATCCTGAGATGCCCCTCGTGCTCCTTCTGGATCTTAGAATATACCAAGATGTCATCAATAAATACGACCACGAACTTATCCAAGTACTGGTGGAAAACCTTGTTCATCAGGCTCATAAATACTACTGGCGCGTTAGTTAAACCAAACGGCATGACTAGAAACTCATAGTACCCGTACTTCATCCGAAAAGTCGTCTTCGGAATGTCCTCCTTTCATACCTTGATTTGATGATAGCCGAATCTGAGATCGATATTCAAGAATACACATGCGCCACTTAGCTGATCAAATAAATCATCGATGCACGATAAAGGGTACTTGTTCTTTATCGTTATAGTATTTAACACCCTATAATCGATACACAAACGTACCATTCCGTTCTTCTTCAGCACAAATAAGATGGGTGCTCCCCATGGAGAAATACTAGCCCGAATAAAACCCTTGTCTAAGAGATCATCTACTTGGACCTTCAACTCAACCAACTCCTTTGGTGCTAGTCTGTAGACAGGGGAAGTAACTGGCTCAGCTCTGGGAGTCAACTCTATAGTGAACTCTATCTCTCTGTTAGGTGGCAGGCCTGGGAGATCCTCTAGAAACACGTCCTCAAACTCTAATATAAAGTGAGGGTACATCGGTTCAGCTTCTGTAATGTGTGTCGCTAAGGTAGGTTGGACACCATGCTTTCGGGCTCCCCGAAGAAACTCAAACTCAGGGTGATCTGGTGGTCTATATAACGCAACCACGTTGGCAATCTAGCATTGCTTGGTATTGGCTCAACCAATCCATGCCTAGGACAATGTCATAGTCCGGTATGGAGAAGACCAAAAATCAGGCATACATATCTCACCCGCAAATAACTACTGAACAAGATCTACAAGTGTCCCTAACTGGTACTATTCTACCTCCCGTAAGAATCCTCTTAATCTTCGGAAGGGGTGCGGTTGCTATTCTGTGGGTGGCCACGAAACTAGCAACTATGAAAGAGTGTGTGGCACCAGAATCAAATAATACTACTGCTGGTAATGAAGCTACTAAGATAGTACCTGCGATCACTTCTCTGTCTATCTCTGCCTCCTCAATGGTCATCGCATAGGCCTGGCCATGTCCTGGTGCCGGTGCCCTCGCCTGCTGTCGAGCTTGCTGGAATCGAACTGCCTGTGTGGCCAAGGGTGGCCTCCTCTGATTTTCTTCTGGTGCTGGTGGT
Source organism: Iris macrosiphon (assembly GCA_036927795.1). Classification (NCBI taxonomy): domain Eukaryota; kingdom Viridiplantae; phylum Streptophyta; class Magnoliopsida; order Asparagales; family Iridaceae; genus Iris; species Iris macrosiphon. The sequence continues at coordinate 146,841,339 of JAYESA010000009.1, read as the reverse complement.
CGCAGTGCCCCAGCTCCTGCGTAGGGTGGCCACGGTCCGGGAGGCTGCTGATAAGGCCTCGGTGCTGACAAGGCTAGTCGATAAACCATCTGTACTGGAGCCCTCTAGTCTGGGCAATCTCGGACTGCATGCTGGTCCGACCCATATCTCAGGCATACTCCCAGCCTCCGTCGACAGTCCCTCAATAAATATCCCCTCTTGTCTCAGTAATGGCATATGGGAATCACTGGTCCCTGCAGGGGTGCTGCTCTCTGCTGCTGTGGTACCAAGGGACGTTTTGTAGGTCCTCCCTGTAGAGCTCGAACTGATGATGACAATGCATATGAGCGCTTCAGACTGGCCTCCAACTTGTTGATACGGTCCTGGCGTTGAGCTACTAATAAAACCTCAGAGTAGGAGGTGGGGCCTATAGAACCAATAAATCTTTGTGTCTCGAAACTCAGGCCTTCATAGAATTTCTCGGCCTTCTTCTCCTCGGTCGGGATCAAGTACGGTACAAATCGGCTCAAATGAAGGAACTCAGCAATGTATTCCTCTATGGTCAAACTGCCATACCAGAGATTTTGGAACCTATCCCGAAGTTTTGTTCTAGCAGTAGAGGGTATATACATCTCCTAGAAGAGCCTAGAGAACTCCTTCCATATGACCCGATCGGGCCCTAAACGTTCCCCCTCTGAGAGCCACCAGTGATGAGCGTTGTCGGTAAGCTACATCCTGATAACGGTCATCCATCTATGCCTTGGGAGATTGGTGGCCTCCAGCTGGTGTTGAATGTTGGTGAGCCTTGTTTGAACCTCCGTCGGATCTTTCGTGCCACAAAAGGGAAGTGGTATCATACGACGAAAGTCTATAACAGACCCCATCATCGACTGGTGAGCTGGTGGTGATGCCTGTCCCAAGGCCGTCACAATACTCTCCCTTAAGGTCTCAGCCTGGTGCTGCTGGGCCTGCTGCTGAGACTGCTGCTAGACCTGATGCTGGGCTTGCATTATAGCTTAGACCATCTGAAACATCTGCAGCCTCTCCATGGGTTGCCCTGTTGGGAAAGGCATGTATGGCATATGTGGAGGAAATAGAGGTGGTGGGGGCAACTATTACTTCTCCTGTCTTGCAGTCCTCTGGTCCTCATAACCTGCCTGATGTGGAGCCTGATGCCCGTCTGAAGGACCTATGGTTGTCCAGATGACTGTCCCTAGGGAGCTGGGGTCAACAAAAGAACATGCCCCAGTTCCGGTTTCCCGAATGACCCTGCGTCAAGGGGGACATCGCCCGGCTGGGCGACACGTCTTCTACGAAGAATCATAACTCTGAAAAGAAGTCATATTTAAGATCAACGTTGAAGAATTAAGCAAGATGCAAATTGGCAAAAGAAAATTGAAATAGAGGTGTCATATGAAGGACTCAAGCATGTAGATGAGATTCCTAATATATATTCCTAATTTGCAGGCTCACTTGGCACAGTAAGGTAAGCAAGACGATTTAAATCGGACCTGCATGGGCCACCACAAAAACTATGTCACACTCCAGTTCCAAATATAAGGAACTGAGCCATGTGGCAATGGCCAGCGGGTACACTTTGACGGGCATCCCAATCTAATGGACCCGACGGAGTGCACCTAAGCTATAAAGTATAATGATAAAACCCAACATATAACACATAAACAGTGAAACTAAATCTCATCCATGGACATTAAAAATATAGAGCACATAGAGATAATCATAAATGCTAATGTACAGAAGGGAAATAAGACAGAAAAAGTATTATAATACAAATACGAGTAGAGTCACACGGGAACAAACCCACTAATACAAATACTAAAATAAAGGAAAACAGTAAGATAACTAGGAACGGTATCTGAATGATAGATGGTAATATCGTTCCAGGGTAAAGTCACTATCAGAGATTAAACGAAGTCCTCGGGAAGGATCTTGTCTTCTGCAACAGGTCCTGCTCCTGGATATACACCCGGTCCGTGCTCCTCCGGGTAGTCCTCCTCGCCTAAGCCTGGAAGGGAAACATGTCCTCAGAGGGACGTAACAAGGTATAAAACAGTATGCCAAAGTATAACAGAAATAAACAAGTACAACGCTGGTGTAATCTAGCATAACCACCTAAGTGAGAGACAACTTTGAAGACAATATTCGACACATGGGCTGTCCAAATATAAAATTGTAGCTCTGAGCACAGAGACACACGGGGCATACCGTAGCTCTGAGCACAGAGTCACACGGGTGTTACTACGACACCGGATACAGGAATACTACATAAATAGGAACATATATATATATATATATATATATATATATATATATATATATATATATATATATATATATATATATATATAACGTGTGCAGAGTAGCCTAAACATCTAGTAACTGTCTTTCCCTCCCAAGCGATCAACGAGTGTTCGTTGAACCTGAACCTATATCTAATAGTCTCGTCATACTGAAGTAACTATCAACAATCAGGACCCTAAAGTCATCCCAGATTCCGGTCATGTTGATAGTATCAGGATACAGGAAGTCTGGCTTGATGACGGTGTCTGAATGTGTCCTAGGGTTCTAACGTAACCAAGTAGGTACATTAAGGTATCGCGAACATCTATCAATCTATACCAGACGTTACCAAAGAACATCTGCACCCAGTTATGACCCGGATGCTAAGTAATGATTCTAATCCAAAGCGTGCCCAATGCATAGAATAAATAAATAGAAATCTGGAAGCTGAGATACAGGATGACAAGGTACACTTGCCTAGATTCGGATGCTGAAGATGGGGCTCCGGTACAACGTCCGAGTTCGCGGATTCAAAAGTACCTAGAGACGATATATAAGATTAAACAATAAACTATCACGATGCTATTCTAAAATAAGAGGTGACACAAGTCTAGCATAGGCTTTAGTCTTAGTTGCATATAGCTCACATAGACACTAAACTAGAGGGTTGACCCAAGTTGACTAAAGAAACGTTGCATCAAATACGATCAATAATCAGTATAACGTCATCAAACCAAGTCTCCAATCCCTTAATATTTATCATGGTAATTTCAGTCATTCAAGCTATGCTCATCCTACACCATACCATCTTTGTATTCATAGATATTATTATGTATATTTAATTTATTCATCCTCAATAAATTTGTTATTAATTATCAAGCCCTCAATAAATAACCGTTATTATATTATTACAACACCATTTTACATTTATATCCCTACTCCTTAATATCCATCATAAAAATGCATGAAGTATTCACAAACCCTAACCCTAACTAGGTTCTCTTAGCATAACAACATAACTACACTAAAAATGAGAAGGGTGAGGAGTTACCCCGGTGGTTGCGGGTGATGGCAGCGGTGATGCTGCGGCTTCGGTCAGGGATGGCATCGACCGCAGGGGTGGCACGCGTGTCGATCGAGGCGGCGGGGGTGCTCGACTGTGTGAAGGAGGCGTTGCTCCAGGTGGTGGTCGAGGGTGGTGCTGGCCATAGAGGTGGTGGTAGTGGTGGTGTAAGGTGGACGTGGTGGTGAAAGTCGTGGAGGTGGTGGTTGAGGGTGAACTCGCCAGAGTCGGTGCAGCGAGGGTCGTGAAGCGACTGCGGGTGGAAGTAGCAACGGATGTGGTGGTGCTGCTGGAGGAGGCCGGTTGCGGGTGGAGGCTCATGCGGGTGGTTGGCATCAGTAAGGTGGCCGGTGCAGCGGGTGGAGGCCGGATTCGCGGGTTAAAGAAGAATAAGTTAAGAAGGAGAAGAAGTAAAGAAGAAGTAGTGAAGAAGAAGAAGTGGGAAGTGCTCGGCTGTGAAGGAAGATAAAGGAGAGAGGGGGGGTGGGTGGGTTTCCTAGGCTTCTAGGGATTAGGGTCGGCTCATTGGGAATGGTGTGAAGATGAGTTTTTATAGAAGAATGTGTGGTGGTGATGAGGTTGCATTTTGAATCATGGGCCTTGATTCCTCATGAAAAAATTATACAAAATAAAAGGGGAGAGAGAGGGTGACTTGACCGGTCCAAGAGAGGGTGGGGGGTTCTTCATTTGCCTTAACCAATAGGGTGGTGACACCTAGCACCCTATTTGCTAATAAGCCCCTTAACTTTTGGGTATTTGTACATGAAGAAAAAGTGGTGGAAATTTGGTGTAGGAAGTGGTATTTGGTGTTATGTAGGGTGAGGGGATATTGTGTGTTTTGCATGGGCTTCATGAGAGGGGTATTAGGTTAAATTGGGATTAGTTTAAGTTGGTATCTCCAATTTAATTAAATAAAGTGTCATGTGCTCTTAAATTAAATGGGGGCAAATGGAGTCTCAATTAGGAGTGACATAAAGGTCATAAGCGGTGTAGGCTTGGTGTCAATCTTGGCCCCTTTAATTGGTTCGGCAAAACGGGTTGAGTTTGTGTCCTCAAATTGATGGTAATGACATAGGTACGCGACATATGATTAAAGAATTAATTTTGGGACTGGAAAGTTGTGCAATTAAATTAGAGCACAATGGAGTTTGTTTGTGAGTGATGGAAAAGTCCAGCAGCTAGGTTGGCTTGTCAGGTCAAGAGTGCAATAACTTGTTGGAAATTAAGGGCTATGTTGGGCTCCAAATATTGTAGCAACGGTAGGGTGCACCTAGGGTTTTAATTAAAGAACCAGTCAACATAGCCTAATTTCTAAACTTCAAACACCCTGATGCTAAACCAAAATTTCTAACCCTATATAGTCTACCTAAAATAATAATTGGGGGGGGGGGGGTTTACATTTTTAATCCAAAGATCACATTCAACATTTTTTTTGTCTTTTTTGATAATAAATAATCAACCAATTATACAAAGAAATTTTGTTCTTCAACCAATTCCACAATCAGAATTAACAAGTCTCATTACATAAAAGATTAAAGACCTACTTTAAAAAAATTAGTAACTAATGAGTTACACTATGATTTTTGAATTCATATACAACCCTTGATTAATAAATGGACTATCTGCTTGGTTCATTAATGTGTCATTAATGATATTTGTAGAGCATAAACAATCACCAAGAGTTGCTATTACAATCATAATAGTTTTACAACTTTTTTCTTACTCATTACATGTTGGACCATAAAGTCTAGTAATATATTTCATGTCATCTAGTGGATTTTGTACTTCTTGGGCCAGTATTGGTTTAGTCCAAATGTTTAAGTCGACCAGTCCATCTTGGACTCCTTCGAGTCCTGCACAAAAGGCACAATAACCGGATAAAATGCTCATTTGGACGTCCCTCCAATGCTTAACTGAGTAACCGAACAACTAAAGAGCTCAGTAAGGAGTGTGAGCAAGAATGAATGTGAATACTTGTCCCATCAATCACTAGGATATTTATAACCGTAGGTGGTGCGTGTAGAAGCATAGAAAAATTATAAGAACTAATCCACTCTTAAGTATAAAAGAGTGTCACTCTTGAAAAAGTGCAACTTGACATCTATTCAGAATTTACGCTCAGTGTGCTTTCACGTAATATCTGAGCAGCTATCCATGCAAAGGAGTTCGTCAGCTAAAAAGCTCATTCCATAGTTAGCCATGCTTCAATTCAGTACTATAATGACCTACGATGAATAGACTTGCCATGTGGCAAATGTTGATAGTTCCAGTGTTAACTGTTCTAAAATAGTTATTATTTTAGCGCTACAGTGGTCCTACTGAACAAATGTACAATGAGAACTCTCCACGTGGAAGATAGGCTCAGCAGCAAGGCTAACGTGTCATCTTGAATGTTCTAGACTGTCATATTTTCCAATGTTATAATTCTCAGCGCCAAGAATATGCCACGCTTATCTGCTAAACTTAAGCATAACAATTAGAAAGGTTCGGACTCCTTCATGATGGCCTCTTTGAATCCTCGAAAGCTTTTTCCCTCGATTGTCTGCTCTACCCGAAGGAGCTGCTTCATATTCCTTTATATAGACATGGAATTAACTACTAACATTTCGAATTTTGAAGCGTGCGTTGCTTTTAATGAATTTCGTTATAGAATTTGAAGTAATTGCCATGATTACGCACATAATCATGGAAATTATTGAGATTCCTCGTAAACTGACACCATGTGGCATGCAACAATGATTTGCGTATACATATATGTCGTTTCAAATTTGGAATTTATGTCTAGTGAAGATATAATTTCAGCGCCAGTGTCTTCTGCATAGAAATGAGTAAAACAATATAAATTTTCTCGTTTTTGCGTGCAAAAAAAATACTTAGTCGTTATAGCGCAAACATGCTATAAATACCTCAGTTTTTGTGATTACATTTTTGTAACAGTCTTTGTGGTATAAAAGCATGAAAATATTGATCCATGCGTGTAAAATTGGCCCTAAAAAGACCATGCGGCGAAGAAGACAGAACTGTTGATGCGACAATGTGTGTTGTGTTGAAACACTCATGCGCAAGGGACAATAAGGACTTGATGAGGCCAGGAGTTCTGGAGCGCTTATGTGGCTAAATGTCTGAGCTGCATGCATCCGCTTTGACAGTATTAAATGACCTTAAAAAGGCTATGCCATTTTGGAAGATGTGCAGCCATTATTTGTGCAAAATATTAGCCGTAACATCATAATAATAATAATTACTTTTTACAGTTACAGTGGAGTACTCCATATGGCATGATATAATAAAAATGATACGACAAAGTCCCTACAGAAGAGCGATGTGGCAAAATGCTTTCCTCCTTAGTAATGTATGTGGTAGAAGGTCATGTTGTCATGCCCCGATCTACCACGAAAATTGGCCGTCCCCGTTGGGCGCAAATCACCGCGCCAGCGCTCCCACGGGACGATCGTTTCCATCGGGATGCGATGCCGCACGAGCCTGGAGTTGCGCCAGCACGAGGCAAATACCAAAACGGTCGTTGATAACTAGTTCGCAGAGTCGTCATAGCGGAAACATAGAATAAACACAAGTATTGAGTCCAAATCAAGCTCTTTATTGATATGAAGTAAAGATTATAAGCCACGCTAGACCGAGATTACAAGCCGCTCATGCTCTCTCTCTCTACAATAAATACGCCCTTAGGCTTAGAACTGATTCAAACAATCAGGATGATGATGTTCTCATACATTATATCTCATATATGTGAGCTCCAGGTCCGCGCGCCATGCTCCAAGACGCCAAGTATGGTCCGACGCCTCATTGCATTAAGCGATCTCTGAATCTGTATGAATTCCCCCTACACCCTGCATGCAATCTGGTTGGATATCAGCACATTGAATGTACTGGTGGGGAGGCCTCTCGCCCATGCCACAAAACAAGCATGTTCATTAGTTATGTGCACCAACTGATTTTTGTTGTCTTTCTAGTCTTTTGCCTTAGGATTAGTTATATGGTAATATAATGAAAGTAATATCCGTGTCTGCTCAAGTATGTCATAATAATGAACAACTGAGTTTGTCTTACCATTTCTTACCATTCGGCCTTCCCTGTCATATAGAACAATATAAATAATGAAACTACTGAATAACAAAGAACATTTATGAAATCCAAGTATTATGTTTGTGTCTCTGCCTCAGACCCATTATACTCGAACTATGTTTGTTACCGTGCATCCATTCTAAATATGCAAAATATTATAAAAATGTACTCCTTCACGTTACCCCTCTTCTAAATGCGGATAGCCGCTATGCAAGCATGACTTATCTATATGAAGGTCACTGGCTCTGTTAGCCATATTGGACATGATCTGCGATGGAACATATGTCTTCCCAGCTCGGTTGTTAGCCTTGTTGGGCCTCCCGAACCATCCGACGAGTCGGCGACCATCCAGGTCGGTAGCAAGCCTTGTTGGTTGTCTCGTTCTCACCCGCTAGTCATCAACTAGCGTATTACCAAGACTACACTGACACTGTCTTTCCGGGACGACACGATTTGGATCACTCAATAATTGTGTCAAGGACTCATCTCTACCTGGTGCGCAACCAGTTGTCCGTGACCATGTAACTACTCCCCCAATTCCAATCCTAGCCGAGAAACAACTCGGTTCAATCTTGCCGAGGACTACACTCGGATCATTTTCTTTACGCAGTTTCCTGATTAGAGACTGCCTCGGTGATCTGGATATCCCGAGTACTTTCTTTTCTTTCCTTCTCCTGGCTCAGAATGACTACTTGATAGTCTTTTTCGTCTATGTATGCAACATGATTATACTCTATCCCATATCATGTTCCGTGCAGTGCGATGCCTCAGTATGAACTCAACTATCTTTGTGGCATATATAAGAAACTACTATATTTTAACTCAATAAGTTCGACTACGCAAATAGCAAGTAAGATCTCCATGTTCTGTATAATAATAATGCGGGGTTACCCCCTTAGCTATGTGCGTTCATCTCTTTTATTAGCATGAAAAGGTTATTGCCTGAAAACTAGCATGTATCATTCATTTTCTTAGTGTGCAGCTAAGTAGGGACAGGTTCACCGGGGCCACCCACCTTAGCGATGAATCGCATCGGTTGAGCGAGACTCCGAGCACACCTCTGAAAGCCTAAGACTAAACTCCATTTGAAGGTCCAAGTCTGAATGCCTTTGCATCGAACGAGTCTTCTCGTGGAGCAAGGCAGGTCGGTTCTCTATACTTGTGTCGTTTGAATCGGCCCTCCGGGTTGAGCGGAGCGGGTCGTTACACATGCGACCAAAGCCCCTCCAACATAGTAGTGTCTATGCGGCTGAAAAGCATGCGACAAGAACATTTCTAAGTGCATCGTTCTGTTTCTCTCTGAGGCACATCCTGTCATGCCCCAATCTTTCAAAAGTTCGATCATCTTCGCTGGACGTGAGATCACCATGCCAACGCTCCCGTAGGACAATCATTTTCATCGGGGCATAATTTCGTACGAGCCTGGAGTTGCGCTCGCACAAGACAATGACGTCAAATGTTATGGTTATCATCGAAACGACCATGTTGCAGCAAAAGACAAGCATTATTATGACAAGCACACATTAGAGTATACGAAGCGAAGCTCTTAAAGGGTTCAAACAAAGATGCCAGGAAGGCTTACAATGCTCTAGCTCTCTCTTGCCCATAAGGTACTTACCGTTCCATACATCACATCCCGTATATACAAGCTTAGCCACTATACCTGCGTACCTAAAAGATGTGCCCACAAACGTGGTTCAGTACACAACTGTACTGGTGAGCGGGCTAACCCACTCGCCTAAACCAACACTAAGTAATCATATGAAGCATATAGTTATTACAAGGTGATCTTTCTAGTTTAACCTAGATTGATTTCATGGCAAGGAATATATAATGAAAGCAGTAAACCAGGTTCCACATATAAGTATTGAAAGCAGTAAACATACTATCATGAAATCTCCTATTCGCACAAGTTACTAAGCCTGCAACAAGCTACTCAAATTGCAAAGATAAATCATGAAACCCATCAAATTATGTCACCATACAAGTCTTGCTATCAACAATGCGCACACTCTTGCCCGAGGCAAGGTGGCGCCCGCCGTGTGCACAAATGTGTATGATCAAACCTATTTCTATCTATATGAAGGTTATTGGCCAAGCCATAATGGACTATTCTGAGGTATTTTGACCCGATCTAGTGCTGAGTTACAAGCCTGCCTGGTGGTCTCGAACTGCAAGTAATCTTGCTTCAAAAGCATATTACAGATTGTTTTCTCCATGGCCGAACGGTCCCGGTGCCCCGGAGCCTATCCAGTTTGAGAAAACCAAACCCTGCAGGCACAGGTTGTCCGTGACCATGCAATGCTCCGATAAATATATGTACGACGAGTTCTCGCCCCACAATACGATACTTGCCCCATTCCACCTGATTCTCCACATCCGTTCTCAAATTATCCACCTCTTTCCATGTTCCGCTTGATGACCCAAGGCCCCAACACAAGGCCCAAGGCCACATCACACAAAGGCATAATGCCATATTATTACGGGTTCTGTGGCACCATGCCCAACTGATAATGTTCCAAGTCTCGTGTTCCAATAACATCATACCCTATCAATAGTTGCCCAATTTTTAACCACAACTACATGCTCCGCTTGACGAAGCATCCCAACCTGATACTCATGCGCAATGCATGTTCGCTCGATACTGTATTCCTGATACTCCGACCATAATGATCAACTCAAAGCCAACAACTTATATTCATCCCAACGATGCACACTCTATGCACGTCACAGTACAGTATTTCCAATATTCCAGTCCAAGTATCCAAGACATTACGTATGTTCCAATTGTTAGGCATGAAGGGGTAGAGGAGAAGTGACATAGCCCACTCACAAAGTCTGAATCCTCTTAGCACTCTGCCTTGCTGATACGACTGATTCCTTGAATCTATGGTCCGATGTGAAGCACGATATACTCAATTGGTATGACCGTGCGAGCAGGTCATGCTCTCCAAATTATCCGACCCGATCAGACTAAGGAAGACGACATTATCGCTCGAATCCCACTATCTCTGTACTGTTCTGAACGAATACACTGCTTCTATCAACGACGCCCATGCCTCAGCCTGATGCGAGGTAATACTCTGATCCCACTGAACTCCAAACGTGATCTGCATATAAAACCAACTCAAATCAATACTTGCTACTAAATCTAACTCATTGAAATGCAACTAAACCATTATCTCATTTTATTCTGACTCATCGTAATGCACGGTACGGGTGTGGGGCATTATATAATATACCACTTAGAATAAGGTTCGTCCTCGAACCAAAGTTTAACCTAATTTCCCCCATATTTCCTTTGACCAACACATAATTCTGCTCTATGCAACTTACTCAACTTCGATTCTTATTCACTATCTCTGTTCCGTGTAACTTATACTTCACTGATCCAAACTTATTATTTTGCTTCGCACTCAACGCTCATACAAATTTTATATTCCCAAATTCTCCTTGTAGCTCAATTCGAATTCAGTATATCGCTCAGTTTAGATCATACACATATTTAAGGCATCTCCGAAATACATGTATTTTAGTTCGAGCTTAGCGATTACGAATTTGGACAAGTTACAAGGGCATCTTCACTTCCAAAACATACATCGCTTCACTATCAACTGAATCGACCCTAATGTTCATCCGATAACTCATTTGCATGCACGCTATTATCAAAAACGATGATTCTCTACTGACGATCTCTTTACTTGACCCAATTTAGTTTGTGTTCTGACTTGATCCATTCTCTAACAATAGCCCAAATCATGCACGCTTTAAGTCCTTGTGCGTCCAAGCACAACGAGTATTCTGTATGACCCTATTATCTAACTATATTCTGAATTCTCGCTTGCGTCATCCAAGCTCAAACAACCAATCTCTAACTTGACTTCAATCGTCCTATGTCTCGCATGCATCACCTCCATATCATCTTCATCTCTGAACGATCATTATATCTGATACTACCCCAGCTAAGCAACTGACCCAAGCATCGTACTATACTCTTTGATCAGTTCGGTCCAATACCCCTACCTGCAAACTCAATTCCTCTCTGGGTGAATACTTATTTGGGGCTTATGTGATCTACGAAAATTTTGCCGATACGCCATAGGGATAGTGTCACCACGATTTTGACGCGGACACAATTGTCACAATTTCTAGGCCGCGCATGAAATAGTTCTTCTTATGCTGCTTCCACTGACTCGAAGCACATGATATCACCTTTGCCCTCTGCATGAGCACATACCGCAAACTAAGTCCGATTTTATCTTGTAGATCTGAGGCACATTTGTCCCTTCCGGAAGTGCATGGATTTGATCTGAAATGAGCCGTGACTTTAACTTCTTGAAGCTAATTACACAGTCGTCAATTCATATAAATGCTATTCATTTCTAGGGCACGATGAGTCAAAAATGATGCCATCTTCGATAATCTACAACTCTGAATCTCATAAGTTGACTTAGGCTATTTTCACCATCGCTTTGATCTTCTGGTTGCATCTTTAGTTGAAGGCTATCCCAATGATCTCTCAAATCCAACACTCAATCACCTAGGCTTATCTTTAATATACACCACTCAACATCCCCCATCGATGCATTCTGTCATGCCCCAGAACCAGAATACTGGAGAGTGTGGGAATGACTCAGTCAACCATACCTTGCGGAATATCGAAGCAACCCACAATATATTAAGGTTGTCTAGAGACAATAGGGTGTATACTACAATCAAGTCTCCTAGGGTCAAGGACTTCTATATCTCAATCATTTAAATATGTAGCAATAATATAGAATATTTTAGAATAAGCAGTGATGCGTCCCAAATGCCGCATCAGAATATTCTAGAGATCTAGCGATACATAATGATATGCCAGATACACAATCAAAAGTATACATGACAGTGAGTCAGCTACAGTCTGAATATAATACAGTCATATAAGGAACTAGTGTTTAGATTCTCCGGCTAATAGGTACCGGTTGGCTAAATGCCCAAAAGAATATAGTTTACAAAAGACGAGCTGTGAAACAAGAAACCCACTCGTGATCCTCAACAACCATCCTTTGGGTGTGTGTCATCAGTAAAGGAGAAGTAAGCTTGATCCTCTGGTGCTGACTTTAAACCTAATCATGCAAAACCAGTGGGGTCAGACCCCAAATAGCAAGTACCACAAAGGAAGCACGAAATAAAGAAATAAAACCAGTTCTATAGCACGAGAGCATGAGCTAACAATCAATGGCATATGTCCCATCCATGACATGATACGACACCCCTTCACCAAACAAGGACAGGAAGTACCCTATCACATCAAGATAGAATACTTCCTTTGATTAAGGTCAAGCTAAAATAATTCTGCATCATAGTTTCAGTCCACAACCTATCGTAACACAATAGCGTAGTCCAATAACCAAACAAGGACATAAGTTGAACTATCATGCCACAACAGCATGTGTCCCTAATTCCACTCAATAAAAGGCATAATACACAAGTAGAGATACAATATAAGAAATAACATAGCTTCGGTCCATGGATTATCGTAACATAACGACGAAACCGAACAACCAAACAAGGACATGTGTTGAATCATCATACCACGATAGCCCACTTTTTGGCTAGATATATAATATAAGCAAATTAGATGACCAATCAGGTATTACGACTTGATATATGATCTTTGGATTATCCCAGTAATGCAATATATGAGTATCCTCAGATTATGCCATAATCGAGCAGGGCTGGTTGAACCAATGATATACGAGCAAGTATATATATAAAATAATGCACCAGTCCTTTGCAAGAGCACTGAGCTAATTAATGATTAGTAACAGTTTCAGGCTTTCTATTGGAAAGATACTAGCTTGGTCTTATAATTAAATCAAATACTGCCCGCCACTAGAGCGGATGATATACAATATCTGTGGTGGCCAGCCTTTACTCCCAGCTAATTTAGTGTGGTTCGACATGCACGATCTTGAGATATTGTTCTCTCCCAATGCTCTATAAATTAAGTTGCATAGTTAACCCTAGGTTAATTAGAATTTTATGCCATGGTCACATGTACATTCCTTCTTAGATGTAGTACTTTAAGTATGGGCACTCTTGAAACGAATTTATATTGTCACCCGAAAGTTAAATCTGGATTCACCCAAGTGTGATACAACAATCAGTACTATCTTGCTATGGCTAAAGTTACTGTCCAACTACCAGATCCATGCATGGAAATAATTACATATATCACGTAGCAAGAGTGTGTGGCATGATGGGTTACCATATTTATATCTATCAAATAACACTCTTAGTGCGATCAAGTATATCAGCACGGATAAATAGTCAGGGCAGAAACAAGTTCTAGAATCAAGATCATGGACAAGTTGTCACGTAGCAAGTTATTCAGAACATGATAGTCAATCACTGGTCATATTAATTATTATTTTATTATATCGATAGATGAGGATACGAGTAGTGCGAGAATTCCTGGAGATCAGATTGATAATCCTTAAACCAAACAAGGACTGTGATTGCAGACCCTCCCCCGAGTTGAACTACGCCCCTTATTCTATCTAACGTATAATAAGGTGGTCAAGGAAAAGTATTTTAATTAGCAAGTTATTACATATAAGTCCACATCTACAGGGCTCACGTCAGGTGCTTAGTCAAATTTAGCACATGGTCATAACTGGGTCATACAAGTCATTTATATATTTAACACATAGCATCACAATCATTCAATCAAACAAAAATATTAAACCAAGCAAGTGTCCAACGTATGCAAGAAATAGTGTGTCGCATAGGAATAATAGGCACATAGGCAAGCTACTGCATGAAGCAGGGTGCCGTATGAGACAGGGTGCCGTATGAAGTTGAGGCCACATGAGGCCGCATAGTTGGCTTGGATGCATGGGCAAAGCAAAGTCCACTCTTCAGGAAATATGTAATGTGACCATCAATAAATGAAAGTCAGAAGAAGTGACATAAAGTAATAGATGTGACTGATGTGACATGTAGAAAGTGTGCCAGAAGAAAAGACAAAATTATATAAAGTAGTGCCAAGTCGGTGAGAAGTTATGCGTCAAGAAGAAGAGAGACGCATAGCTCCTGGCCGCATACTCATCTTGGCCGCATACACACTTGGCCACATGAACTGGGACTTAGTAAAATTTCTTCAACTTGTGAAGTTTCATTCATCCAAGTTTATTTATTTGGCCAAGGGGCGCATGTGCAAATTCAGTCATGTGTCTAACAAGGTTGGCCGCATGCTGACTCGAGACGAGAAGTCCCGGCCACATAGCACAGAGTGCCGCATAGTGCTCATTCGTCTCCTCCAACAACAACTTTTTGGCCCTGGCCAAAAGCTCAAAAATAAAAATTTGTTTCTTCTATTAAAAACCTCAAATAAAGTCCAATACCAGCAAACTAAATTTCTAAACTACTCAAAATCAAGTTCTTATCAACATAGAACCACAAGTTTTCTAAAATAATAAGTTTTAGGAGATCAAAATCCAAGAAAACTCAAGAACACATGAAAAGCTTCTCAACTAAAAGTCTAGATCTATACTAATCCATCCACCAAAACCGAAAATACCAAGTTCTAAATGTATGGAGAAACACATAATAAACATAATATGACAATAAAATAGAGGATTTCTTCTTTCCTCATGCAAGGTGTACTTGCTTATAGAGGGAGAGAGAAAACCTAAGAGAGAGAATGAAAGAAGAATAATGAGCAGAGAGAGAGAGAGAGAGAGAGAGAGAGAGAGAGAGAGAGAGAGAGAAGTTGGGTTATATATGGAGGGTTTGAGGTTTGGACCATGGCTTCAACTCATGATCAAACCAAACCAAACCAAACAAATAAACCAAGAGTCAAGTAAACCAAATAATGGGTCTATTCTCTCTACAACATACAACTATGTTAGCAAAAAAAAATTAAATACGCTCCAAATATGAATATCGGGAACGGAGAGTGATATCTCAATCCACCTTAGAAAAAAAATTGTTATTAGAATTCAAACTCAAGGCTAGCTAGAGATATCAAGACAAGCAACAACCAATTACAAGCAATCTACACATATAAATAAGAAAGTATAACAACACATATAATGAAGCAAAGCAACATTATCTCATATGAGTGTTTGCCGATCACGGAATAAAAAATGTGAAGGCGTATGAAAAAAATATGCCTTATGAGTCGAATAGGTGCAGGTACCAAGATCGAATATCGTCCTCGCACTGCCACATCAACTTTCCCAACGAACAAAATAGATAGTTCAGTTCTTGAGTACCTTCTCTCTCTGATCCAAAATAGAAACGGGTTATTCCTCGTAAGTTAAGTTGGTACCAACGACTAACTCAGAATGGTCAAGGACATGACTCAACTTTGGGACATACCTACGCAATTAAGACACATAAAATACATCTTGCACTTCATAAAGCAAAGGCTGAATGGCAAGACGATAAGAAACATCCCCTACCCTCTCGAGAATATCGAATGGTCCTACGTTTCGGGGACTAAGCTTCCCGCGAACCCCGAATCTAATGACTCCACGGGTGGACAAAATTTACAAAAGTACGTGGTTGCCGATAGAAAACTCTAACAGCCTACGATGTTGATCTGCCAAATGTCGATGACGATCTTGTGCAACCCTAAGCTTCTATCTGATCTGCTTAACTACTTCAACCGTTTGAGTGATCATCTTAGGCCCTAATATCTTCTGTTCACCATTGTCATCCCATGCTAAGGATGACCTGCACTTCCTTTCATACAATGCTTCAAAAGGAGCCATCTGTATGGCGGCCTGATAACTGTTATTGAACGAGAATTCTACTAAATAAAGATGATCTTCCCAAGATCCACCAAAGTTGTCACGCCCCAGTACCGGAATACGAAGACGGATATGGCCAGTTCTCCCATACAAGGTATAGAACATCGTACGACGTTCACGGCTATAACTAGACAAGGGGTGCATACTACAAGCAAGTCACTTAGGGTCACACAACACATCTATTGTCTCAATTAGTCAAGCAAAAACAGTAAACATAGAATATATATGACAAGGAAGTAAGATGTCCCAAATGCCCTGCCACGATATTCTGGAAACTAGCTGTGCAAAATAAGAAAGCTGCAGAGTATCAAAAGTACATGACCATGATCAGCTGCAGTCTGATTAATTACAATCATGTAAGGAAAACTAAATGTCCAGATCTTACGGCTAACAAGTGCCAGTGTCTAAACGCCCAAAATAAGTAAAGTATGCAATAACGAGTAGGAAAGAAGAAATTCACTCATTTCCTTCAACGACCATCCGCTTAGTGCACGCCAATGTTCAGAGGAAAATACGCTTGATCCTTGGGTTATAGCTCTAAACCTGGTCATGCAAAACCAGTGTGGTTAGACTCCAAATAGCAAGTACCATAAAGGAAGCACGAATGAAGAAATAAAACCAGGTTATAGAATAGATACATATAGTTCTGTCTCATAGTTTTGGTTCATAGCCTATCGTGACACAATAATCTATCCCTACAACCAAACAAGGATAATGGTTAGACCATCGCATTATGATAGTCCATGTCCCTAGACTATTTGACAGCAGGTACAATATACAAACAAGCTCAATTACAAAATCGGTCAATCACTTGTACGGCTTACTAGATAGAGTCTGGGTTATCCCAGAGATATTATGCATATAGGAATCCTCAGATCAAACCATGACAAGCAGGGTTAGACGAGCCATAAATCGCCGCATAGTATATAGTATTGTGCACTGGTCCCTCGTAAGGCCACTGTGCTAAGATCGCATAGAACACATAGTATAGTATAATAGTTGAATATTGCCATCCACTAATGAGGACTTAAACAATATCCATGGGGACTAGCCTGCACACCCCAATTCAGATGACTGGAGGTGGCTAGTTAGGCACAATCTCGAGATTCTATTCCCTCCCAATTCTCTACAAGTTTAGTTGCCTAGTTAACCCTATTGTTAACTGGAATCACATGACGTGGTCATATGGTATTCCCTTTATATGACGTACCATAGTACGACCATGCTAGATACGAATCCACTTTGTCACTTGATAGTTTAATTTGGGTTCACCCCAGCGTGATGCAATAATCTACAGATCCTAGCCATGCTTGGTCATTGACTAACCCTTATGTCCATGTTGGAGATTGAGTCATATCATATGTCACGTAGCGTATAGGTATACTGTAGTGTAAGCATATAATATAATCATATAGGAACACTTAGCACGGAGAATACATTGCACATAGTAAGTGTATCAGCACGGATACAAGTGGTTGGGTCATGGCGCATAGATGGGTCTAATATTATTGTAGTCATCAAAGTCACATATACGAACCATAATATCCAAAGGAACATTAAAAAAATACCAGTGCGATAAAATTTATGCAAGTGGCCGCATGCGCACATAAGGATCAAGGCCGCATGGGATCAGCCGCCGCATAGAATCAGTTGCTACATTGGTCTAGTCCGCATAAGATCAACTGCTGCATATAATAAGTCAAAGTTCACTCCTCGATTTAAGTACAAAAACGACGGGTAATAAATACATGTCAAAAACAAAAACTGATGTGACCGATGTGACAAGCCATAACGTGTGTCAGAGGAAAGGACAAAATTATAGAATTTCGTGCGAGGGTAAAACAGAGTTTATGCGTCTAAAAGAGACTCGGTCGCATAGCCTATTTTGCCGCATGGTCTGTCCTGCTGCATAGGTGTATCTTAGATTTAGCGTATTTCTCATTCGTTCAGCAAATAAACACAAGGAGTCCTTTCGAACACATGCATTTTAGTCAGTCATACGTCCAATAAGAGATGGACTCATGCTGGTATACGACAAGGAGTTCAGGCCGTATAGCATTTTTATGCCGCATAGCACTCTCTGTCGTATATGGTGCTGGCTGCATAAAATCTTCATTATCCCAATCAGCAGGTTCAGCCATGGCAAAAGCTCCAAAACCAAAAAATTGTCTCCTTCATAAAAATATTATTTTAACTTCGAATTGAGTGAACCAAAAGCCAAAACACTCGAAATAAAGTGCTCCATCCATCCTAAAAACTATTTTTCAAAAATATCATGTTTTAGTATATCCAAACCACCAAAAACTCAAGGAACCCATAAAATCCTAAGTTAGAAAAGTAGATCTACACAAATCTACCAATCAAAACCGAAAACTCCAAGTACTAAAAGTGTTTAGAATCATCATGAGCACATAATAGAATAATAAAATACAAGAAAAGAGCAAGAATAAAAAATTAAGAGATTTTTCCATGTAGTGCAAGGTGTACTTGCCTAAATGAAGGAAGAAGAGAAAATAGAGAGAATGAGGGAAGATCGAGAAATAAGTTAGCTTATATAGCTAGGGTTTGAGATTTAGACCATGAGTTCAACTCATGACCAAACCAACCCAACAATTAAACCATGGATCTAATTGAACCAAAGAATGGGTCTAGTCTTCATGACATTCAACCTAATTAACATGCAAGCAACAAATAATATAAGCATGGAAACTAATATGTTCCAAATATGTATATCAGGAATAGAGAGTGACATCTCTACCCACCTTAAAAAAATTTCGTCCTCGGAATTCAATTCCAAGGCTAGCTAGAGAAATCAGAACAAGTACTATGCTAACTACAAGCTCATATACACATGTAATCAAATTCAAGCATATAAAGAAAAGCAGTGTCACATAGCACGTATAAAAGAATTGCGAGATTCGAGATACGAAGGCATAAGAACGAATATACCTTCCGTGTCGAACATGTGTGGATACCTAGACCGAATATTGTCCTTAGGCTCCTACGTTGACTCTCCCAAAGGGTCATGACCCCAAGCAACCTGGACAAGATGAATGGTCCGATTCTTGAGCACCTTCTCCTTTCGGTCCAAAATGGATACGGGTTGCTCATCGTAAGACAAGTCGGTACCAACGACTAGCTCAGAATGGTCGAGGATATGACTCAGATCCAGGACATACCTACGCAATTGAGACACATAAAATACATCGTGCACCTCATGTAGCGAAGGCGGAAGGTCAAGACGATAAGCAACATCGACCACCCACTCGAGAATATCAAACGGAGCGACGTATCACAGACTAAGCTTTCTGCGAACCCCGAATCTAATGACTCCATGGGTTGGCAAATTTTGTAACAACACGTGGTCGCCGACACAAAAATCTAAAGGCCTATGATGCTGATCTATCTAATACCGATGCCTATCTTGCGCAACCCGAAGTCGCTCTATGATTTGCTTAAAAACTTCTATTATCTGCGTGATCATCTCTGGGCCTAATATCTTTCATTCACTTATATCATCCCATGCCAATCATGATCTACACTTCCTCCCATATAATGCTTCGAAGGGTGTTATTCAAATACTTGCTTGATAACTGTTGTTGTATGAGAACTCAATAAAATAAAGGTGATCTTTCTAAGACCCTCCAAAATTGAAGGTACAAGCTCGTAGCATATCTTCCAAACTCTGAATGGTTCTCTCTGATTTTTTATCTGTTTATGGATGGTAAGCGGTACTGAATCTCAACTTGGTGCCCAAATCTGGTGTAAACTCTTCCAAAAATGTGAACTGAACTGAGTGTCTCGATCTGATACAATATTCAATGGGATATCGTGCTGTCTTAATATCTATCGCATGTACATCTCCACTAAATGCTCTATGGATTGCCCTACTCGGAAAGGAAAAAAGTAAGCTATTTTCGTGAGACGATCCATTATTACCCAAACTTTATCACGACCAGTCGGGGATCTAGGTAAACCGATCACAAAGTCCATCGTGATATGTTCCCACTTCCACTCCGAAATAGGAAGCATATGTAATAATCCTGTCGGTCTTTGTTGGTCGACCTTCACTTACTGGCATACCAAACACCGATAAACGAATCGTGCTATCTCCCTCTTTATCCCGTTCCACCAAAAATATTGTTTGATGTCTTGATACATCTTGGTACCTCCTGGATGGATTGAATACTGGGAACTGTGCACCTCGGCCATTACTTCTTGTCGGATATCTCCACTTGGTACATAGAGATGATTTTTAAATCTAAGAGTTCTATCTTCATGAATCGTCAACTCTTTCCTGAGACCAGGCTCTTATTCCGCCCAAAGTTTATGAACTTTCGGATCCTCTACCTGAGCCACCTTGATCCTCTCTATAATGATAGATTGTACCTGTAAACTAGCCAATACTCCTATGTCTTACGAAAGTACTATCTCGATCCCCATTTCTTGAAGATCTTCTAAGATGAGCTGTTGTGATGTCAACATAAATGTACTACCTCTTCTGCTAAGAGCATCTGCTACCATATTTTTTTGCCTGAATGGTACTAAATTTCTACATCATAGTCCTTTATTAATTCTAGCCACCTCCTCTGCCTCATGTTCAAGTTCTTTTAGGTGAATACATACTTTAAGCTCCTGTGATCCGTAAATATTTTTACTCGATCACCATACAAGTAGTGCCTCCACAGCTTAAGTACAAATACTATCGCCACCAACTCCAAATCGCGAGTCAGATAATTCTTCTCGTGATCTCGAAGCTGTTGCGATGCATAAGCTATCATCCTTCCATGCTGCATTAATACAAACCTAGCCTGTGTCTGATGCATCGTAATATACTATAAACCCCCCAGAACCTACTGAAAGTGTGAGAAACGGAGCTGAAATCAATCTCTTCTTTAATTCTTCAAATGATGTATGACACTCTATTGACCAGTCGAACTTAGCTTCCTTGTGCGTTAATCGAGTCATAGTTGCTTAAATTCTTGCAAAGTCTACCACGAAGCTTCTATAGTATCATGCCAATCCCAGGAAACTACATACTCCAGCTACTGTTTTAGGAACTTGCCAACTCTTTACGGCCTCAACCTTCTTCGGATCTACTGCTATTCCTGCCCCAAAGATGACGTGACCCAAGAATAACACGTGATCCAACCAAAACTCACACTTGCTGAGCTTTTCGTATAACTGGTGTTCCCTCAAAATATACAAGGCCTTCCGAAGATGCTCTTCGTGCTCCTCTTCTCTACTGGAATATACTAGAATATCGTATATGAAAATTACCATGAACTGATCTAGATATGGCATACAAATATGGTTCATCAAATACATAAATATCGCTGGAGCATTAGTCAGTCCGAATGGCATAACAAAGAATTCGTAATGCCCATATCGTGACCTAAATGCTATCTTGGGTATGTCTTGCTCCTGAACTCTTACTTGATGATACCCTGATCGAAGATCAATCTTGGAGAAAATCTTGGCTTTAGTCACTGATCAAATAAATCATCGATCCTTGGTAATAGATACTTGTTCTTCACCGTTATAACGTTCAACTTTTTATAGTCGATACACAATCGTGATGACCCATCCTTCTTCTTCACTAGAACCACTGGTGCTCCCCAAGGTGATCCACTGGCTCGAATAAACTTCTTTGACTTTAGTTCTTATATATGTTGGTACAATATGTCTAGCTCTGATGGTGTCATTTGGTAAACTTTACAAGATATTGGCCCTGCTCCAGGGATCAACTCTATACAAAACTCAATATCTCTTACTGGGGGTAACCATGGTAGTTATTCTGAGAAGACGTCTATGAACTCCTTAACTATCTCGAAAAGTTATTCTTCTGCTAACACTGTCGCTGCAATCCTCTCTTTATGCTGGTCTCCCACAGATCTGTCAAAGGTAAAATCTTCTGTGCACGTGATACTAAATAATACCTTACCCTTATGGCAATATATCATAGCATGACTGTCTCTCAGCCAGTCCATGCCTAAGATAACATCAAAGTTACCCATAGAGAACTTCATCAACCATGCTGGTAGTGAACGCCCACACACTACGATCGGACACGCTATACATATTCTACTAACTCCTATGAACCCATTACTAGTGAGTATATTCAACCTCTCTGTCAACGCATCAAACTCTATTCCAATGCGTGTCGCGAATCATGCATATACAAAAGAATGAGATGTGCAACAATGCTACAGCAGGAAAAGATGCGACAAAAATGTTATCTTCTACCATGTCGCCTGATGCTAAAGCCTCATCCAAAGACAAGGTAAAATCCTTCCCTTGGTCCTGCTGTGCTCCTCACTGCTGTTCCCTTGGTGACGCTGTTGTGGCCTCTGCTGCTGGTTCTGTTGCTGGTTTGCTGCTGTTGGTATATCTTAGCTTGCGTCAATAATGGACGCTGAGCTAATGGAAGCACTGCCGTCGCTGGCCCTCTTTGTTGTACTATTCCTGGTGCTGACAGTGCTGGGAATTGCTGAACTGGCCCTCTTGGCCTATACATCAATGGACAATTGACAATCCGATGATCTGGAATGCCATACCTAATACACAACCTATTGACTATCCTACATATATCTCTAGTGTGGCCTCCTTTGCCATAATAAGTATATCCCGCTGGTGCTCCCTGACATTGTTGTTGTTATTGTTGTTGATGTTGCCTTGGCTGCTGTCGAGCCGGTACTGTCACTGTCGAAACTGTCGCCCTCCTTGGCGCTGAATCATGGATGTGAATGCCAGGTGATGGTGCTGACGTCCGAGGTACTCCTCCACCTCCTCCACTATGAGCATGAGACCTCTTCTGGCCTCCTATCCTTGCCGATAACCTCTGCATGTTAAGCTCGTACCTTCGAGCTGCTATCAGTACCTCTTCATAAGTCTGGTAGTCGTACCCCTCTACTAGTTGTAGAATCTCCAGATAAAGTTCTTTATGGAACCACATTACTCTATCCGACTCTGTAGCCACCATAGTCGGAGCGAATCTACTCAGCCTGTGAAACTCGGCTGCGTATCCATCTACTGTTGTATTGGCCTACTTAAGATCAATAAATCTCTGCTGGAGCTCATACTGCGCTGCGACTCCAAAATATTTAGCCCAGAATCGAGCCCTAAAACTGTCCCAAAAGATAGTATGCCTCAAGCCAACCTCTACTGATGTCCACCAGTCACGGACAAGGTCTTGAAGCTGTAATCGAACTTGATCAAATTGTTCCTCCGCCGGAACCTTCGCCGCCGCCAGAATAACTTCGATGTCTTGGAGACATGCATCTGTCGTGATGGCGTCCTTAGTGCCATCAAAGTATCTCGGATTAAGTTGGCAGAATCTAATCGACGCCCTCAAATTAGTCCTTCCTTTTCTTTCCAGGGCCGTCTGCAAACCCTGACTCAACAAGATATTCTGGTCTTATTGTTGAAACTGCTAATGCTGTTGCACTGCCATCTGATGCTGCTGTGTAGCCATCATTCCCTGGAGGATCTCTAGTAATGTCAGGGTGTCAAGTACCACTGGTATTACTGGTACTACTGGGGGTACGGGAATCTCAGGGGCTGGTTGCTCAATATGTCCAACTTTTAGTCCCACAGTGCCAGCTTGTCCAACTACTAGCTTTACTCGAATTTGACTCTAAACAAGTGCTTCCTCCCGTTGTTGCCCAGGGGAGCCCTATCATGCCATGCATGCTGCTCCAATAGCTGAAGAAGCCCTAAATAAAAGTACAAGAAATACCAAGAATAGGATGGGAAGGATCAAGGAAACAATTGATTCGATAGTCAAGCAAGGATTCGAGAAGAACGAATTCAGGATTTCAAAGGCATATGTTTGATTGAGACTCCTATGATCATAATACCCCACAAGTCTAAAAATAAAGACCTGCATGGACTACCACTAAAACCTTGTCACGCTCCAGTACCGGAATACGAAGACGGACATGGCCAGCTTCCCCTAACAAGGTATAGAATATCGTACGGCGGTTACGGCTGTAACTAGACAAAGGGATGCATACTAAAAGCAAGTCACTTAGGGTCACACAACAGATATATTATCTCAATCAGTCAAGCAAGAACGGTAAACATAGAACATATATGACAAGGAAGTAAGGCGTCCCAAACGCCCTGCCACGATATTCTGAAAATCAGTTGTGCAAAATAAGAAAGCTAGAAGAGTATCAAAAGTACATGACCATGATCAGCTACAGTCTGATTAATTACAATCATATAAAGGAAACTAAATATCCATATCTTACGACTAATAAGTGCCGGTGGCTAAACTCCCAAATAAGTAAAGTATACAATAACGAGAAGATAAGAAGAAACCCACTCGTTTTCTTCAACGACCATCCGCCTGGTGCATGCCATTGTTCAGGGAGAGGTACACTTAATCCTCGGGTGCTGGCTCTAAATCTGGCCATGCAAGACCAGTGGGGTTAGACCCCAAATAACAAGTGCCACAAAGGAAGCACGAATAAAGAAATAAAATCAGGTTATGAAATAGATACATATAGTTTTGTCTTGTAATTTTGGTTCATAGCCTATCTTGACACAATAATCTAGTCCTACAACCAAACAAGGACAGGGGTTAGACCATCGCACCATGATAGTCCATGTCCCTAGAATATTTGACAGCAGATACAATACACAAACAAGCTCAGTTACAAAATTGGCTTGTACGACTTACTAGATGGAGTCTGGGTTATCCCAGAGATATTATGCATATAGGAATCCTCAGATCGAACTAGGGACTAGCAGGATTAGCTGAGCCATAAATTGTAACATAGAATATAGTAATGCGCACCGGTCCCTCGTAAGGCCACAGTGCTAAGATCGCATAGAACACATAGTATAGTATAATAGTCGGATATTGCCATCCACTGATGAGGACTTAAACAATATCCATGGGGACTAGCCTGCACACCCTAATTCAGATGACTGGAGGTGGCTAGTTAGGCACGATCTCGAGATTCTATTTCCTTCCAATGCTCTACAAGTTTAGTTGCCTAGTTAACCCTATTGTTAATAGGAATCACATAGCATGGTCATATGGTATTCCCCTTATATGACGTACCATAGTGCGACCACGCTAGATATGAATCCACTTTGTTACTTGATAGTTTAATTTGGATTCACTCCAGCGTGATGCATTAATCAACAGATCCTAGCCACACTTGGTCATTGACTAACCCTTATGTCCATGCTGGAGATTGAGTCATATCACATGTTATATTGCGCATAGGTACACTGCAGTGTAAGCATGTAATATAATTGCGTAGGAACACATAACACGTATTAAGTGTATTAACACGGATACAAGTGGTCGGGACATGGCGCATAGATGGGTCTAATACTCTTATAGTCATCAAAGTCACACATACGAACCATAACGTCCAAAGAAACATTCAAACAAAATAAGTGCAATAAAGCGTGTGTAAGTGGCCGCATGCGCACATAAGGATCAAGGCCGTATGGGATCAGCCGCCGCATAGAATCAGTTGCCGCATAGGTCTAGGCCGCATAAGTTTAACTGCCACATATAATAAGTCAAAGTTTACTCCTCGATTTAAGTGCAGAAATGACGGGCAATAAATGCATTTCAGAAAAGTGATTGATGTGACAAGCCATAAAGTGTGTCAGAGGAAAGGACAAAATCATAGAATTTTGTGCAAGGGCAAAACATAGTTTATGCATCCAAAAGAGACTCGACCATATATCCTGTCTTGTCTCATGGTCTGTCCTACCGCTTAGGTGTCTCTTGGACTTAGCAAATTTCTCATTCGTTCAGCAAATAAACACAAGGAGTCCCTTCAGAATACAAGTATTTTAGTCAGTCATACGTCCAATAAGAGATGGACGCATGCTGGTACGTAGTAAGAAATTTAGGCCGCATAGCATTTTTATGCCGCATAGCACTCTCTGCCGCATATGGTGCTGGCAGCATAAAATCTTCATCGTCCCAAGCAGCAGGTTCAGCCATGACGAAAGCTCCAAAACCAAAAAAATATTTTCTTTATAAAAAATTTATTTTAACTCTGAATTGAGTGAACCAAACGCCAAAACGCTCGAAATAAAATGCTCCATCCATCCCCAAAACTACTTTTTTTTTGAAAATACCATGTTTTAGTAGATAAAAATCACCAAAAACTCAAGGAATCCATAAAACCCTACGTTAGAAAAGTAGACCTACACAAATCTACCCATCAAAACCGAAAACTCCAAGTACTAAAGGTGTTTAGAATCATCATGATCACATAATAGACTAATAAAATATAAGAAAAGATCAAGAATAAAAAATCAAAAAGTTTCTCCATGTAGTGCAAGGTGTACTTGCCTAAATGAAGGAAGAAGAGAAAGTGGAGAGAATGAGGGAAGCGAGAGAAATAAGTTAGCTTATATAGATAGGGTTTGAGTTTAGACCATGTGGTCAACTCATGACCAAACCAACCCAACAATTAAACCATGGGTCTAATTTAACCAAAGAATGGATCTAGTCTCCATGGCATGCAACCTAATTAACATGCAAGCAACAAATAATATAAGTAGGAAAACTAATATTTTCCAAATACGTATATCGGGAACAGAGAGTGACAAAAGTCTAAGGTACAAGCCCGCAACATATCTTACAAAGTCTGGATTGTCCTTTCTGATTGTTCATCTGTCTGGGGATGGTACGCGGTACTGAATCTCAACTTGGTACCCACTTGCAAGCTTTGCCAGAAATGTGATATAAAGCGAGTATCACGATCTGATACTATACTTGTTGGAACTCCGTACTGCCTTACTATCTGTCGCATATACATTCCTGCTAATTGCTCTGTAGACTGCCCTACTCGGAAGGGAGAAAATATGCCACTTTCGTGAGTCGATCTACTATTACCCAAACTGCATCATGCCCATTAGGGAATTTAGGTAAACTGGTCATAATGTCTATCGTAATATGTTCCCACTTCCACTTTAGAATAGGCAGTGGATGTAATAATCTTGCTGGTCTTTGTTGTTCTGTCTTCACTTGCTGACATACGAGATATCGTAAAATGAACCAAGCTATCTCTCTTTTCATTTCGTTTTACCAGAAATGCTGCTTGATATCCTGGTACATCTTTGTGCCTCCTGGATGTATAAAATATTGAGAAGTGTGTGCCTCGATCATTACTTCCTGGCTGATATCTCTACTTGGCACACAAAGATAATTTCAAAATCTAAGTGTTCCATCTTCATGAATATTTAATTTCTTCCTAAGACCCGACTCAAATTCTTTCCCAAGCTTCTGAATCTGAGAATCTTCTGCTTGGACTGCCTTGATCCTCTCCACCAAAGTTGACTGTATCTGGAGACTGGCTAGTACTCCCGCTCCTTATGGTAACACTACCTCGATGCCCATCTCTCGAAGATCTTCTAATATATGCCTCTGAGTTGTCAAAATAAATGCACTGTCTCTCCTACTTAGAGCATCTGCCACCACATTTTTTTTGCCTGGATGATACTAAAGTGCTATATCATAATCACCAAATAATTCTAACTACCTCCTCTGCCACATGTTCAAGTTCTTCTGGTGAATATGTACTTCAAAATCTTGTGATCTGTAAATATCTCTACCCAATTTCCTTATAGGTAATGTCTCCATAACTTGAGAGCAAACACTACTACTGATAATTCCAAATCACTTGTTGGATAATTCTTTTCATTTATCACTCATGCATGCATCCATTATAGAAGCATAAAATATGTTAGGGAATTGTATGCGTATTATACAGTCAAACTCCCCAACATATATGAAGTCAGCGTAAAGCAGAGCCTCAAAGCAATGTGGCATAAAATATGACTTCAGAGCAGCCCGCGTAAAGCAGCGCTTCAAGGCTGTTTTGGCGTAAAAGGTTGCTATGCCTCCCTACAACATAAAATACGTTTGTCTTTAGTGCAACATAAAGTCATATGAGAAACTCTTTGTATTCCTCGAATGAATCTGTTAGACAAAACAGTGAACCTGACTCCTGACAAAAGTACTGCACGACGATCGAGAGGACGGCTATGATGATGATTTTGCACAGAGACCCAGACTGTCGTTTAGTGACATATCCTTGATATAAGTCATTTTTACACATTCAAGGAATACGCTACCTATTCTACACAGGCAGAGATGAGCTTTTACGCTCAAGATGAGACAAAATCAGATGCCACGTCAAAAGCTGTTTTGCGTACAGAGCTCGAGGCATACCTCGATATTTAATGCACGAGATTGAGGCATATCTCTACATTTACTGCACGAGATGGGGGCAGATCTCTGCATTTAATGCACGAGATCTGGTTCTATTTTTAAACGACTGGGAGAGCTAAAACTGTGACTAATACGCTCACATCACCATCCTTGCGTTTTATGCCAACCAGGCTATTTTCAACCATAGGAGCATACCGTATGCTATCTCCTCGAAATACGCCAACCGGGCTATTTTCAACTATAGGAGCACGTCGTATGTTATCTCCTCGAAATACGCCAACTCCGACTATATTTGCAAAGGTATGTGATAAGGCTATTTAGCCCAGAATACGCTCAAGACCTCAGTCAAGAAGGATAATTGGCTATTTTTATGTGCTTTTTCGCCAACAAGACAGCTATTTGGCTTTTACGCCAAGGAGACAGTTATTTGGCTTTTACGCCAACCATCTTTTCGCAGGGGCTGTTACCTAAGTGGCTTGCATGCCATGATCTTCGAGAAGCAGTTATACGCGTTATCTCATAAAGGGATATGTGTCACACGTAGATTCAGAGGATTATTTGAACATGGATAGCAGTTGTCATAACCGCAGCGTAAAGGAGGCAGTCTTCTTCACAACAAGGCTTTTACGCCTATAAGACAGTTATTTAGCTTTTATGCCAACCATCTTTATGCGAGGGGCAGTTACCTACGTGGCTTGCATGCCGTGATGTCACGACCCGCACCCAGAATTTGGGCATGAGTCGTGGGTACGTCCAGCCTACGCCGCAGCATCGGCGGTAGAACGCTGTCTAGGTCTCAACATATACTATATCCTGCCAATAGTCTCAACTCCGCACGGAGGACAATGATAAATAATCCATAGTTCTATGATATACTCAATCACAAGATAATAGAAATAATGGCACGATGAGAATAGAAAAGAGTTCTAATATAAACCAACCATAATAAGTCCAACTCAAAACTTGGGTCTAGATGACCTCACAAAATCACAAAATAATAAATACAACTCAGTCTCAGTCTAAAACAATAATTGCAGAAAAATAGTCTAAGTACAGCCAGGTACATTCTTCTCTAGGCTAGGCAACTCCTCTGGGGTTTCTGGAGTAAAATCTCTCTCTAATCCTGGGCCGTAATGAGTGGGGCAAAGATCCTCCAGGTCCTCTGAAAAATGTTATCCAGTCAGGATTGGAGCAAAGCACAAGCACTAACAGCAGTTTCATTAAATTGACAAAGACTATAAACAGTGTAAGAAATACAAGATGGAAACAAATGCTGGAAATATAAAGTACTGGAGAAAATGGAAATAGGCAATAGAGCATCTAGCAATGAACAATAGACAGTGAATGCTAGAACAAATGAATCTGAATAAAATAGACATCTAGCTAAGTGTTTGAATTATCAGTTTATTATGTGATCGGCTTGGGACTTGATCAGGCTGGTTATATATGATTAACTATGATTCTTGTAGGTCAGGCTAACCATATGGTTAGCTATGATGCATGTAGTGGTCAGGTTAATCATATATAACAGCTATGATGCATATAAATGGTCAGGCCGCACCCGACGTGAGAAGTGGGGTGAGCTATGATGCATGTAAAGGATTTGGATATGATCACATAATCTACTAATAGTTCCCCATCCCCCAGCTAGCACGATGGATTCCAATTACGACTCCTCATGATGGGGATCTAGGGTGCTAACCCGTGTATCCATAGTGTCGGAATCAAGTATGTAATACAACTGAATTATAGAAATAATCAACAATAAAAACTGTCAGAGAATGTACTCGCCTGTGGTCCCGATGAATATGTGAGGATCGATGTCCAAATTGGAGTCCCAAAGACCTAATTATGGAATATAAATGTCAAATACTGAATTAAGGAAATAACATATTTAGTTAAATAAAAAAAAAAGGCTTCTAGGTCGTGGATCAGTCTATACTAGGTTAATTCTAAGGTTTACTGGTCGAAACTAGGTTAACTAGTTAATACCTTGTCAACTTAACACTTCTAGTACCCCTTTTACTACTACCTCACTATTAAGCACTAACAAAACCTTGGTGTCACTAGGCCTATGATAGTAGGTATCTTAATACTCATTAGATGTATAAATACTGATTCATGTAGGTACTAGATAGACACAACTCATAACCCTAGTTATTTAGTTCTAACCTTGGCATCTAGGTTATGTTTAATACTACACATACATATAACCCACATATATATATATATACATAACCCAGCATACTACTAACTAATAGCAACTAGCTAATTTAGTGAATGATTAGACTAGCCAACCCAAAGTCTACACCATACTGACACATTGCTATGCACAGGACCTATACTCAATCCCCCTCTCAACTACTTCCTTGAGCAGTTAACTCCAGTACAGTGCACTTGGTGCACTGCAGCAAAAACCCAGGTTCCTAATCCAACCCCAGCTGCTACTACATATCTACACTAAAACTACAAACTCACTGATACTTCTCCCTTTCCACACTGACACTGGTACACTAGATACTAGGTTCTAGGATACACACTGTCACTCAAATCTCAACTTCTAATTCACTGCACACACTGAAATTCCTAACTGATACACAGGTATATCTAACTGGGAACTCAGGAACTCACACAGCATTCTCAGTGCTCACTGCTCTCTCTCTCTCTCTCTCTCTCTCTCAGAATTCAGCATTCACTCACACCCTCACATGTGTATACACTCACACACTGATAAACACACATAACTCACTACACAGAATCCTCCTTGCACTCAGACACACACACAGATATTTACTGATACACACTCTAGAACTCAGGAATGCAGGTATTCACACTGATGTTGATACAGGGACACACTTCACTTGTACTTACTAACCTAATGCACACAGGTACTTATTAACCTACTGCACACAGGTATTAACCTATTGGAGAATAATACTGAAACACAGGTACAAGTATCTCACCCAATTCAATACACTCACACACATCTAACTCACATAGGCACAAGTATCTCACCCAATTCACAGCCACACTCACACACAAGGTAGACAAACACTCTCCTCCCCATCTCTGATACACACAGACACATAGGTATCTCACTGCACTCACACAGATTTTGGGATACTCACACATGGGACACAAACAGTCACTGATACATTCTGCACAGTAATACACAACACACACAACTACATGCTGGTTCACCCTACATATAGGTACACCCAAAATACAGCCCGACTGTACACAGGAATGTCTAAAGACACACGCTGATGTTTAACCTGATGCACACACTCTCAGGTATCAAATCCCCAATTCACTGCACACACCCACAGTGCACAGATACACCCTCATGTAAAATCACTCCCAGGTTCACTGAGACACAAAGACTAACACAGAACATTCTGAGAAACATATGGACACAGGTAGACACATAGGTATACACTCAGGTAGACACTGCACATACACAGTTCACATAGGTTCCTTCCCACACACAGAAACTGAACACTGACACAACCCCAAGTTATTGATACACAGAACTCAGTGCACAGGCACATGTAAAACCTGACTGCACACAACCAAATACAGTGGCTTCACTGATGCTCACTGCACAGATGCACAGTTCAGGGGAAAACCCGACTGCACAGTTCACTCCCCCACAGTGTATTTCCCTCTTCAAATCACACAACAGATCTATATACATATGTATAAATATATATATATATATATACATCATACATCATACATCAAAATTAGATAATATTAGAGTAGATTAGATAGGTGTTCATCCTTCTTGGCATTTCATCAAACACGCAATGTGCTAAAATCAGATTCCACAATATTACTCATGAACCCAAACGTAAAACCCTAAAATTATACTCAAATCCATATGTATATGATACAACCATGCAAGAATGCATATTCCCATAACTAGGGCTCACGAAAATTAGGGAAAAACCATCATTAGAACACCAAAACCCTAGTTCTCCTAAATCTCCATGTAGAATCCCTAAAATCATATCTAAACCTTAGGGTGGGTTCCTAATGGGCATTAACATCAGAAAAACAGAAATAATGAACTAAAAATAGGGTTTTACCTTGGGAGATGGCTTCTTCAATGGAGGTTCTTCTTCTCCAAGGCTTCTTGACCCAACCCCTTGCTTCTCTTTGCTTTGAAGGAGAAAAATGGGATCCCTAGGGTTTGATCTCGAATTTGGGGTGGAGAACAAGTGGTTTTTCTTATGGAGGCTAGGTTTTCTTCTTTCTACATGAAGAATGGCTTTGAGAGAGGCTTTCCTTTTTATATTAAACTAGGTTAGGGTTTCCAATGAATAGTTTTAGGTTAAACCCCCAGGTTAGGTCCTATAGAACCTAATTAACTAAGGTTTAGTCAGTCTCGGGTTTGAGGGTTCACCTTAAAATTTGAATTCTAGGGTTTCTCTAGAATTAGGTTTTCAAATTAGGGCTTAGTCATTAGGGTTTGTCCTAATGAGTTCTAGGGTTTGACCTAAATCCAATATCACTAACAATATATAAATAGTTTAAAAAATCTCAGCAGATTAATTAAACACATAATTATCCAAAATAGTGAAATTACCCAAATGCCCTTATCTGGAAAAGTGGTAGTGACAAGTCTACCCTCCTAAAAGAAATTTCGTCCTCGAAATTTGGACTGAACAGAACAAGAATAAATCAGAAAGGGATATACCTCAAGTCTAGAAGAGGTACGGGTATTGCTCGCGCATTTCGTCCTCTCTCTCCCAGGTCGACTCCCCTGGAGAATGATGTCTCCATGCAACACGAACCAAAGAAATAGTTTTGTTCCGCAACACCTTCTCTCTGCGGTCCAAGATCTCTACGGGCTGCTCGGGATAGCTGAGCGTCGGACCAACCTCAATCTCTGAGTGGTCAAGTACGTGACTAGGGTCTGCCACGTACCGTCTCAGCTGTGACACTGGAACACATCATGCACTCCCTCTAACGCAGGCGGCAAGTCCAGTCTATACGCCACTGCACCTACCCTCGCAAGAATGCCAAAGGGTCCGATGTAGCATGGGCTAAGCTTTCCGCCTCGACCAAAATGAATCGTGCCACGCGTCGGAGAAATCCGTAGGAATACTAGATCGCCAATCTAAAACAAAACAGTCTCAATACGCAGTCTAAACAAACAACACAAACCAAAAAAATAACAATCTATACCTGGAACTCAAGGGGTCTACGGTGGCTGTCGGCCCAATGCCGCTGTCTGTCCTGCGCCACTCGCAGTCTGTCTCTGATGAGTTTCACCTTTTCTGCTGCATCCACGACCATTTCTGGTCCTAGCAAGGCTCTTTCTCCAACGTTGTCCCAAGATAACGGTGTACGACACCTTCGTCCATAAAGAGCCTCAAATGGTGATATCTCGATGCTGGCCTGGTAGCTGTTGTTGTAAGCGAACTCTACCAGGTGCAGATGATCCTCCCAAGAACCTCCGAGATCTAGAACGCAAGTGCGTAGCATATCCTCGAGAGTCTGAATAGTCCGTTCAGACTGCCCGTCTGTCTGGGGGTGATATGCGGTACTGAACTTGAGCTGAGTGCCCAAGCTAGCCTGCAGACTCCTCCAGAAGTGGGAAGTGAAACGGCTATCCCGATCCGAGACGATGCTCACAGAAACTCCATGAAGTCTAACGATCTGACGCACGTACATCTCTGCTAGCCTCTCTGTCGATGTGCCCACCTTGAAAGGTAAGAAATGGGCTGATTTGGTCAACCTGTCCACGATGACCCAAATCGCGTCCTTCCCTCCTGGAGAACGTGGAAGCCCTGAAACGAAATCCATGGTCACGTGCTCCCATTTCCACTCTGGAATCGGTAAAGGTTGAAGCAAACCACCTGGCCTTTGCCGGTCTGCCTTTACCTGCTAGCACACTAGACACCGGGATACGAAGCATGCTACCTCGCGCTTCATTCCATACCACCATACGTGCTCCCTCAAGTCTCGATACATCTTGTTGGCACCAGGATGCATCGAGTACTGAGAGCGGTGTGCCTCCTGTAAAACTTCCTCGTGCAGCTCCCCGCTCGGCACACACATCCTCGTGCCGTACCGTAAGGAACCATCATCTGCGATAGTAAAGTCGTCCGACAATCCTGTCTGAACCTGTGCTTTGATACTCCTCAGAGCCTCATCATCATACTGCGCAGCTCTAATCCTGTCCATCAGCTCGGACTGTATCTGCAATCCCTACATCTGAATCTCAGTACCGGGAACTAACACCTCAATCTCCAAGCTCTCCAAATCAGCCAACAAATATCTATCTGTCGTCAAGTACATAGCCATCGGATACCTGCTCAAGGCATCGGCGACTACGTTAGCCTTCCCTGGGTGGTATTGCAACGAGATGTCAAAGTCCTTTATCAACTCTAACCACCTCCTCTGCCTCATGTTCAACTCCTTCTGTGTGAATACGTACTTCAAGCTCTTGTGGTCTGTAAAGATCTCCACACGCTCTCCGTACAGGTAATGTTTCCAGAGCTTTAGAGCGAAGATAACTGCTGCCAACTCCAAATCGTGGGTGGGGTAGTTCTCTTCATGAGGGCGTAACTGCCTGGAAGCATAGGCAATTACCTTTCCGTGCTGCTGAAGAACACATCCCAGACCCTTACCTGAAGCATCACTGTATATGGTGAAACCCCATGTCCCTGCTGGCAACGTCAAAACTAGAGCTGTTGTCAACCTCTTCTTCAGCTCATCAAATGCAGCCTGGCACTCCTCTGTCCAGACAAAATCCACATCCTTCCTAGTCAATCTGGTCATTGGCGCTGCAATCCTGGAGAAGTCTTGTACAAACCTCCTGTAGTATCCTGCTAGCCCGAGAAAACTCCTGATCTCAGCTACCGAACTGGGGGTAGCCCACAACTTCACTGCCTCGATCTTCTGTGGGTTAACCGAGATTCCGTCACCCGATACCACATGCCCAAGAAATTCAACCTTGTCAAGGAAGAATTCACACTTAGAGAGTTTCCCGTACAGCTTCTCCCTCCTGAGAGTCTCTAAGACCAACCTCAGGTGCTCTTCGTGCTCCTCCGGGGTCTTGGAATATACAAGAATATCGTCGATGAACACCACTACGAACTTGTCAAGGTACTGGTGGAATACCTTGTTCATCAGGTTCATGAATACTGCCGGTGCATTGGTTAAACCGAATGGCATCACCATGAATTCAAACTGGCCGTATCTGGTCCGAAAAGCTGTCTTCGACGTGTCTTCTTTCTTTACCTTCACCTGGTGATAGCCTAACCTCAAATCTATCTTTGAAAACACCCTCGCCCCGCTCAACTGATCGAAAAGATCATCTATCCTCGGCAGCGGGTACTTGTTCTTGATAGTGATATTGTTCAAAGCTCTATAATCAATGCACATGCGCACCGTACCGTCCTTCTTCGGTACGAACAATACCGGAGCTCCCCATGGTGATGAACTAGATTTGATGAAACCTTTGTCCTGCAGCTCCTCAACTTGCTTCTTCAGTTCTGCCAGCTCGCTGTTGTTGACTCTATAGACATGTTATAAAATGGGCTCTGCTCCTGGAACCAAGTCTATAGAGAATTCAACATCTCTGTCTGGCGGCAAGCCTGGCAACTTCTCTGGAAATACATCCAGGAACTCCGCTATCAGAGGATGTGGCAACTCCTCTTCTTCTGCCCTGGCTCCGCAAAATATGCTCCTCCTCTGTTCCGCTGCTCCTCTGACGACCTCAAACTTCGGCTCTCCTGGTGGTCTAAACAAAACTCTGCCTCTATAACAATCTATAGTAGCATGATGCCTACTCAACCAGTCCATTCCGAGTACAATATCGTACCCCGGAAGTGGCATGACGAGTAAGCTCACGCTCAACTCTCTGCCTCCAACTGACACTCTCCGGTCCTTGCAGTGATCACGGACTAGGATAATACCTCCACCAGTCATGATCTTGCAAGTCCTAGCTAATGGTTCTGTGTCTAAATGATGTCGAAGTGCATAAGATACAGACACAAAACTATGGGAAGCGCCAGAGTCGAATAAGGTAAATGCGGGAATACAATCGAGAAGAACCGAACCTGTGATCAAGTCTCCTGCTGGCTCGATCTCCTCGACTGCCATGGCGTACGCTCGCCCCTGGGGTGCACCTCTCTGCTGCTGATGCTGGGCGAACTTCTGATATTACGGTGGAAGTGGTCCCCTCTGTTGTTGGCCTCCTGGTACGGTAGGTACCCTGTCTGGTCCTCTCTGGGCGGCTGCTCCACCCTGACCTGGACGAATGGTAGGGCAATCCCTCAGCTGGTGTGTCGTCGATCCGCAGGACAGACATGAGCCCAATCTCTTCCTGCAGATATCTCTAGTATGTCCCATCTTCCCGCAGTACGCATACTGGATGGCGGGTTGAGTCTGTCTCTGTTGCTGCTGCTGGACCTGCCCTCGGGCTGGTGCCTGATGCTGCTGCTGAAAGGGTCTCTGCTGTTGCTGCTGAAAGTGTTGACGCTTGCCCGGTCCTGCACTACTGTTTGCTCCTCCGGAACCATCGCGTCCCCTCTTGGGCCTGAGGCCCAAGTCGTCCTCGGCTATCTGGGCATCCATCAATATGCCCTCATAGGTAGCTGTACGACGTCCCGACGTGCGAGACTTGATCTCCCTTGCCAGCCCCTTTCTGAACTTCCGGGCCCTGTCCCCCGGATCTCTAATCATCGACGGTGCGAAGCGGCTCAGGCGGGAAAACTTTGCGGCATACTCATCGACGGACGAGCTCCCCTGGGCTAAGTCATGGAACTGACTCTCCAAAGCTCCCAGGGCAACATCAGGAAAGAACTTCTCCTTGAAGAGCTTCTTAAAATCCTCCCAAGTGAGTCCCCTGCGCAAGAGTCTCGGCTCCGTACGAAACCACGTCAAGGCAATGTCGAACATCTGGCTGCCAGCGGCCTCGATCTGGAGGGCCTCTGGAAGCTGTGCCAAGCGCAAGTTCCTCTCGATGTCCTCTAGCCAATCATCGGCGTAGAGTATCCCTTCTGTCCCCTTGAATTCCCGAGGCATCATCCTCTTAAAATTCACAATGGTGCCCGACCTCTGGTGGTGCTGATCAGGACGCTGCTGCTGCTGAGTAACTCTCTCCACAGCCTGGAGAGCCACTTGATGAGCATTCTCCATGTTCACCCTCATCATCTCTGTCTGAGCCTGAGGTGCCTCAGCCTGCACTCTCTGGGCCTCTGCCGACGTCCTCTGGGCATCGACCATGCCCTGAATCAAGGCGAACATCTGTGCTCCGTCGACGGGCACACCTCCTGGATGCTGAACTGGTGGTGGGGGTGGTGCCGTCGTAGCTATGGGGACCCTCTGAACAGGTGGTGTAGGACCCCCGAATGCTGCAGACACTCCCATATGTACTGGAGATGTAGAAGGTGCTGCGGATGTCTGTCCGGCAGGGCGAGAGGTGGCAGACCTCTCTGAATCTGCTGCTCCGAGTCTCTGGGACCTCCTCGGCGGCATCCTGAAGACAGATCGAAAGATTTAATTAAGGCAATAGATACGATATCATCAAGGAAGGACAGTAAATTTCTAAGGGAAAATCATTAAGAGTAGTATTATAAGAATCAGAAATTCCTAATTGTGATTGAGCATATCCTCGGCCTAATTCCTATTTCCTAAAACAGGCTCGTAGTAATACTCTAAGCGATCACCACTACGATATCGCTCTAATGCGAATCTATTGTCTGGACCTGCATGGGCCACCACTAAAAATGTGTCACGACCCGCACCCGGAATTTGGGCATGAGTCGTGGGTACGTCCAGCCTACGCCGCAGCATCAGCGGTAGAACGCTGTCTAGGTCTCAACATATACTATATCCTGCCAATAGTCTCAACTCCGCACGGAGGACAATGATAAATAATCTATAGTTCTATGATATACTCAATCACAAGCTAATAGAAATAATGGCACGATGAGAATAGAAAAGAGTTCTAATATAAACCAACCATAATAAGTCCAACTCAAAACTTGGGTCTAGATGACCTCACAAAATCACAAAATAATAAATACAACTCAGTCTCAGTCTAAAACAATAATTGCAGAAAAACAGTCTAAGTACAGCAAGGTACATTCTTCTCTAGGCTAGGCAACTCCTCTGGGGTTTCTGGAGTAAAATCTCCCTCTAATCCTGGGCCGTAATGAGTGGAGCAAAGATCCTCCAGGTCCTCTGAAAAATGTTATCCAGTCAGGATTGGAGCGAAGCACAAGCACTAACAGCAGTTTCATTAAATTGACAAAGACTATAAACAGTGTAAGAAATACAAGATGGAAACAAATGCTGGAAATGTAAAGTACTGGAGAAAATGGAAATAGGCAATAGAGCATCTAGCAATGAACAATAGACAGTGAATGCTAGAACAAATGAATCTGAATAAAATAGACATCTAGCTAAGTGTTTGAATTATCAGTTTATTATGTGATCGGCTTGGGACTTGATCAGGCTGGTTATATATGATTAACTATGATTCTTGTAGGTCAGGCTAACCATATGGTTAGCTATGATGCATGTAGTGGTCAGGTTAATCATATATAACAGCTATGATGCATGTAAATGGTCAGGCCGCACCCGACGTGAGAAGTGGGATGAGCTATGATGCATTTAAAGGATTTGGATATGATCACATAATCTACTAATAGTTCCCCATCCCCCAGCTAGCACGATGGATTCCAATCACGACTCCTCATGATGGGGATCTAGGGTGCTAACTCGTGTATCCATAGTGTCGGAATCAAGTATGTAATACAACTGAATTATAGAAATAATCAATAATGAAAACTGTCAGAGAATGTACTCGCCTGTGGTTCCGATGAATATGTAAGGATCGATGTCCAAATTGGAGTCCCAAAGACCTAATTATGGAATATAAATGTCAAATACTGAATTAAGGAAATAACATGTTTAGTTAAATAAAAAAAAGGCTTCTAGGTCGTGGATCAGTCTATACTAGGTTAATTCTAAGGTTTACTGGTCGAAACTAGGTTAACTAGTTAATACCTTGTCAACTTAACACTTATAGTACCCCTTTTACTACTACCTCACTATTAAGCACTAACAAAACCTTGGTGTCACTAGGTCTATGATAGTAGGTATCTTAATACTCATTAGATGTATAAATACTGATTCATGTAGGTACTAGATAGACACAACTCATAACCCTAGTTATTTAGTTCTAACCTTGGCATCTAGGTTATGTTTAATACTACACATACATATAACCCACATATATATATATATATACATAACCCAGCATACTACTAACTAATAGCAACTAGCTAATTTAGTGAATCATTAGACTAGCCAACCCAAAGTCTACACCATACTGACACATTGCTGTGCACAGGACCTATACTCAATCCCCCTCTCAACTACTTCCTTGAGCAGTTAACTCCAGTACAGTGCACTTGGTGCACTGCAGCAAAAACCCAGGTTCCTAATCCAACCCCAGCTGCTACTGCATATCTACACTAAAACTACCAACTCACTGATACTTCTCCCTTTCCACACTGACACTGGTACACTAGATACTAGGTTCTAGGATACACACTGTCACTCAAATCTTAACTTCCAATTTACTGCACACACTGAAATTTCTAACTGATACACAGGTATATCTAACTGGGAACTCAGGAACTCACACAGCATTTTCAGTGCTCACTGCTCTCTCTCTCTCTCTCTCTCTTAGAATTCAGCATTCACTCACACCCTCACATGTGTATACACTCACACACTGATAAACACACATAACTCACTACATAGAATCCTTCTTGCACTCAGACACACACACAGATATTTACTGATACACACTCTAGAACTCAGGAATGCAGGTATTCACACTGATATTGACACAGGGAAACACCTCACTGGTACTTACTAACCTAATGCACACAGGTACTTATTAACCTACTGCACACAGGTATTAACCTATTGGAGAATAACACTGAAACACAGGTACAAGTATCTCACCCAATTCAATACACTCACACACATCTAACTCACATAGGCACAAGTATCTCATCCAATTCACAGCCACACTCACACACAAGGTAGACAAACACTCTCCTTCCCATCTCTGATACACACAGACACATAGGTATCTCACTGCACTCACACAGGTTTTGGGATACTCACACATGGGACACACACAGTCACTGATACATTCTGTACAGTAATACACAGCACACACAACTACATGCTGGTTCACCCTACACACAGGTACACCCAAAATACAGCCCGACTGTATACAGGAATGTCTAAAGACACACGCTGATATTTAACCCTATGCACACACTCTCAGGTATCAAATCTCCAATTCACTGCACACACCCACAGTGCACAGATACACCCTCAGGTAAAATCACTCCTAGGTTCACTGAGACACAAAGACTAACACAGAACATTCTGAGAAACATATGGACACAGGTAGACACATAGGTATACACTCAGGTAGACACTGCACACACACAGTTCACATAGGTTCCTTCCCACACACAGAAACTGAACACTGACACAACCCCAAGTTATTGATACACAGAACTCAGTGCACAGGCACATGTAAAACCTGACTGCACACAACCAAACACAGTGGCTTCACTGATGCTCACAGCACAGATGCACAGTTCAGGGGAAAACCCGACTGCACAGTTCACTCCCCCACAGTGTATTCCCCTCTTCAAATCACACAACAGATCTATATACATATGTATAAATATATATATATATATACATCATACATCATACATCAAAATTAGATAATATTAGAGTAGATTAGATAGGTGTTCATCCTTCTTGGCATTTCATCAAACACGCAATGTGCTGAAATTAGATTCCACAATATTACTCATGAACCCAAACGTAAAACCCTAAAATCATACTCAAATCCATATGTATATGATACAACCATGCAAGAATGCATATTCGCATAACTAGGGCTCACGAAAATTAGGAAAAAACCATCATTAGAACACCAAAACCCTAGTTCTCCTAAATCTCCATGTAGAATCCCTAAAATCATATATAATCCTTAGGGTGGGTTCCTAATGGGCATTAACATCAGAAAAACAGAAATAATGAACTAAAAATAGGGTTTTACCTAGGGAGATGGCTTCTTCAATGGAGGTTCTTCTTCTCCAAGGCTTCTTGACCCAACCCCTTGCTTCTCTTTGCTTTGAAGGAGGAAAATGGGATCCCTAGGGTTTGATCTCAAATTTGGGGTGGAGAACAAGTGGTTTTTCTTATGGAGGCTAGGGTTTCTTCTTTCTACATGAAGAATGGCTTTGAGAGAGGCTTCCCTTTTTATATTAAACTAGGTTAGGGTTTCCAATGAATAGTTTTAGGTTAAACCCCCAGGTTAGGTCCTATAGAACCTAATTAACTAAGGTTTAGTCAGTCTAGGGTTTGAGGGTTCACCTTAAAATTTGAATTCTAGGGTTTCTCTAGAATTAGGTTTTCAAATTAGGGCTTAGTCATTAGGGTTTGTCCTAATGAGTTCTAGGGTTTGACCTAAATCCAATATCACTAACAATATATAAATAGTTTAAAAAATCTCAGCAGATTAATTAAACACATAATTATCCAAAATAGTAAAATTATCCAAATGCCCTTATCTGGAAAAGTGGTAGTGACACGTGATCTTCGAGAAGCAGTTATATGCGTTACCTTATAATGGGACACGTGTCATACGTAGATTTATAAGGTCATTCAGACGTGGGTAGTAGTTATTATAACCTCCGCGTAAAAGATGCAACTCTCTTCACAACTTGGCTTTTACGTCGACTGGACAGTTATTGTGACTGATCTCTATATATAGAGACCCCTGATCACAGGGACAAGGGATCAAAAAATAAAAGGGCAGAAAATAGAGAGAAAAAAATAGAGAGGCGCACAGGGAGACAAGCATCAGAAAATAGGCGCACAAATACAAGGCACTATCAGAGATCAGAGAGAGAGAGAGAGCAAAGACAGAGAGTGTTGGTTGATAGTTCAATCCCTCTTGCAACCTTTGAAGCTTCTTCTTCTTCTACAGGACTTCTTCATCATCGTATGGTCCAAGGGACAAAGTAATCGAGCGCAGATCAGAATCCTATAGAAAATTTTCCCCAGAATCATTTTTATTGTACTTAATATCATCGTTTAGGATTAATTGTACTCTTTTCTTGTTTGTAAACAAAAAGGTTTCGTACAAACCCTCTGTTTGTTTTATCTCAAATAAAATGGCGACTCGCTAGGTAAATTTTCAAAACCTATCATGTTCATAATACCTCTGATAGTGTTTTGTATACCAGGAGAGTTTAATAGCCTGAGTTTGTAAACCAAAAGAGCTTTGTACAAATCCCCTATTTTGTTTTATTAAACAAAGATGGCGACTCTGCTGGGGACGACTTTCTCCTCTGACGAGAAAGCAATTGCTCAACACGATGTTGTATCCATCGGATCAACGAAGAAGACTTTGGTCGTCCAATTCGACCAATCTGCCTATGAATACATGCTTCATGCAGGGGGTAGCTCTCCCTCCTCCTCTGTCCAGAATAATAGGAAGCTGCGTAAAGTATGGATGTCTAAGACGTCCTCTGCCCTTCCTGCAAGCTCTCACTCTTTGATCAACAAAGTTGCGCCTATACGCCTTACGCGTAAAACTTTATCTCCCGTCTGTGATGTGGCAGACAAAACTTCTGGCAATGTCCCAGAGCCAATCCAGAAGTCTAGAGCGCGCCCTACACGTAAAACTTTGTCTTCCGTCTGTGATGTGGCAGACAAAACTTCTGGTAATGTCCCAGTGCCAATCCAGAAGTCTAGAATGCGCCCTGTGCGTAAAACTTCGTCTCCCATATGTGACGTGGCCGACAAAACTTCTGGCAATGCCCCAGTGCCAATCCAGAAGTCTAGAACGCGCCCTGCATGTAAAACTTCGTCTCCCGTCTGTGACGTGGCAGACAAAATTTCTGGCAAGGCCTCAGAGCCAATCCAGAAATTTCAAATGCGTCCTGCACGTAAAATATATATCTCCTATCTATGATGAGGCTGATGGACTCTGGGATCACATCAAGGAAAAACAAGTGGCGAATCTTGCAACCTCTAGGCTTTTACGCCCACAAGGGAAGAAAGTACCCACTTTACAGATTACGCCGACTTTACCTGTTTTACGAGAACCTGTGCAAAACTCTAAATTATGCCAGGAGAGGTTTGTCCGCATAAAGAAGACCCGTTTCACGAGAAAATATGCTCCTCAGACGGATGATAGATCATATGCCACTCACATGGGTGGACTGCTGTATTTCTATGGTCGAGAAAGGGTTATGGTTCCTAATCTCTACAGGCCTACTGATGTAAAATGGCAGAATAAGCCTTCTTCTTCTTCTGATAATTTCCCTGATTTGCGTGATTGCTTGATCCAGAAATGCGAAGACAGGGGATCTCCATATTGTAATAGTCATGTGGTTGTAATTAACCGTTGCTATTCTAAAGCAAAACGGTCAATTTTTGACCGATTGAACTACTCTTCGGCATTACAATAAGAAGAACCAGACAACGACATATCTGGGGGTGGTCTCCCTCGACAAAACAGAGAAGCATCCAAAGCTGGGGGTAGAATTCCTTCTGAGTTTGTCACGCCCCAGTCCCAAAATATCAGGAACTAGGCCACGTGTCACTGGCCAGCTGACACATCACTATGGGCTTAATCCACTTTGATGGACCCAAAGGGACGTGCTACGCTGTCCTAAAATACTACAAGTATAGAACAGGTAAAACTATCTCATCCACAACAAAATGTCAGAAAAACAAGTGCTGAAATATATATAAAACTGAGTCTGATACAGTACACAACTGGTGAGAATACAAGTCTACTACAAAAACTGATAATAGCGCAGAAAAATCAGATAGACTAAGCAGTGTCTATCTGAGCAAAATATCTCCATCTCCTGGTGGCAGGCCTCTAGGGTCAAGCATACTCTGAGGGCGTCTCCTCGAGCTCCTCCTCAGTAGCACATCTGGCCTCCTGATCAGGGCCGTACACAGTGGGGTAGAAAGCCTCGTCTAGATCTAGCAGGGAACCAGGTCCTCAGTGGGATATAACAAGATACAGAAAATGACATGCCATGTATGTAAATACTGAATAAAGGAAATAAATACAGGGTGCTAACCATTCTATGTGAAATTGTAAATAAAGACCTTGTAGTACGCATGGGAATGTGTGGCTAGACATACGCTGACGTAATTCACCAATCGTGGCGACTGGCTAGTATATGTGTCGTATGCCCCCGGACTCACGGGTAGCTCTACAATCGACCATCTCCGAGGAGCATGGTACGAAGGTATAAATCATATATGGAGGGGGTATCCCATACGTCTACTAGTTATCTTCCCCATCCCAATGAAACTAAATATCAAGTCGTACATTTCCTGAGTTATTCTAATCCGTGATACGGGTCACACGTACTGGTAGCTAATCACATACGCAGCTCGCATCCCAATATGTA
Source organism: Iris macrosiphon (assembly GCA_036927795.1). NCBI lineage: Eukaryota > Viridiplantae > Streptophyta > Magnoliopsida > Asparagales > Iridaceae > Iris > Iris macrosiphon. Next base: position 146,796,381 of record JAYESA010000009.1, on the reverse strand, counting down.
ATGCAACCATGTTACGTGTTCCCGTGATAGGGTCTAGGAGAATATCAAAATACTCTCACAGCTGTTGGTGAGTCTGTAATGCAAAGTTATTTATACTAATCATCAACGTATTAGTTGACTGTACCAGAGGCAGTCTCTGGTACTCATAGTATATGAATTTCAGAAACAAGAAGCATAGAACAATATTTGAGGATTTAAACATTTAAACTTGGCAAGGTATACTTGCCTACTCCTTGATATTGTTGATAACCTGATCTCACAGTCAGGTTTGAAGGTGCTGGTGACAGGGGGTCACTGGCTGTGCTGTAGTTGATTTCTGTTACAACAGATAGTGTTTGTGAATATCTTGGTTGCAAATAATAAGTATACATTTATCTATACTTATATACATATATATGATATAGATATATATATATATATAGTATGTATATAGATATAGTATATATATAGCAGTATATATATAGTATTCAAAGAACAGACAAATGCAGGTAAATAGTAGCAGGGTATATCCACTGCGATAGATAAATAATATTATAATATTATCAGGGTGTATCCTCTGATATAATAATAAATATAATAGTCAGGGTATATCCACTGAGATATAATATAGGTAAATTGAAATGACAGTACAGGAATTTAATGCGTATATAAGTGCTGTACTATTCAGCAATTATAATATAAAATAGTATCAGGGTCTATATGTGACCACTGTAAATATACATATAGATAGGCTATAATATCCAGCATAGTATAATATATAATATTGAATTGACATTGGAAGAATTAAAATATAATATATATACTTAAGCTGTATTATCCAGCTGGATATATATATACATATAGATAATATATATATATAGATATATATATATATATATAAGTGCAGGAAATAAATGCAGAAAATAAAATAAAGGAAAAATGCATAGTATAGTAATTATATAATAGCATATTATATATACATATCATATAAATATATATAAAAATATAGATACCTATTTATTAATTATACACTACAATATATAAATATACATATATAGTTATACATATACATATATACATATATAAATATATATATCTATAATATATATATAGTATAATACACTGTAAATATATATATATAATTATACATATAAATACATAGTAATATACATATATATATATACATATATATACATATATATACATATATTATATATATATAGACATGTATTAGAGATTATATACGTATTTATGTATAGTATAGGTATATATACCTTGCAGGTGGCAGGGGGGGTCCCACACGGTGTCGCCGGCGAGAGGACGGCGGCGGAGGCAGCCGGAGGTGGCCGGAGGAGCTGTAGCAGCAGCAGTAGCAGTTAGCAGCAGCAGCAGCAACAGTGGAGTGCGGGGGCTCTGGCCGGCGGAGGAGCGGCGGAGGTGGCCGGGCAGGCGGCGGGTTTGTGAGAGAGAAGGGTGGCGGTCAGGTTGGTGGTGGTGGCGGGGGTCCACGACGGCTGTGGCGGCGGCTAGGGGCGGCCGGAGGTGAGGGTGGTGGTGTAGTCGGGATTTTGGCCGGGGCACTGTGGGGGTGAGGGTGGCCGGAGGAGGTGTCGTGGGGCGGTGAGGGTTGGTGGTCCGGTAGAGGGGAGGACGGCGAGTCGAGTGGGGGTGGTGGTGGCAGTGCACGGTGGCCGGAGGCGGCGCTGGGGGTAGATGGGAGTGGTGGTGGTGCTGTGGACAGCGAGGGAAGGGGGAGGTTGCGGGGGCTGTGGCCGGCGGAGCAGGGCGGCGCTGGCGGTGGGGCTTGGCCGGAGGGAAGAGGGGAGGGTGGCGAAGGGTTGGCCGGAGTTGGGCGGCCGGCGGTGGTCGGAGGGAGGAGTTGTGGGGATTTGAATGGGAAGGGTATAGGGTTTATATAGGGTTTGGGAATGAGTGGCAAAGTTGTAATTAATGGCAACTTCAGGGGTATTTTGGTAATTTGATATTTTGGGATATTTTCCAGCAGATTTTTGTGGAAGTTATGGTTGGGTCCCACTCACCTATGGTCTAGCCAATAGGATTAGGCCACCTAGCATGCAATTTTGCATATAAACCCCTAATTTTTCAATAATTGCATAAATGCATAAAATTTATATTTTGCGTAATTTCGCAATTTACCAAATTTCAGATACTAATTTCCCGTAATTCTGAATTGTACAAAAATGAGGGAAATAGCTGGGGAAAATATTTTGGACAGTGTGGGGTGAGTCTGGGCAGGGGCAGGGTCTGATTCTGCAGGTGATACGGTCATCGTATTTATTATTTAATAAATACTGCGCATGGTGTTTACTATTTATTTTGAGGCTGTTAGGGTCATAATATTTCTACGGTGTCAATACGATAATTGTAATACAATTAGGGTAGAATATTATCGTATTTTTGGTTGGGCAAAACAGGTGTCTATTGGTCCTCAAATCACTAGGGTACAGAGGTGGGTAAAGAGCAGAATTTTAAATAGGAAATAAATAAAATGAAGCACCAAACAAGGTTTCTGGAAGTTGCTAAAAATACAGAAAATGTAGTCTAACAAGTCTAGGGCAGGTATGTGAAATTTGTTTAGGGTTAACAGCTAGTGTGATGCCCTAATCAATTGTGTAATGAACAGGTGCACAATCAATATATAATAAATAAAATTAAAAAAATTGTCATAAATCTAATTAATCAAAACTAATCCTAAATTTACTAAATTCTGGTCGAGGGATTTTACAGAGTTTGAAGATGATGCAACTATGACCATCTTCCCTGAAGACCGTGTGACTCAGGTATCGGGAGCTCGAAAGCCAAAGGGGCCTTTCTCCTTCAATGAGGATGACATCATTGAAATCTTTAATATATTGATAAAGAAAAACAAACTTCGGCTACCCAATATCAGATACCCTGAAAAGGCTGGCAAGGTCGATGACCCAGAATATTGTCTCTTTCATCAGTACATTCATCATCCCACGAAGGCATGCTATGTGTTGAAAAGGAAAATCCAGGAGTTGATTGACGCCAAAGTCATCACTTTGCGTTTATAACGAGAAGACGGTATCTCCCCGGATGAGCAACTTTAGGACTATCCCCACTCAGAAAATCCCTCCCCAGTAAATTTTTTGGACATGGGTTCACGTCCAAACTTTTTTCCCCAGCTGAGTTTGCCATGTCCAAGTGACCTATGAGCAAACCTCCTAGGTTGTTGCTATCGATCAGTTCACGTCCATATTACCTCTGAACTACGTCTCTCCACTTTCTCCAGCAGAGAAAATCTATCACCACAAAAATGGTCATTCCCATATTACCTCTGCCCTGTTTTTCTTTATCCCTATCATATCTTACCACATCCACATTACCTCTGAGTAAGATATTTTCAGAACTTTTCCATGTCCACATTACCTCTGAGTAAAGTTCTTCTCTTCGACTTCCTACTATCACGTTCGCATAACCTCTGATATTGCTAGTCATTGCAGCTTACTATCTGGGATGCCATGGGTAATAAGTCAACAACCCATAAGTACAAATCAACTCTTGGTTCTTCATCCCCAGCAAATGCCTATGTGCAACATCTTCTCCTTCGTTACAAATTATTGTAAAGAACCATCATCCGTATCCAAAAGTCTCGGATACGCAATGGATGATGGATCCTCAAAATTTCCCCCAGCGGAGCAATCCTTAGGTCTAATTGCACACTCCCGCAATGACTATTCAAACCAGTCTCATTATCCTATCAATCTCCCCAGCAGAGCGATCCTTGGTCTATCTTCATGTTTGGATATACCATACTCAACGAATCACTCCTCAAATGAGTTTTTCGGACATTAGTTCATGTTCATATTACCTCTAAACTACTATCATAATATTTCTCTCAGGTTGAGTTTGTCATGTTCATATTACCTCTGAGCAAACCTCCCGAGTTTTGGCTATCAATTATCACCTCCATATTACCTCTGAACTATCCTTATTTTCCCCAGCAAAGAGAAAAAGTTGGTTCATGTTCATATTACCTCTGGACTATGCCTCTTCACTACCCCCACAGAGTCATATTTTACCGTAGCTTAATTACCTCTGGCAGGACTTGTCTCGAACCTATTACTTGCACTCTCGTGCACAAGAAGTAATAGGACCACAAAAATATCCCCCAGCAGGATGTCTTTACTAGCCACAAAACCTATCACATCCATATTTCCTCTGATTGGGCTTGTTTCAAACTTATTATTTGCACTCAACGTGCGCAACAAATAATAGGTCCACCAAAGATCTCCCAGTGGGGTGTCCTCAACAAACACAGTATTGTACTACGTACATATTACCTCTTGTATGATGTCCAAAATTCGCATAAATAATCGTAAAGAAATGGAGGGCCCTTATATGATTAGAAATGACGCTTACAAGTTAGCCAAGCCTAATAAAAATTTGGCAATGGTTCCTATCAACGACAAATTCTTGAAGAAGTACTATACTTGATCTCCTTTGATTAACGGAGTATGATGAAGATCTTATTCTGACGATACCATGCACAAAGGTTAGCTGGATCATATTCTATCAGATTTATATGACCTCTTAATAGATATGCTTAACTAATTTATAAACCTATCATGTTCATATTACCTCTGATAGTGTTTGGTATAAAAATTTAGTTGGATTATATTCTATCAGGTTCATATTACCTCTGAATAGATTTACATTCAGCAAAACCTTAACGATAGTATGTCATGTTCATGATACCTCTGATATCACTTTCATCTTAGCCTATCATTTATATTCTAAAGTGATGGGTCCACAAAGTCAGAAAATGTATCTTTATTTTCTCTGAGAAATTACAGGAGAAACAAAAAAAGTACATCATTGGGAAGGAGCAGTTAAATCCCTGATCTGTTATGCCAAAGCAGCCATCCTCTCATTCCTGGAGTTTAAAATGTTAGTGCGAGCCAGCTCTAGCCTTGCTTCATCATTATTCAAGCAAGAAAGTTCGGACAGGGAATCAACAAAACTTGCGTGGATGACACCCACATGTGTCAAGTTCTATTGAGCTGTATCTAGTTGGCCCTTCAATACATCACGAACTAACGATGCTTTGAGAAGCCTGTCCTTGGTTTGAGCACGTTCAGCCTCCAATTCTTGAACCCTCACTTCATATCCCTCATATTCAACACAATACTTGGCCAGTTGAGGAATACTCTCCACCAACACTGCCTGCTCTTTCTCTATCTCTTATTGTTGTTCCTGGATGGATTTGTTTAAAGTTTCTGTCCTCTGAGCAAGTTCAGCAGTTAGTGATTCATACTCAACTTAAACCAGGTCATCGATGCTGCCTCGGGATAAGTTGCAAATATTCGTTAATGGGTTGTTCTAAACCATTAACTATTTGCTCTAGCGTATCAGCTCTTTTAGCGTCATTGAAATTTCTAATCGGCGCTATAGTGAGCTTGGAGGACGTCTTCAGAGCATCAAAGCCTAGATTCTTCTCCAGCACCATGGATATTAATTCTTTCAAAGTGCGGTAGAATATGCCAGTATACTGCTCAATTAGCGTAGCAAAGATCGAATGTACGCTGGGAGTGGCCGCAATATTGGTAAATCTCCTATCGGGAATGACTGCAGAGGATGTTGCCACAGTCGTTGCTTCAACAGATGGCGTGACAAAAGAAGAGACACCAACAATAGTTGAAGTTGCTGGTGTACAAGCATGAAATATGCTGGGGAATTGTACGCGTATTATACAGTCAAACTCCCCAACATACATGAAGTCAGGATAAAGCAGAACCTCAGAGCAATATGGCATAAATTATGGCTTCAGAGCAATACGCATAAAATAGAGCTTCAGAGCCGTTCGGCGTAAAATGTGGCTTCAAAGCTGTCCGCGTAAAGCAGTGCTTCAAGGCTGTTCCGCGTAAAAGGTGACTTTATCCTCCCGCGTAAAGTTCAAAATACGTTTGTTTTTAATGCAGCGTAAAGTTGTATAAGGAACTCTTCGTATTCCTCGGATGAATTTGTCAGACAAAGCAGCAAACCTGACTCCTGACAAAAGTACTGCACGACGATCGAGAGGACGGCTGTGATGATGATTTTGCATAGAGACCCAGGCTATCGTTTAGCGACATATTCTTGATACAAGTCATTTTTACGCATTCAAAGAATACACTGCCTATTCTACATAGGTAGAAAGGAGTTTTACGCTCAAGATAAAGACAAGGCCAGACGCCATATCAAAAGCTATTTCCTGTACAGAGATCGAGGCATATCTCTGTATTTAATACACGAGATGGGGGCATATCTCTGTATTTAATGCACGAGATTTTGTTCTATCCTTCAGATTTTGTCATGACGGGGAAGAGCTAAAACTGTGACTAATACGCTCACATCACCATCCTTGCATTTTATGCCAACCCGACTACTTTTAACTATAGGAGTACGCCGTATGCTATCTCCTCGAAATACGCCAACTCGGCGATATTTGACAAGGTATATGATAAGGCTATTTAGCCCAAAATATGCTCAAAACCTCAGTCGTGTTGGATAATTGGCTATTTTATGCTGGTTATCTATTATTCATAAACCATCAAGTTTTACGCAGAGTTTGTCTTTTACGCCAACAAGACAGAGTTTGGCTTTTACGCCAACAAGACAGCTATTTGGCTTCTACGCCAAGGAGACAGTTATTTGGCTTTTACGCCAACCATCTTTACGCAGGGGCTGTTACCTACGTGGCTTGCATGCCATGATCTTCGAGAAGCAGTTTTACGCGTTACCTCATAAAGGGATACGCGTAACACGCAGACTCAGAAGACTATTTAAACATGGATAGCAGTTGTCATAACCGCAGCGTAAAGGAGGCAGTCTTCTTTACAGCTAGGCTTTTAGGATTTTATGCCTACAAGACAGTTATTTGGCTTTTATGCCAACCATCTTTACGCAAGGGGCAGTTACCTATGTGGCTTGCATGCCGTGATCTTCGAGAAGCAGTTATACGCATTACCTTATAATGGGACACGTGTTATATGCAGATTTGGAAGGTCATTCAGACATGGGTAGCAGTTATTATAACCTCCGCGTAAAAGGTGCAACTCTCTTCATAGCTTAGCTTTTATGTCGACTGAACAGTTATTGTGACCGATCTCTATAAATAGAGACCCCTGATCACAGGGACGAAAAAAAGGGAGGAGCGCACAAGGGCACAACCATAGGGCATTATCAGAGATCAGAGAGAGAGAGAGAGAGAGAGAGAGAGAGAGAGCACAGACAGAGGGTTTTAGTTGTCTACTTTGGCAACGAGAATTCAATTCTACCTGCAACCTTTGAAGCTTCTTCTTCTTCTTCTACAGTACTTCTTCATCATCGTATGGTCCAAGGAACAAAGTGATCGACCGCAGATCAGACTCCTATAGCAATTTTTTTTCCAGAATCATTTTTATTGTACTTAATATCCTCGTTTAGGATTAATTGTACTCTTTTCTTGTTTGTAAACAAAAAGGTTTCGTACAAACCCTCTATTTGTTTTATCTCAAACAAAATGGTGACTCGCCAGGTGAATTTTTAAAACCTATCATGTCCATAATACCTCTGATAGTATTTTGTATACCAGAAAAGTTTAATAGCTTGATTTTGTAAACCAAAAGAGCTTCATACAAACCCTCTATTTGTTTTATCATCAAACAAAGATAGAGGTTTGTACGAAGCTCTGATAGTATTTTGTATACAAAGATAGAGGTTTTTTTGTAAAAAAGAGCTTCGTACAAACCCCCTATATTTTTTTGATAAAACAAAATAGGGGGTTTGTACGAAGCTCTTTTGGTTTACAAACTCAGACTATTAAACTCTCATGGTATACAAAACACTATCAGAGGTATTATAAACATGATAGGTTTTAAAAATTTACCTGGCGAGTCGCCATTTTGTTTGAGATAAAACAAACAGAGGGTTTGTATGAAACCTTTTTGTTTACAAACAAGAAAAGTGTACAATTAATCCTAAATAAGGATATTAAGTACAATAAAAATAATTCTGGGGAAAAATTGCTATAGGAGTCTGATCTGCGATCGATCACTTTGTCCCTTGGACTACACGATAATGAAGAAGTGCTGTAGAAGAAGAAGAAGCTTCAAAGGTTGCAAGAGGGATTGAACTGTCAAACAGCACTCTCTGTCTTTGCTCTCTCTCTCTCTGATCTCTGATAGAGCCCTGTATTTGTGTGCCTATTTTCTGATAATTGTCTCCCTGTGCGCCTCTCTATTTTCTTCTTTCTATTTTTTGCCCTTTTATTTTCTGATAATTTTACGCACAGGGCGTGTTTGAAACTTTTGGATTGGTTCTGAGGCATTGCCAGAAGTGTTGTCTGCCACGTCACAGACGGGAGACGAAGTTTTACGCGCAGGGCGCGTTCTAGACTTCTGGATTGGCACTGAGGCATTGCCAAAAGTTTTGTCTGTCACGTCATAGACGGGAGACAAAATTTTACGCACAAGGCGTATAGGCGCAACTTTGTTGATCAGAGAGTGAGAGCATACAGGAAGGGTAGAGGACGTCTTCAGCATCCTTACTTTATGCAGCTTCCTATTGTTCTGGACAGAGGAGGAGGGAGAGCTACCCCCTGCATGAAGCATGTCTTCATAAGAAGATTGGTCGAACTGGACGACCAAAGTCTTCTTCGTTGATCCGATGGATACAACATCGTGTTGAGCAATTGCTTTATCGTCAGAGGAGAAAGTCTTCCCCAGTAGAGTTGCCATCTTTGTTGATCAGAGAGTGAGAGCTTGTAGGAAGGGCAGAGAACGTCTTAGACATCCATACTTTATGCAGGTTCCTGTTGTTCTGGACAGAGGAGGAGGGAGAGCTACCCCCTGCATTAAGCATGTCTTCAAAGGCAGATTGGTCAAACTGGACGACCAAAGTCTTCTTTGTTGATCCGATGGATACATCATCGTGTTGAGCAATTACTTTCTCGTAAGAGGAGAAAGTCTTCCCCAGCAGAGTCACCATCTTGTGTTTGATGAGAAAATAAATAAAGGGTTTGTACGAAGCTCTTTTGGTTCACAAACTCAGGCTATTAAACTCTCCTGGTATACAAAACACTATCAGAGGTATTATGAACATGATAGGTTTTGAAAATTCACCTGGCGAGTCACCATTTTGTTTGAGATAAAACAAATAAAGGGTTTGTACGAATCCTTTTTGTTTACAAACAAGAAAAGAGTATAATTAATCCTAAACGAGGATATTAAGTACAATAAAAATAATTCTGGGAAAAAAAATGCTATAGGAGTCTGATCTGCGGTCGATCACTTTGTCCCTTGGACCACACGATGATGAAGAAGTGCTGTAGAAGAAGAATAAGCTTCAAAGATTGCAGGTAGGATTGAATTCTCGTTGCCAAAGTAGACAACTAAAACCCTCTGTCTTTGCTCTCTCTCTCTTTCTCTGATCTCTGATAATGCCCTGTGGTTGTGCCCTTGTGCGCTCCTCCCTTTATGGTTGATCAGGGGTCTCTATTTATAGAGATCAGTCACAATAACTGTCCAGTTGACGTAAAAGCCAAGCTGTGAAGAGAGTTGCACCTTTTACGCGGAGGTTATAATAACTGCTACCCACGTCTGAATGACCTTCCAAATCTGTATATGATATGTGTCCCATTATAAGGTAACGCGTATAACTGCTTCTCGAAGATCACGGCATGCAAGCCACGTAGGTAACTGCCCCTTGCGTAAAGATGGTTGGCGTAAAAGCCAAATAACTGTCTTGTAGGCATAAAAGCCTAGTTTGCGTAAAAGCTTAGCTGTGAAGAAGACTGCCTCCTTTACGCTGTGGTTATGACAAATGTTATCCATGTTTAAATAATCTTCTGAGTCTGCGTGTGACGCGTATCCCTTTATGAGGTAACGCGTATAACTGCTTCTCGAAGATCATGGCATGCAAGCCACGTAGGTAATAGCCCCTACGTAAAGATGGTTGGCGTAAAAGCCAAATAATTGTCACCTTGGCGTAGAAGCCAAATAGCTGTCTTGTTGGCGTAAAAGCCAAACTCTGCATAAAACTTGATGGTTCATGAATAATAGATAACCAGCATAAAATAGCCAAATTATCCATCATGACTGAGATTTTGAGCATATTCTGGGCTAAATAGCCTTATCACATACCTTGTCAAATATGGCCGAGTTGGCATATTTTGAGGAGATAGCATACGGCGTACTCCTATAGTTGAAAATAGCCGGGTTGGCATAAAATACAAGGATGGTGATATGAGCGTATTAGTCACAGTTTTAGCTCTTCCCCGTCATGACAAAATCTGAAGGATAGAACAAAATCTCGTACATTAAATGCAGAGATATGTCCCCATCTCATGTATTAAATACAAAGATATGCCTCGATCTCTGTGCAGAAAATAGCTTTTGACGTGACGTCTGGCCTTGTCTTTATCTTGAGCGTAAAACTCCTTTCTGCCCATGTAAAATAGGCAGCGTATTCTTTGAATGCGTAAAAATGACTTGTATCAAGAATATGTCGCTAAACGAAAGCCTGGGTCTCTGTGAAAAATCTTTATCACAGCCGTCCTCTTGATCATCGTGTAGTACTTTTGTCAGGAGTTAGGTTCGCTGCTTTGTCTAACAAATTCATCCGAGGAATACGAAGAGTTCCTCATACAACTTTATGCTGCATTAAAAACAAACGTATTTTGAACTTTACGCGGGAGGATAAAGTCACCTTTTACGCGGAACAGCCTTGAAGCACTGCTTTACGCGGACAGCTTTGAAGCCACATTTTATGCCGAACGGCTCTGAAGCTCTGTTTTATGCGTTTTGCTCTGAAGCCATATTTTATGCCACATTGCTCTGAGGTTCTGCTTTATGCTGACTTCATGTATGTTGGGGAGTTTGACTGTATAATACGCGTACAATTCTCCAGCATATTTCATGCTTCTATAAGACCCCCTTTAAAGTTTTTAAATTCCTTGTAATTTGAAATACTTTGAATGAAGCATGAAATGGTCAATTATAACCGAATTTTTTGAGTGTAAAACTCAGATTAATATATACTCGTATGATGCTGACTGATCTGTCTCGCGTAATACGTAAAACCATATATCCTTAGCATCTGAGCGTAAAAGCTTCCGAGCGTAATATTGTAGATCTGTAGCCTCTGAGCATAAAAGCTTCCGAGCATAAAATCATAGACCTGTACCTTCTGAGCGTAAAAGCTTCTGAGCGTAAAATCTGGGATCTGTTACGCCGTATGATGACCTGTCTTCCTTTTCAAATGATCGGCTGACGTGGTCCCAAATCAAATCGACTATTAAAAATTGGATTTGGTTGAGGATTCGAAGAGTTATCTGAACTCTATAAATAGCCCTAAGTCGTGAGAGAGAAAAACCCTTCATCTGTCTCTACAAAAACCCTTCGTCTCTTTTTGAGAACTCTTCGTCTTCGTCTTTTTTCTGAGAACTCAGATTCGTAGTGTTGGGCTGTATAATACACGTATAATTCCCCAGCATATTTCTCCAGCAGAGTCACCATCTTTGTTTGATGATAAAACAAATAGAGGGTTTGTACGAAGCTCTTTTGGTTTACAAACTCAGGCTATTAAACTCTCTTGGTATACAAAACACTATCAGAGGTATTATGAACATGATAGGTTTTGAAAATTTACCTGGCTAGTAAAGACATCCTGCTGGGGGATATTTTTATGGACCTATTACTTTTTGTGCACGAGAGTGCAAGTAATAGGTTCGAGACAAGTCCTGCCAGAGGTAATAAAGCCGCGGTAAAATATGACTCTGTGGAGGTAATGGAGAGGTAATATGAACATGAACTGACTTTCTCTTTGCTGGGGAAAATAAGGATAGTTCAGAGGTAATATGAATATGAACAATTTGTTTCCATTACGGGCATCCCACAGGGTTTTTTTTGTGGACCCATTACTTCTTGTGCACGAAAGTGCAAGTAATAAGTTTAAGACAAGCCCTGCCAGAGGTAATATGGACGTGACAGTTTTTGTGGACCTAACACCACTAGCATACTTAGGATTAAGTACGGGTGCTAAGTTGAGATGACAACCGATATCAGTGATAATATGGACATAAAAATCGATAGCCAAAACTCGAAAGGTTTGTTCAGAGGTAATATGAACATGACAAACTCAGCCTGAAAGAAATATTATGACAACAGTTCATAGGTAATATGAACATGAACTAATGTCCGAAAAACTCATCGAGGAATGATTCGTTGAGTGTGGTCTATCCAAACATGAAGATAGACCAAAGAATTATTCCGCTAGGGAAATTGATGGGACGATAGCTCAGGGGCAATAAGAGCATGGCTAGCGTCAAACGAGATTGGTTTGAATAGTCACCGCGGGAGCGTGCAAGTAGACCTAATGATTGCTCTGCTGGGGAGAATTTGAGGATCCATCATCCATTGCGTATCCAGGATTCTTGGATACGGATGATAGCTCTTCACAAGAATTTGAGGATTTGAGGATCCATCATCCATTGTGTATCCGGGATTCTTGGATACGGATGATGGCTCTTTACAAGAATTTGTAACGAAGGAGGAAATGTTGCACATAGATACTTGCTGGGGATGCCAAATTGCTGAACATATCTATTCAGAGGTCATATGAACATGATAGAATATGATTCTCGATCTTCGACGATCGAGAAAATATTGCACATAGGCATTTGCTGGGTATGAAGAACCAAGAGTTGATTTGTACTTCTGGGTTGTGGACTAATTACCCATGGCGTCCCAGATAGTAAGCTGCAACGACTAGCACTCTCAGGGGTTATGCGAACATGATAGTAGGAAGTCGAAGAGGATAACTTCACTCAGAGGTAATGTGGACATGGAAAAGTTCTGAAAATATCTTACTCAGAGGTAATGTGGACGTGGTAAGATATAGTTGGGGTAAAGAAAACAAGGCAGAGGTAATATGGGACTGACCATTTTTGTGGTGATAGATTTACTCTGCTGGAGAAAGTGGAGAAATGTAGTTCAGAGGTAATATGGATGTGAACTGATTGATAGCAACAACCTGGGAGGTTTGCTCAGAGGTCACTTGGACATGGCAAACTCAGCTGGAAAAAAAATAGTTTGGACGTGAACCCATGTCTAAAAAATTCACCGGAGAGTAATTTTCTGAGTGGGGATAGTCCTGACGGTTGCTCATATGAGGAGATACCGTCTTCTCGTTATAAATGCAAAGTGATGACTTTGGTGTCAATCAACTCCTGGGTTTTCCTTTTCAGCACATAGCATGCCTTCGTGGGATGATGAATGTACCGATGGAAGAGATAATATTCTGGGTCATCGACCTTGCCAGCCTTTTTAGGGTATCTGATGTTGGGTAGCCGAAGTTTGTTTTCCTTCATCAATATATTGAAGATTTCAATGATGTCATCCTCATTGAAGGAGAAAGTCCCCTTTGGGTTTTGGGCTCCCGATACCTGAGTCGTACGGTCTTCAGGGAAGATGGTCATAGTTGTATCATCTTCGGACTCAGAGGAAATTCTACCCCCAGCTTTGGATGCTGCTCTGATTTGTCGAGGGAGACCACCCCCAGACATGTCGTTGTCTGGTTCTTCTTCTTCTTCTTCTTTTTATTTGCCTTTGTCCATAGAAGTTGAATTAGAAGGACCTGCCTCTGGTATTACAGGATCAGACTCTAGAGGTTTGGAGTTTGCAAGAGATGCGGTAAACCCTAACCCAAAACGAGTTCGTTGACAATAAGGATCACCATGCAACGGTATTCGTCTACCTTTTCCATAATTGAGTCCCTGCTTCAACTTCAAATCATAACCCATGTTTTGCATAAATTTTAAAGCTTGTGGGCTATATCTGTGGATTTGCATTCTCCCAACATCAGACTCGTGGGATTCTTCTTGTACAATCGGTCTATTCTGCATTCGACCAAAGATTATTTGATGCTGATCATTGCGAGTCGGTGGAACAATAAAGACAGATTCTTCATGTGGCCCATATATCATGACGACATTAGGTGTTGACGCTACTTCCCACACGATCTCTCCACACTTGGTAGTTAGGAGAACTGAATCCTATTTTTGACCCCTGCCTTTGCATTTTTGGATTAAAAAATCACGCAAATCAGGGAGATTAGCAGAAGAAGAAGAAGAAGGCTTATTCTGCCTTTTTACATCAGTAGGCCTGTGGAGATTAGGAACCATAACCCTTTCTCGGCCATAGGAATATAGCAGTCCACCCATGTAAGTGGCATATGACCCATCATCTGTCTGAGGAGTGTATCTTCCTGTAAGATGAGTCTTCTTTATGCGGACAGACCTCTCTTGGCACAATTTGGAGTTTTGCACAGGTTCTCGTGAAACAGGGAAAGTCCGCATAATCTGAAGAGTGGGAATTTTCTTCTCTTGTGGGCGTAAAAGCCTAAAGGTTGGGAGATTCTCCACTTGTTTTCCCTTGATGTGATCTAAGAGTCCATCTGCCTCATCATAGACGGAAGATGTAATTATACGCACAGGGCGTGTTTGACATTTTTGGATTGGCGCTGAGGCAAAAATTTTGTCTGCCACGTCATAGACGGGAGACAAAGTTTTACGCGTAGGGCACGTTCTAGACTTTTGGATTGGCACTGGGGCATTGCCAGAAGTTTTTTCTGCCATGTCACAGACGGGAGACGAAGTTTTATGCGCAGGGCACGTTCTAGACTTCTGAATTGGCACTGGGGCATTGCCAGAAGTGTTGTCTAGCACGTCACAGACGGGAGACAAAGTTTTACGCGCATGGCGCGTTCTAGACTTCTGGATTGGCACTGGGGCATTGCCAGAAGTTTTGTCTGCCATGTCACAGACGAGAGACAAATTTTTACGCACAGGGCGTGTAGGCGCAACTTTGTTGATCAGAGAGTGAGAGCTTGCAGGAAAGGCAGAGGACGTCTTATACATCCATACTTTAAGCAGCTTCCTGTTGTTCTGGACAGAGGAGGGGGGAAAGCTACCCCTGCATGATGCATGTCTTCATAGACCGATTGGTCGAACTGGACGACCAAAGTCTTCTTTGTTGATCCGATGGATATAACATCGTGTTGAGCAATTGCTTTCTCGTCAGAGGAGAAAGTCTCCCCAGCAGAGTCGCCATCTTTGTTTGATAAAACAAAATAGGGGATTTGTACGAAGCTCTTTTGGTTTACAAACTCAGGCTATTAAACTCTCCTGGTATACAAAACACTATCAGAGGTATTATGAATATGATAGGTTTTGAAAATTCACCTGGCGAGTCACCATTTTGTTGAGATAAAACAAACAGAGGGTTTATACGAAACCTTTTTGTTTACAAACAAGAAAAGAGTACAATTAATCCTAAACGAGGATATTAAGTACAATAAAAATAATTTTGGTAAAAAATTACTATAGTAGTCTGATCTGCGGTCGATGACTTTGTCCCTTGGACCACACGATGATGAAGAAGTGCTATAGAAGAAGAAGATGTAAACTCCCTCACCCAAAATAGGTATTTTGTATATATTTTATATTATTATATTTATTATATATGTTGAATTTATTTAGAATATGCTCTTAGTTAATTAGAAAATAAATTTCTTGATATATTTACTTATATAAATATTCATTTAGAATTATTTTAGGTTATTTTAGATTTTTGGAGATTTTCTAGAATTTTTGGTAATTAAAACTTAGAAAACATAAATTTCTAGGACTTCTATGATTTACTATACGACCATACTTGCATGTCGTTCCTACCAAATATTTATTTTAGTTTAAAATATTTAATTATATTTTTTTGTAATTTATTTAGAATTTTAAGAAATTTATTTAGATTTTAAAATTATTTAGGATTTATTTGGATATATATAGTCTTAATATTAGATAGATACTAATTTAGTGTTAATAGATATTAATAAGATTTTATAAATTATTTGTATTATCTTTAATTATATTTAAGATTATAAATTATTGAGATAAATTCAAACTCTATTTTAAATTAATTCAAATCCTGAACCTACTAGGAAATCAACTTCATGCATATCCTATCCTTATTTAAATTCATCATAATCCTATCCAAATTAACCAATCCTATTCGTATTTAATTAAGTAGTGTCCACCATTATAAATACCTTATCCTTCATATTTTTTTTTCCCAAATTCCTCTCTTTTTCGTCCAAAAAAATAGTCAAAATTTGTCATAAATTCAGCCTCATTTTCTACTAGTTATGACGAATTAAAAAGACGATATCTCCTAGCTCCGGACTCCAAACATGCTCCAGTTTTTTTTGTTAGAACGATAATGAGGTTAGCTTTCTGATAATATAAATTGTTTTTCTAAATTATTAGTATTAAATTCTGGAAAATTCGTAGAGCACAGCATATCCGAAAATAGACGTGTTTCGATGTTTTCGCGATTTCGGGAGAACCAGGAATCAGAATCACGAACCGTTTAAAGTTTAGGAAAGCTAATGTCGAGATCATCGACATATATTTTTCCCAGAATTTATTTCGAAGTATTTATATACTGTTAATTCTGTAGAACTTCTAGGTTAGAATTTAACCATCGGTGCACAATACAAAAATTTGTATGTGCCATAATTTCCAAACGAATTTGAATTCGGACGAGCCGTAAATTCTAGCATATTTTTGAAGCTGAAATCTACAGGAAATCATGCATGAAAGTTGAGTTTGTGTCGGTTGACTTTTTGGTCAACAGATCGCCTCGATTTGCGTGCCATGAGTCTCGAGTTGATAAAATTCATTTTTTTGGACAAAATTTAGAAATTAACATAAAAATCAGAATAATAAGATTAAAATAGAATTTTAGAGTAATTATTCCAGAATTAAATAAATTAAAATAAATTATCTTTTGACGTGATAAATTTGTAATACATAGGCTATTTGGACTGTGACTTGGACTCTGATTCATACCAGCAGCAGGACCCTAGGCAAGATACCTTGCCAAATTACTTACAGTATTTTGCATGCTTAGTATATTTTTGTATATTTATTGCATTTCGATATATTTCTTGCATGTGTAGTTTTCTTCCAGTCATTACTATGTATTAGATATGTTGACACACACATGGCACTTAGTATCATCGAGGACAATCATTAGGCGTATGGGCTTTTAACCACTCTGGTAAACCATAGTAACTAGCACGCACTATGGTGGTCATGTCCGATGGTCGCTACCCCCGAGGTATGTCGATTGATGGAGTCCGAGGGTCTCTACCCCAGAGGTATGTCGGCTGATGATGTTCACTGACGAGCGTGAGGTTGTGAGGATTAGATCGAGTAGCCTACCCTTGCCCATACGTCGAAAAGTTGTCCTCATTTGCATTCATATAGATGGTCTTATACAGCGTACTTATTTATTTTCAAATTATATGCATGTTTACTGTATTCAAATTGGCTCGTATTTTCTGTATCTTGTTACGTCCCTCTGAGGACCTGGTCTGCTGCCAGGTGTATCTTTTCTTGAGTATTTGCAGGAGCGCAGATTTGGATGGTTACATGTGATCCGAGGATATCTTCTCATCGAGCTGTGATTGATAGCTGGTATTCTTATATTGTGTTGTGGTGTTGTACTCATATTGTATTTGCTCTTATATTCGAGTTGGTAGTGGATTTATTTCCATCCAACTATCATCCTTAGATACTTCTTATTGAGATCTAGTTTCATAAATACTGGTTATTTATTTCTATATGATTTTGGTGGATGAGATTTAGATTTTACCCTGTGACTTGTATTACATTTTATACCACTTGTGGATTTTGTATTCATATTACAGCGTACGTATGGATTTGGTTTCCATATATTGGAGTTGCCATATCCATGCGGTTGGCATGCTTACGTGTTCCTAGTCCTACGTATTTGGGACTGGGGCGTGACATCTTTGTGGTGGCCCATGCAGGTCGAGAGCATATTGTCTCGGTTACGTTACTGTACCGAACAAACCTGCACCTAGGACTAGAGTATAGGATCTCATCCACAATTAACTATGATTCATCTCCTCCTATCTGTTCTATTTTGAATAATTGTATCCTGCTTGATTCATGTGCTTCCTATATAGTTCCTTAAGTATAGTCTTCTGCTAGAATATAGGAACCCCTGTTATTAGGATGATAATTAGAGTTGCACACCTATTAAGAATACAACGAGAATATAGACACACCACTAAGTTTAGAATATCTAGTGAACCTAGAATTCCTTATCTTTAGATTGTTATACCATTACCCCTTGATGTATTAAGAAGACTTGAGAGTAGTATAGACACTACTAGAGTTAGTTAGAAGTTTTACCATAATGTTTGACACCTAGTATCACATAGTCTTTTGACCTATTAATTGAAGTATAACCGAATAATATTTATCGCATGCTAGCAAAAGACGACAGTGTTTATTCAGACCATAGAATTTAGAGGTCTTTGCCCTATTTGGTCGACTAGCGACTTAGATAAGGAGGTTGTATGATAACTGTAAAAATTGTAGAGTCTTTTATTATTATGGCTTATGTTATTTTTGCTTTTGCGAACTTGAATTATTTTGTAACTTCTCACATCATAATCCAGCGTTATATTTTCTGTGCTACCTTGAATTATGCTGCTATTATAGCCTAGTTTTTGCAAGCTTAATCTTATATCGAGCTTGTTCATGACATATGTGTTATTGGGGCCTGATCAACCATACTAATACAAATTGTCTAATCAGAATCAGTGTATTATGGTCTAGCTAGCCATAATGCGCTTGATTCGCCCTTCGCAATAATATTTTACGTGGATTGAGATGTATAGTGGACCAGTAGACAAATATACTTACCCTCTAGATACGACAAAGCATATCATATCAAGTACATAACTGTACCGATGTGAGCATGCGAATAGAAAATTACCAAATTAAGATTTCAATCCACAACTGTCTTGACAATTCTCATTTGAATTCTTTAAACGCTTTGATTCCCATACTTCCATTCTATTACCCCTCCATGAACTCTTTTCCGTTGCTTTCCGTCTTCCCTTATTTCAGAAAGACGAAATCTCGTGCTTGGATATAAGTGATACACGGATAGTACAAGATATACCCCATAGGCCAATCACATTATTTGATGACCATCTTTCATAATTGATTAAGGGCATATCACATATGATATAGTTGGTGTTAAAGTTTTGAGGATTGAATGACATGAGAAAATAAATTGAGGAATATTTTTTTTATGTGTAAGAGCCTTATGTGATAGATGGGTAAATTCTATGTTGGGTAGAAATTGCATTATTAAACTTGAGGAGAATTCTTTTAGATTGTGATCAAGTAGGATTAGATTGAGAGATTAAGTCCTTTTAAATGTGGAGAATTTTAAAAGAAGGATTAAGATAATGAGGATTTAATGAATTTTAAAAATCTTGATATTGAGGACCCAATATTTATACTTTGAGCACATGATTTAAATTTTGAATATTGAAGGATGAATCATCGATTTAAATTTTTAGGATAAATATAGAATTTTAGAATTGAACAACTGGTGAATTAGATTTAAATTTTACAATTTGATGATTTGAATTAAAAGTTTAATTTTGATTGTTGGGTCACCTATTTGAAATATTGAGGATGTAAATTGAGTTTAAATATTTGAAGAGTACAAAATTCTTAATTTGAGAATAGGAATAAGATTTGATTAGAATTGTTTATTGTTCAAGATCTAGAGGAGATTATGATAGTTGAAAATTATGATATAAATTTTGATGTGGGATGTCATATAGACTTAAGTCAGATTTGGATGTTGATTATTTAAAAATCGAGAAGAGATTACGACAGGTTGAATTTTGATTTAAACAGTGGTTATATTAATTTTGAAGTGATCGCGATAGATTCGAATATATTTTTTATTTAAATTTTTGGAAGAGATTGCGATTGACATACCTTATGTACGAATGTGAAGGATTTAACAAATTATGTTTTATTTTAATTTCGAGGACGAAATTATTTTAAGTTGGGTAGATTGTAAACTCTCTCACCCAAAATAGGTATTTTGTGTATATTTTATATTATTATATTTATTATATATGTTGAATTTATTTAGAATATGCTCTTAGTTAATTAGAAAATAAATTTCTTGATATATTTACTTATATAAATATTCATTTAGAATTATTTTAGATTTTTGGAGATTTTCTAGAATTTTTGGTAATTAAAACTTAGAAAACATAAATTTCTAGGACTTCTATGATTTACTATACGACCATACTTGCATGTCGTTCCTACCAAATATTTATTTTAGTTTAAAATATTTAATTATATTTTTTTGTAATTTATTTAGAATTTTAAGAAATTTATTTAGATTTTAAAATTATTTAGGATTTATTTGGATATATATAGTCTTAATATTAGATAGATACTAATTTAGTGTTAATAGATATTAATAAGATTTTATAAATTATTTGTATTATCTTTAATTATATTTAAGATTATAAATTATTGAGATAAATTCAAACTCTATTTTAAATTAATTCAAATCCTAAACCTACTAGGAAATCAACTTCATGCATATCCTATCCTTATTTAAATTCATCATAATCCTATCCAAATTAACGAATCCTATTCGTATTTAATTAAGTAGTGTCCACCATTATAAATACCTCATCCTTCATATTTTTCTTACCCAAATTTCTCTCTTTTTCGTCCAAAAAAATAGTCAAAATTCGTCATAAATTCAGCCTCATTTTCTACTAGTTATGACGAATTAAAAAGACGATATCTCCTAGCTCCGGACTCCAAACATGCTCCAGTTTTTTTTGTTAGAACGATAATGAGGTTAGTTTTCTGATAATATAAATTGTTTTTCTAAATTATTAGTATTAAATTCTGGAAAATTCGTAGAGCACAGCATATCCGAAAATAGACGTGTTTCGATGTTTTCGCAATTTCGGGAGAATCAGGAATCAGAATCATGAACCGTTTAAAGTTTAGGAAAGCTAATGTCGAGATCATCGACATATATTTTTCCCAAAATTTATTTTGAAGTATTTACATACTGTTAATTCTGTAGAACTTCTAGGTTAGAATTTAACCATCGGTGCACAATACAAAAATTTGTATGTGCCATAATTCCCAAACGAATTTGAATTCGGACGAGCCGTAAATTTTAGCATATTTTTGAAGCTGAAATCTACAGGAAATCATGCATGAAAGTTGAGTTTGTGTCGGTGGACTTTTTGGTCAACAGATCGCCTCGATTTGCGTGCCATGAGTCTCGAGTTGATAAAATTCATTTTTTTGGACAAAATTTAGAAATTAACATAAAAATCAGAATAATAAGATTAAAATAGAATTTTAGAGTAATTATTCCAGAATTAAATAAATTAAAATAAATTATCTTTTGACGTGATAAATTTGTAATACATAGGCTATTTGGACTGTGACTTGGACTCTGATTCATACCAGCAGCAGGACCCCAGGCAAGATACCTTGCCAAATTACTTACAGTATTTTGCATGCTTAGTATATTTTTGTATATTTATTGCATTTCGGTATATTTCTTGCATGTGTAGTTTTCTTCCAGTCATTACTATGTATTAGATATGTTGACACACACATGGCACTTAGTATCATCGAGGACAATCATTAGGCGTATGGGCTTTCACTACTAGAATAAGCGGGATTAGCGACATTTTTTAGCGACTCCAGGTAAAAATGTCGCTAATTTAGTGACTCCATGTAAAACGTCGGTAGACGTCGCTAATTGGCGACATTTAACGACGTTTAGCGACTTATGTTCAGTTTTTATAAGATTAGTCGCTATAAGTTCAATTTTGGTCGCTAAACATCGCTAATATATTTAAGTTAGCGACGTTTAGCGACGCAAATAGCGACGTTTATATTAGAAATATTTAGCAACGTGTTTAGCGACGACCGTAACGTCGCTATAATTTAATTTAGCGACGTCCTTATTTGACGTCGCTAAACGTCGCTAAAATTTGGTTAATTAGGGCTCGGTTTCATTTTTCCCCATGTGTTGAAATTTCAAAATGAAACAAAATTTCCCCCGCCCCCCCCCACCCCCGCTCCGTCGACCGCCTGCTCCGTCGACCTCCCCCGCGGCTACTCCGGCATCCCCCTCCTCTTCCTCGAGCTCTAAGTAAAGCCTAACTCTCTCTCTCTCTCTCTCTCTCTCTCTCTCAGAACACATGTGATACTGACACAGACACGACACACACACACATATGGTGACACAGACACGACACGACACACACACACACTGACACAGACACTGATAAGGACCTAGGGTTAGGATTAAGTTTTTTGACATGGACACAGACACTAATATGACATGGACACAAACAGACACTAATATCACATGGACACAGACACTAATATCACATGGACACAGACACTAATATCACATGGACACAGACTTGGGGCTCTAGCATGGGGCACTGCAGCAGTGCACCCAAATGGTGCCTGTCAGTTAGGCTTGGGGGCAGTCCCTAGGCAGTGCAGAGGCATGCCTTAGTGCATCTCAGTTTCAGTTTGGTATCAGTCATCAGTACTTATACACTGATACGTATCAGGGACTGTGTGAGGTATCAGTACAGGCAATTGTAGGAGTTGATGCAGGCAAGGTATAAAGTCAAGTGTTAATAGGGTATATATAGATATGTAGGTTAGTGATGTTTAGAGATGTTAGATAGGAGTGTACTAAGATGGTATCTAGAATAAGCGGGATGGCATGCTCGAGCCTTATAGTGGGCAGTGAGAAGGAGGTCTGCAACAGTGAGCAGGCAACCGAAGAGGAAAACCATCAGCACTGTGTCATTTTAGCAACCATGTATCAGTAAGTATCAACAAGTCCCACTGTATCAGTATCCGTTTTTAGTTGCATTTAGTGAGCTATGTATACTAGTTTTAGTTAGCTTAGTGTCCAGGTATTGGTTAGTTGGTTTAAGATGGGTTAGCATGAATATTGCTTATTTTAGACTTTGATAAATGAAAGTATGTATTATATTAGATATGATTTTTATAGTACGGTTAAGTTATGAAGCTAGGTGATAAACCACTGTATGTAATGATTTATATGATACATACTGTCATTTTTGCAGAAGTATCTAGAAATGGATATGAATTACTATCTGCGTCATCGTTCGTGGATGTACAACCGTCATCCTGATGACATGTGCGGTGTGCGGGATAAATTCATTGAGGGTGTACAGCAGTTCCTGCAGTTCGCCAAGGCGTTCCCTCAGTACATGGACGGTACCAAAATTAAGTGTCCGTGTGTGAGATATCGCAACAGGAAATATCATCCAGAAGTGGAAGTTACGTATCATTTATACTCGAAGGGCTTTATGCCGAATTACTATCAGTGGACCGCGCACGGAGAACTTGTATCTCTAGCATCGGAGTCCGAGCCCTATGTGGAGCCGTATATGGATGTCCAAGACCATGATGCTTACGACGACGGGTTGGTGAACATGGTTTATGATGCGGCGGGGCCTAGTTTCAATCCTGACAATTATGATGCGGCGGGACCGAGTTTCAATCCGGACAATTATGATGCAGCTGAGGAGGCACCGAATGCCGATGCTGCAAAGTTTATGGAGTTGCTTGAGAATGCAAGGACTCCACTATATCCTGGTTGTGAGGATCATTCACCGTTGGAGGTGGTTACAAGATTATTGAGCATCAAGTCCGATTTTAATATGTCGCAAGAATGCTATAATCGACTGCTCGATTTGATTATAAAGATCTTGCCCGAGGGTGCAAAGTTGCCTAAAGACTTCTATCGATCTAAGAGGATGGTGAGATCGCTTTGGATGGGATACGAGAAAATCGATGCATGTCGCAACGGGTGCATGTTGTACTACAAAGACGACAAGGATGAAGATGCGTACAGATTCTGTGGTGCTGATCGCTACAAGGCCACTGTTAGAGAAAAGTCTGTCGGTGCAAGGAAGCCTACCGATTCGATGCACTACTTGCCTTTGACGCCGCGGTTGCAGTGGTTGTTTATGGTTAAGGAGACTGCAGAAAATATGAGTTGACACGAGTAATAATGTAGAAGATGTAGAATTATCCGAAGAGGACGACGAAGTAGATGAAAGTGAAGACGAGGAAGAGGAAGAGCAGGACGAGGAAGGCGAACAAGATAAATTTTCTGAAGATGATTGAAAATATAAAATATTCCATGTAGAATATAACTGTATTTGGACTGTAAATATTGCATGTAGAAGTAGATGTTGACATTAACGAATATATGTATTATATTTTGACTGTATAATGCTTTAAGATATGTATCACATTTCGACTGTAGAATGTAGTATATATTTGTGTTTCTCTATATTCATCATATGTTGTTATCAGATATGACAGGACGACACGGAGGATTCGGCAGGTCCCGAGGTAGACAGAGTGCCACTCCGGTACTGCCTACTGTTGGTTCCGGATCATCGTCGCCCAGTACTCTAGTATATCGATCAGCCACATCTCCGACTGCGACGACGTTGCGTGGCATCACTCCTGGGACGAGTAGTTCCAGGCGTGATAGTACTCCCTCATCCAGCGTTCCTCCTGCTGACGGAACCATGGAGACAGATGAGCATGTAGAGGAGGTCGTGCCGACGTTGTTCCAGCATCAGCAAGATCCTCCATGCGCACCACCGGAGGAGACGAGGACAGAGATTTGGGCCGACGGTACAAAGTAAGTCAATTAGATGGTTTAGTATATATTTGTGTTTCTCTTTATTCATCGTATATTGACTTTTTCAGTAATCTAAATTATTATTTCTGTATAGATATCGTCCATCGTCGGTTCAGAGACGCCTGGGCCAATTTTTGAGGAACAACTATGGTGGCCCTTGGATCAACTACTCTGAGGCTCCGGAGGAGAGGAAGGCGTTCTGGTTTGTGCACTTCCAGGTAAAAGTTTATTAAATAAATCTTCTAATTTATGCATATTCGTGATGCTAACTTAATGAATTATTTATTGTAGCAAACGTATTTTTATTCTCCGCACCGGGCCGAGTTGATTGAGCGGCTCTTTCCTACCGTTGCCGCCAAGCTTATCCGAGATGCTCTGGATGACCAGAAGGCTCGTGATCGTGCTGGAAAACCGATCCAAGGTTGGATCACGCCTGAGCAGTGGACTGCGATGAGGGCTAGATTCGACGATCCGAGCTACAAGGAAAGGTCTAAGAAGGCCAAGGCGGCTAGGCAGAATGCTGCCAAGTGGTGTGGTGGCTCGATTCCGATGACGGAATATTTCCGTCGTTTGGTATGTTTTTTCTTTTAAAATATATTATTTTAATATAAGTACCATAAAATAGTACTTGGAAAAAATATTTAAGTTTAGTAATAAAAAATATATTTTTAACAGGTACAGAGGGGTGAGGATGCAAACATGGTGACCGTCTTCTTGGCCACCCATCGCAAGGACTGAAATCTCATTGGTGAGAGGGCCTCAGAGACCTATGTAAGTATTACTTTACTTTGTGTTTATTTTAATATAACGTAGGCAATTATTGAGTTTCCAAACCTTTTCTAGGCCGAGTATCTTAGGCTTCGTGAGCGGGCGACTGCTAGTGCACCTACACCTGGAGAGGCTGGTGCTTCGTCGTATTCCGGTCCATCTCCGTCGGCGGACGACCTGTGGGTGACCGCAGCTGGTGGTCTCTAGAGGGGTACGTACTACGGTACGGGCTCCTATGGCGCCCTGGTTGCGACGCAGTCATCTAGGGCCTCCCCGACAGCTGTGCATTCCATACACCCCTCGCAGTCGCAGCCCTCGCAGTCGTCGGCCTGAGTCCAGGAGGTCGTCCAGGAGGCCGTTGACCGTCAGATTGCGTCTCTCCGTGACGACTTGCTGCGAAGTATGGAGGACCAGTCCCGGTCCCAGCCGCAGGCGGACGATCCGATGCTCATCGCACGATTGGATATGCTCGACCGCAGCATGACAGAGCTACAAGAATTGACAAATGATATTAGAGCCTCCAATGATCGCAACATCATGGAGCTGCAGGCGTCACACCTATCGATGGGCGAGAAGCTGACGAGGATGCATGCGTCACAGCTATCGATGGACGAGAACCTGACGAGGATACAGGATTCAATGAGTGATAGCAGTACGAGGCTGTTATCTACCCTGGATTCTTACAACCAGTGACTCGCATACTTGGAGCGGGCACGGCCTCCACCGACGTCACTGCCTTCTCCATCGACATCGGTGTCGATTCCACGGGACGAGTATGAGGAGTTGTTATCCTTCAAGCGCGCCGCTGGTCAGCCTCCTGCAGATCCGTAGTAGTATAGTTATTTTTATTATTATTTATGAATTATTGATACTTCAACAATAGACATGATGTATGATGCTTCTTGTGGTCTTTAATTTTTTAGTTAATTTAATTAGATTATATAGTTATCCACATTTAATTGGATTGATACTTCTTGTGGTCTTTAATTTAATTAGATTATATAGTTAACTAGATTGAATCATGTTGGTGTGTATGATGAAGATGATGTAAAACTGCAGGGAATCACCAATGTTTGCTTCTGCACATTATTTTTTTTATTTTTTTTAAAAATTAGCGACGTTATTAGCGACGTTTAGCGACGTTAATTTACGTCGCTAATTACGTTGCTACTTAGCGACGCTGTAAAACGTCGCTAAGGACGTCGCTAATTACGTCGCTAAACATCGCCAATTGCTGACATGGCAGTATAGCCAGGTCATTAAAAACGTCGGTGTAACGTCGCGATAGATGTCGCTAATCAGCGACGTTTAGCGACTTTTCTAAACGTCGCTTTTTAGTGACTTGGCGTCGCAAAACGTCGCTAAATTTAGTGACACATTAAAGTCGCTAAAAAATGTCGGCATAGCGACGTTTAGCGACGTTTTTTGTTTTAGCGACTTGGTGTTTTCCGACTGCTTTGAAACGTCGCTAATTACGTCGCTAAACCTAATTAGCGACGATTTTTGGTTATTTAGCGACATTTTTAGACGTCGCTAATTTGACTTTTTCTGGTAGTGTTTTAACCACTCTGGTAAACCATAGTAACTAGCACGCACTATAGTGGTCGTGTCCGATGGTCGCTACCCCCGAGGTATGTCGATTGATGGAGTCCGAGGGTCGCTACCCCAGAGGTATGTCGGCTGATGATGTTCACTGACGAGCGTGAGGTTGTGAGGATTAGATCAAGTAGCCTACCCTTGCCCATACATCAAAAAGTTGTCCTCATTTGCATTCATATAGATGGTCTTGTAAAGCGTACTTATTTATTTTCAAATTATTTGCATGTTTACTGTATTCAAATTGGCTCATATTTTCTGTATCTTGTTACGTCCCTCTGAGGACCTGGTCTGCTGCCAGGTGTATCTTTTCTTGAGTATTTGCAAGAGCGCAGATTTGGATGGTTACATGTGATCCGAGGATGTCTTCTCATCGAGCTGTGATTGATAGCTGGTATTCTTATATTGTGTTGTGGTGTTGTACTCATATTGTATTTGCTATTATATTCGAGTTGGTAGTGAATTTGTTTCCATCTAACTATCATCCTTAGATACTTCTTATTGAGATCTAGTTTTATAGATACTGGTTATTTATTTCTATATGATTTTGGTGGATGAGATTTAGATTTTACCCTGTGACTTGTATTACATTTTATACCACTTATGGATTTTGTATTCATATTACAGCGTACGTATGGATTTGGTTTCCATATATTGGAGTTGCCATATCCATGCGGCTGGCATGCTTACGTGTTCCTAGTCCTACGTATTTGGGACTGGGGCGTGACAGAAGAAGAAGCTTCAAATGTTGCAAGAGGAATTGAACTGTCAACCAACACTCTTTGTCTATGCTCTCTCTCTCTCTGATCTCTAATAGTGCCCTGTATTTGTGCGCCTATTTTCTGATGATTGTCTCCCTGTGTGCCTCTCTATTTTCTCCTCTCTATTTTTTGCCCTTTTATTTTCTGATAATTTTTCGCACAGGGCGTGTTTGAAACTTCTGGATTGGCACTGAGGCATTGCCAGAAGTGTTGTCTGCCACGTCACAGATGGGAGACGAAGTTTTACGCGTAGGGCGCTATCTAGACTTCTGGATTGGCACTGAGGCATTGCCAGAAGTTTTGTCTGCCACGTCACAAACGGGAGACGAATTTTTACGCACAAGGCGTATAGGTGCAACTTTGTTGATCAGAGAGTTAGAGTTTGCAGGAAGGGTAGAGACCGTCTTTAGCATCTTTACTTTACGCAGCTTCCTGTTATTCTGGACAGAGGAGGAAGGAGAGCTATCCCCTGCATGAAGCATGTCTTCATAAGCAGATTGGTCAAACTGGACGGCCAAAGTCTTCTTCGTTGATCCGATGGATACAATATCGTGTTGAGCAATTGCTTTCTCGTCAGAGGAGAAAGTCTTCCCCAGCAGAGTCGCCATCTTTGTTTGATGATAAAACAAATAGAGGGTTTGTACGAAGCTCTTTTGGTTTACAAACTCAGGCTATTAAACTCTCCTGGTATACAAAACACTATCAGAGGTATTATGAACATGATAGGTTTTGAAAATTAACCTAGCGAGTCGCCATTTTGTTTGAGATAAAACAAATAGAGTGTTTGTACGATATCTTTTTGTTTACAAACAAGAAAATAGTACAATTAATCCTAAACGAAGATATTAAGTACAATAAAAATAATTCCGGGAAAAAAATTGCTATAGGAGTCTGATCTGCGGTCGATCACTTTGTCCCTTGGACCACACGATGATGAAGAAGTGCTGTAGAAGAAGAAGAAGCTTCAAAGGTTGCAGGTACGATTGACTTCTCGTTGCCAAAGTAGACAACTAAAACCCTCTGTCTTTGCTCTCTCTCTTTCTCTGATCTCTGATAATGCCCTGTGGTTGTGCCCTTGTGTGCTCTTCCTTTTTTTTCGTCCCTGTGATCAGGGGTCTCTATTTATAGAGATCAATCACAATAACTGTCTAGTCGGCATAAAAGCCAAGCTGTTAAGAGAGTTGCACCTTTTATGCGGAGGTTATAATAACTGCTACCCACGTCTGAATGACCTTCCAAATCTGCGTATGATACGTGTCCCATTATAAGGTAACGCATATAACTGCTTCTCAAAGATCACGGCATGCAAGCCACGTAGGTAACTGCCCCTTGCGTAAAGATGGTTGGCGTAAAAGCCAAATAACTGTCTTGTAGGCATAAAAGCCTAGTTGGCGTAAAAGCCTAGCTATGAAGAAGACTGCCTCCTTTACGCTGCGGTTATGACAACTGCTATCCACGTTTAAATAATCTTCTGAGTCTGCGTGTGACGCGTATCCCTTTATGAGGTAACACGTATAACTGCTTCTCGAAGATCATGGCATGCAAGCCACGTAGGTAACAGCTCCTGCGTAAAGATGGTTGGCGTAAAAGCCAAATAACTGTCTCCTTGGCGTAGAAGCCAAATAGCTGTCTTGTTGGCGTAAAAGCCAAACTCTGTCTTATTGGCGTAAAAGCCAAACTCTGCGTAAAACTTTATGGTTCATGAATAATAGATAACCAGCATAAAATAACCAATTATCCATCACGACTGAGATTTTGAGCATATTCTGGGCTAAATAGCCATATCACATACCTTATCAAATATGGCCGAGTTGGCATATTTCGAGGAGATAGCATACGACGTACTCCTATAGTTGAAAATAGCCGGGTTGGCGTAAAATGCAAGGATGGTGATGTGAGTGTATTAGTCACAGTTTTAGCTCTTTCCTGTCATGACAAAATCTAAAGGATAGAACAAAATCTCGTGCATTAAATGCAGAGATATGCCCCCATCTCGTGTATTAAATGCAGAGATATGTCTCTAGCTTTGTGCAGGAAACAGCTTTTAACGTGGCATCTGGTCTTGTCTTTATCTTGAGCGTAAAACTCCTTTCTGCCCATGTAGAATAGGCAGCGTATTCTTTGAATGCGTAAAAATGACTTGTATCAAGAATATGTCGCTAAACAACAGCCTGGATCTCTGTGTAAAATCATCATCATAGCCGTCCTCTCGATCATCGTGCAGTAGTTTTGTAAGGAGTCAGGTTCGCTGCTTTGTCTGACAAATTCATCCGAGGAATACGAAGAGTTCCTCGTACAACTTTACGATGCATTAAAAAATAACGTATTTTGAACTTTACGCGGGAGGATAAAGTCACCTTTTACGCGGAACAGCCTTGAAGCACTGCTTTACGCGGACAGCTTTGAAGCCACATTTTACGCCGAACGGCTCTGAAGCTCTGTTTTACGCGTATTGCTCTGAAGCCATATTTTATGCCACATTGCTCTGAGGTTCTGCTTTACGCTGACTTCATGTATGTTGGTGAGTTTGACTGTATAATATGCGTACAATTCCCCAGCATATTTCATGCTTCTACAGCTGGCATGCTCGACGAAGGAGGCACAGTCGAGACGGTGTGTTCATCCTCCTCTGATGTTATTTGAACTGCCACTGGCGGGACGACACCCGAGAATGTTGCGGATAAAAGATCGGTAGTTTTAAAATATGCTTCGTCGACGTCAGGTGCCGCCGTTTCATTAGCTGGATTCGCAACAAAATAAGAAGTTACTCCGCCCTCCCCAGAGACGTCTTTGCCTGAAAATAAGAAAAGAGAAAGTTAATATCAATTTGATGTTAATTTTTCTGAAGAAAGCGTGAAGACAACATTTACCCATGGCCGATGGTATGTATGTTGCGTCTGCAGCATGTATAGCTAAATTATTTTTTAATGATGCTAAACAAGCTGTCATACCTAGAGAAGAGGGTACACCAACTGACATTTGAGGGTAGTCATCCCAGTCGTCAGCCAGATCTACTCGAGGTTCATCGGGTAGAATCTCGCTCGAGATACTTACACACGAAGGAGGGGCTAGTCCCATTATTTGTCTTTGCAAAGGTATATGGATTCTTATTACGCTCGACCTTGAAGGCGATCTAGAAGCACTACCAGTAACGGTGGTAGCAGCAGCAGTTGAGGGAAAAGAATCTCCAGCACTATCAGCTGGAACTGTAGAGGTTCTCTCTCTAAAAGGCGAAGGACCCCTGATCAAAGAATCATCCCCGACAGGAGAAACAATAGGCTCACTCCTAGAGGCCCCCTTGGTGGAAGTCCTTTTAGGACCTCCGGTAGTCAGCTTCTTCTTGTGGGGGGAAGGCTCTTTTAGAGTGGAAGCCTTTCGTTTATTGGTGATTATGAGAGGCTCTGCTGGCGGAGCTATTACTCCTCTCGATAAAATCAACAAATAATCATCTGTACCGGTGGTTTCATCACCTTCATCAGAGAAGACAGATGGTATCTCCTCTCTCCCAGTGGACCTATGTGAGGGCATCCTGAAACTTTCATGAACATTAAAATCACGATGGAAGGTATTGATGGATACATAAAACTGCACGTACGAGTGAAGAATGCACAGCTCCGTGGAGAGAGAAGTCGCGGGCATAACAAAGGTTGCTCCAGTACAACCCATTATGAAGTACTACCATCCTCAAGCTCCATCAATAAGTCCACCTTTGAACTTGAAGCTTGTGATGGGATTCCCCACGTGCAACTGATTATACCCAAATTGACTAGCGAAACGGCTAGGGAGATAAGGCTCCAAGTAGCAGTGGTCCTCGCTCCTGTACAACATATGGGAAGGTCTAATGCAGACCAACCAGTAAAAGGCTTCAGGAGAAAGAATAGTCTTCCCCTGACCTGCATCCTGAAGCTTCGTCCCCTGTTGATTGATATGTACAGGGGGGACGATGCAGAAAAACTTCCAACTATGGGCAAAATTTGGTGCTAGCCGACAGTCTATGACGCTAGTCACATTCCAAGAAGAATTTCTGTAATTCAACAGGAAGTTATTGCCCGAACCACTGGCCGATCTGAGAGACATCACTTTGGTATTGTGAAGGATTAACCATCCCATCAAATATAAGAATGGAAATTCCACTCTGGGAAATCCTTCACGCTGTGTATCATTAGCCAACAGTCCCTCAGTAATGGCCCTCATGCCAGCTTGAATTATGCACACCATGGCAGGGAGCAGGCCCAATCTTGCTCCAAATACCAAACACACTACATGCCATAAGGTGTTGCGATGAATGCAATCCGCATACGCGATACCAGGCACCACCCATCGGCGTAGCCAAACAGAAAGGAAGCCAGCCAATTGAGCTTCTCTTGACAGAGGCTTTTGGCAATGCCTCATATAGCTGTAGGCTTTGATTCCTGCAGGATAACCCCCTATCTCTTTGTTGAGAACACGGTCTACAGCCCCTGCATCTTCAATGAGATCATCGACCGTATTGGCATTTAGCATGCTCAGAAGGTTTAAAGGTTTATCTCTGCTATCTACAACCTTATCCTGTTTGGCATTTCTAGCCTGATGGAAGAAGAGGTAGGATACCCATTTGTTGATATGGGCTAAATCAGAGGGCTCCTTGTAGAAGGCGGTGTTTGCAAGGTAGTGGCTCATCAGCTCTTGGTACACTGCTACTGCCCGAGGGTGGGTATCCTTCAGCTCCCTATTTGTCGGAACGTACTCTTTATAAGGAGTGTCTCCCATTGGCAGCTTTGAGATGTCTACCATCTCATGAAGTGTCAGGCCCAACTCACCTATCGGAGTGGCAAAAGTCCCAGTGAGCGAGTTATATCACTCCATCAAATCTAAGAACAAGTTAGGGTTGAGAGGCAGCCCAACACTAGTAGCACTCACAGCCACAAACAAGCCAATACTTTCCAGCTCTATTTGGAAGTGCTTCAGGGCCCAGGCAGTTAAACTGGCCCATCGAAGATTTTGGGGGCTAGGACATCCACTGGTGTGAGGGTTAACCCTGGGGTACACTCCTTTCTGTCCCATAAAGTTATTGCAGAAAGTAGCTATTTGAAGCGGTTGGATCAGTGAAGTGTCTTCACTCGAGACGCTGCCCGGCAGTAATCCTCTGAAAGGCATGACAGGGCCTGAAGGACTGCTCATAAAGGACCCTCGGTTCAATCCTTTCTTATAAAAAATCTTCTCCGGCTGGCCGTGAAGATCGGGAGTCAGAGTCCATACCATCTTCTTAGGATGAGTGGCATGGAAGAATACAGAGATGGGGTAATCTCTGGACATCTTTGGCAGATACATGATCGTGCCCTCAGCAAAAAATACCTAATCTTCCTTCTTGGGCTTCGTTTGGGATTGCTTATCAATCACATCCCCAAACAAGAAAGCTGGTTTCTTATACTTAGTCCCATCTATGTATGTCAGGGGCTCCCCACTAATCATACTCAGCAACATTCGCTCTCCTTGGGCTGAGATTATTGTTCCCCTTTCTTGAGGATACTCGTTTCCAGAGATGGGGAATGTCACATGGGACAAGTCCTCCAGATAGTTAGAATTTAGCATTCCAGCAGCAGAGCCCATCACTTCAGCCAGAGGGGGGATCTGTAGGTCCACTGCAAGAAGCAAGATAACAAGTCAGTTTTACGCTAGACGCTACAATCTTGCAGTACACGCCAAAACTTGACAGTCTGAGCTTTTATGCCAGATTGCATAAATTTGAGTTTTACGCTGGAATTTACATCCGGTACGTAAAACTCAAGGTTTACCGTATACGCCAAAATCTAACAGTCTGAGCTTTTATGCCATATTGCAAGAATTTGAGTTTTATGCTAGAGTTTACATCCAGTGCGTAAAATGCAAGGTTTGCAGTATATACCAAAATTTGACAGTCTGAGTTTTTATGCCAGACTGCAAAAATATGGAGTTTTACGCTGACACATTAGGAATGTGGGCGTATTTGCGTATACACGTACAACGTGTGCGAAGGATTTTTCTCCTCTCGAAGTCTTTACCTGTGATGCCCGGAGCGCAGCTAGACGGCGGAGCACTTCATTCAGAACGAGGCTCGCTTGGCTTAATAGGATTCGCTCGTGCTTGAGCATAAGAGCAAGATGAGGAAGCGACTTTCTTTTTCTTAGCAGCGGAGGCTTGTTTCGGTGCCATGGCGAATCTGAGTTCTCAGAAAAGAGACGAAGACGAAGAGTTCTCAAAAAGAAATGAAGGGTTTTTGCAGAGACAGATGAAGGGTTTTTCTCTCTCACGGCTTAGGGCTATTTATAGAGTTCAGATAACTCTTTGAATCCTTAACCAAATTCGATTTTTAATAGTCAATTATGATTCGGGACCACGTTAGCCTATCATTGAAAAGGAAGACAGGTCATCATGCTGCGTAACATATCCCAAATTTTACGCTCAGAAGCTTTTACGCTCAGAGGCTACAGATCTACGATATTACGCTCGAAAGCTTTTATGCTCAGATGCTACGGATCTATGGTTTTACGCATTACGCGGGACAGATCAGTCAGCAAAATACACTTATATATTAATCTGAGTTTTACACTCAAAAAAGTCAGTTACAATTGACCATTTCATGCTTCATTCAAAGTATTTCAAATTACAAGGAATTTGAAAACTTTGAAGGGGGTCTTGTAGAAGCATGAAATATGCTGGAGAATTATATGCGTATTATACAGTCAAACTCCCTAACATACATGAAGTCAGCGTAAAGCAGAGCCTCAGAGCAATGTGGCATAAAATATGACTTCAGAGCAGCCCGCATAAAGCAGCGCTTCAAGGCTGTTTTGGCGTAAAAGTTTGCTATGCTCCCTACAGCGTAAAATACGTTTATCTTTAATACAACATAAAGTCATACGAGGAACTCTTCGTATTCCTCGAATGAATCTGTCAGATAAAATAGTGAACCTGACTCCTGACAAAAGTACCACACGACGATCGAGAGGACGACTGTGATGAAAATTTTGCACAGAGACCCAGACTGTCGTTTAGTGACATATCCTTGATATAAGTCATTTTTACGCATTCAAGGAATACGCTGCCTATTCTACACAGGCAGAGACGAGCTTTTACGCTCAAGATAAGACAAAATCAGACGCCATATCAAAAGCTATTTTGCGTACAGAGCTCGAGGCATACCTCGGCATTTAATGCACGAGATTGAGGCATATCTCTGCATTTACTGCACGAGATGGGGGCAGATCTCTGCATTTAATGCACGAGATCTGGTTCTATTTTTAAACGTCCGGGAGAGCTAAAACTGTGACTAATACGCTCACATCACCATCCTTACGTTTTACCCCAACCAGGCTATTTTCAACCATAGGAGCACGCCGTATGCTATCTCCTCGAAATACGCCATTCGAGCTATTTTTAACTATAGGAGCACGCCGTATAGCACTACTTCATCATCGTGTGGTCCAAGGGACAAAGTGATCGACCGCAGATCAGACTCCTATAGCAATTTTTCCCAAGAATTATTTTTATTGTACTTAATATACTCGTTTAGGATTAATTGTACTCTTTTCTTGTTTGTAAACAAAAAAGTTTCATACAAACCCTCTGTTTGTTTTATCTCAAACAAAATGGCGACTCGCTAGGTAAATTTTCAAAACCTATCATGTTCATAATACCTCTGATAGTGTTTTGTATACCAGGAGAGTTTAATAGCCTGAGTTTGTAAACCAAAAGAGCTTCGTACTAACCCCCTATTTTGTTTTATCAAACATTCATCAAATGTTTATTCCTTATGCTC
Organism: Iris macrosiphon; assembly: GCA_036927795.1. NCBI lineage: Eukaryota > Viridiplantae > Streptophyta > Magnoliopsida > Asparagales > Iridaceae > Iris > Iris macrosiphon. The sequence continues at coordinate 146,760,829 of JAYESA010000009.1, read as the reverse complement.
AACTCTCTTTGCATCAATGAATGATCCACCGAACTTCTAAATCGTACATGCATAGCTTTAATATTCAAACTTTCCGTCTAATTGATCTCGTCCTATCTTCAATACTTGGTCCGCATCAATCCTTCGAATTCTATATGTTTGTCCGTTACTTGTTTCGTTCTCGTCAAATAAAACATCCATTCATATGAGTATATTTCTAATCACTCAACCTGACACATCAAAGAATACCTGAGTCAAACTCTGTTGCACCATTCTGATTGAATCTTGTACCAGCCCATCTGTTGCGAACATCTCTATCACTTTCTGTTCCAAATATTTCCAATACGTGCACCACTCTGCGGTATTTTATATACCACTTGGAATCGAGTCACTCTTTGCCTATATTTACTCTGCATCGCCCAACGTCTACTCCAAGCTGACTATTCTATGGTGATCCCGTCGATCATAACTTAATATTTGTTTGCTCCAAGTTTCGATGTACAACCAGCTGATGTGTCACTCTCCATTTCCGATATACGTATTTGGAACATATTATTGCTTATTTATTCCTTGCTTGCATGATAATTAGGTTTCATGGAGACTAGACCCATTCTTTGGTTCAATTGGCTCATGGTTGAATTGGTTGGGTTTGTTTGTTCATGAATTGGACCCATGGTCTAAACCTCAAACCCTAGCTATTTATGCTAACTTCTTACTCTCTCTTCCCTCATTCTCTTTATTTTCTCTCCTCTTTCATTTAGGGAAGCACAACTTGCATGATATAGAGAAACCCCTTTGATTTGGATTCTTGTTCCTTTCTTTCATTTTATTAGTCTAATATTTGTATATTATGATTCTAAACACTTTTAATGTTTGGATTTTTCAATTTTGATGGGTGGATGTGAGTAGATCTATATTTTAAGTTTATGATTTTTTGTGGGTTCCTTGTGTTTTTTTTATGGTTTTGATCTATTAAAATATGGTATATTTGAAAACTAGTTGTTCCATGTGATAAAGTACTTTATTTTGAATATTTTGGCTTTTGGTTCACTTGATTTAGAGTTAAAATAGAGTTTTTATGGAGAAAAATAATTTTTGATTTTGGAGCTTTTCTGTCATGGCTGAACTTGCTGTCCGGAGAAGACAAAGTTCTCATGCGGCCAGTGATCTATGCGGCCGAGAGTTCTATGCGGCTTGATTCCTTATGTGGCCTGGACTCCTTGCCGTATACACCTTCACAACATGTGTCCATCTTATTGGATGCATGATTGATTGTTACACAAAGTGTTCTAGAGCTAAATACTTGAAAAAGTCCTAAGTAAACGAACTTCTTGTGTTTCATTCACTGAACAAATAAGAAATTTACTAAGTCCAAGAGACATCTATGTGGCAATCAGAGCATGCAGCAAGTAGACTTATGCGGCAGTGACCCTATGTGCCTCTTCTATTTTTGACGCATAACTCTGCTCGACTTGCACATTTTTCCATAATTTTGTCTTTTTTTTGACACACTTTATGACTTGACACATCCCTCACTTCATTCACTTTATTGATACACATTTATTGGCCGCCACTCAGCACTTGTCCCAAAGAGTGGACTTTGCCTTGACCTATGCAGCCTGACTCTCATGCGGCCTGATTCCTATGCGGGGCCGACCTCTATGCGGCCTTGACCTATGCGACACTGATCCTATATGCGGCCCTATACACGTATTTTTTTGATTTGCTTGGTTTGGATATTTGATTTGATTTTATGATTTTATGTGTGATATTAATGATTATAAGTATATGAGAACTAAGTTACCATATGCCTGGCCCGACTAGGGGTAGAACTAGACCATGCGCTAAGTGACTATGACTACCTATGTACCTGACTTAAACCTATATGTTTCTATGTGCTAGAACTCATTAATGATTGACAATTAGACTCGACTATTGGTATCCGTGCTGATACACTTACTACATGCTGTGTGTTCCTATGTGCTAAGTGTTCCTACCAGATTATGTTATATATTCTACACCAAGGTGTACATACGTTCTATGTGACATGTGATATAATACGGTTTCCTCCAACATGGACATGATAGTTGGTCAATAACCAAGCGTGGCTAGGACTTGTGTTGATTGTTGTATCACGTTGGGGTGGATCCAAATTGAACTGCAAAGTGACAAAGTAGATTTGTATCTAGCGTGCGCGTACTACGGTATAATATATAAGAGGTATGAACATGTGACCAGGCCATGTAATTCCAGCGAACCGTAGGGTTAACTAGGCAACTAAAACATGTAGAGCATTGGGAGGGGTGGAATCCGAGATCGTGTTTAACTAGCCACCCTCAATCATTATATAGGGAGTGAAGGTTGGCGCCCATGTATATTGTTTAAATTCTCATTAGTGGATTATAATATCCGATTATTATATTGTACTGTGTTTTATGCGATCTTAGCACGGTGGCCTTACGAGGGACCGGTGTATACTACTACTATGTGCTACGCGATGATTTATGGCTCGACTAGCCCCGCTAGTACATGGCTCAATATGAGGATTCTTATTATATGAATAATATCTCTGGGATAACCCAGACTCCACCTAGTAAGCCATACAAATGATTGGCCAATTTTGTAAATGAACTTGCTTGTGATTGTATCTTCTGTTAAATAGTTCAGAGACATGGACTATCATGGTGTGATGGTCTAACCCTTCTCCTTGTTTGGTTGTAGGATTAGATTGTTGTATCATTATAGGCTATGGATCGAAACTACGAGATAGAACTATATATATATATATATATATATATATATATATATATATATATATATATATATATATATATATATATATATATTCTCTGGTTTTATTTTTTTATTCATGCTTCCTTTGTGGTACTTGCTATTTGGGGTCTAACCCCACTGGTTTTGCATGGCTAGGTTTATAGCCAGCACCCGATGATCCAGCTTACTTATTTCTTCTTGATGGTGCGTACCAGACGAATGACCGCTGAAGGGCACGAGTGGGTTCCTTATTTCCGGCTCGTTATTGCATATTTTATCTTTTGGCATGTTTAGCCACTGACACTTGTTATCCATAAATTTGGACATTTAGTTTCCTTTACATTATTGCATTAATCAGACTACAGCTGATCATGGTCATATATATTTGCTACTCCGCCAGCTTCTCATTTTGTACTGCTCGTTTTCAGAATATTTTGGCAGGGCATTTGGGACGCCTTACTTCCTTGTCGTATATATTTTGTCATGCCCCAGTCCCAAAATACACGAGACCAGGCCACGTGGCAATAGCCAGCTGACACGTCTCCGAGGATATCCTAATTTAATGGATCCACAAAGAGTACTATGCTGTCCTAAAATACTAACATGTACAATATCAGTCCGTAATAGGTAATCTAATCTCATCCACAAATAAAGAGCAAGATGTACTAAATAAACTGCTAGAAGATAAACACCAGTCTCAAGATATCATAGTACAACCAATAATGTCAGATGGAAAAAAACCCACTACTATGACGAAATAAAGTATTGAAATGATAGATAAATGATAAAGACTAGGGCATCGGCTCTAGATAATGATGCACCCAATCTAGGCTGAAGACCTACCAACTGGTCACGGAACTCTGACGGCTGTACCTCTAACTTCTCAGCTGTAGCGAATCTCGTCTCCTGTCCGGGGCCGTACACTGTGGGGTAGGAAGCCTCGTCCAAATCTGGAAGGGAACCAGGTCCTCAGAGGGACGTAACAAGATACATAAAGACAAGCCATATATAAATAATGAATAAAATAATTATAATAAAGGTGTGCTAACCATCTAAGTGAATGCAATGTGAGGACAACTATGAGTATATGAGAAGGTGTAGGCTAGACATATGCTGACGTAATTCACCAGTCGTGATAACCGGCTAGTATATGCCACACACGGCCCCTATAACATGGGCGCAGGAATACAATAACGTCCGACATTCTATAGAGTGTGGTATCTGCAATGTCATCAAATAACGTCCAATACTCTACAGAACGTGGTATCAGTAATATATAAATACGTCCGTATCACTCCGTCGAGTGCGGTATCAGTGTAAAGGAATAGGGTGTCTCACATGCCTGCTAGTCATCCTCCCTCCAATGTAGATATGTCCGTCAAATAATCGACGTACATATCTCTTATCTAGATGCCATGTCTCTATACTGAGATAGTCCTAGATTTCTTGCTAACCGTGATGCACGTCACACGCAGCGATAGCTAGTCGATCACGCGAACTCGCATCCCAACATGAGATTTGTCACTATGACTACGTGTAAAAGTGTCAGGTCTTGGAAGATAATAGGGTATCATCTAATGAGGTGAGTCTGTTAACGACTAAGTCCATGTATACTAATCATCGACGTACCCGTCGAATGCACCTGAGACAATCTCGGACGCACACAGTTGTATAAAGCAAAATAACAAGCATACAATACAGCATTTGCATAATTTAAATTAGACAGTAAATATGGCAAGGTATCTTGCCTGGGTCCTGAAGCTGTGAATGCCAAAAGCTGGTTCCTGCAGTATCCTCCGGCTGATCCAAAGGTCCTAAACACAAATATAATATACAATCTAATATCAGATGCTAACATTAATTGCACACGACTACAACGCGTTGCTTGAATTTTATCGCAAGTTCACGACTGTTCGGATACTGCGTCATATGTGCGCTTAGCTAAGGTGTACACGTATTCAGTACTCGAACATCCTGAGCCTTAAGACAATAATTTTCAAGTTATGGTCTGACCACGATCGTTGTTCTATGCGAACACGTTCCTTGGTTACTATGTTCCTTACACGTGGTCTATGTACATGTTTTAGGGTGGAGATGCAAGTCATTGGCGTTATGCCACATGATTTAGGGTTTGCTAATAAATATACAGATTCCAACCCTTATTATTCATTGATCCAAATTTGCACATATTTAGGGTGGTGTCGGATATTAACGATTACAGACACGTCGATACGAAGCTACTATATTCACATGAAGAAGCGGGGTTTGATGTGGTTACCTCTACGTGGCTTTGCTCGGACAAGGTCTGCTCTCATCGTGGCGCACTCCGGCGAGACTGTAGCAACGACGGTGGGACTATAGCAAATGCGGCAATGGCAGCAATGTACAGGGTCGGGTTGGCCGGCTGAAGGGCAACAGTCGACGTGTATGGGGCAGCTGTCGGCGGTGTATATGGGGGCAGCGATCGGGGTGTATATGGCAGTGGTCGGGGTGTATATGGGGGTAGCGGCTGCTGAAGTATGGGGGCAGTGGTCGGGGTGTATATGGAAGCGGTCGGTATGAATATGGGGCAGCGGTCGGCTGAAGTATGGGGGCAGCAGCGGCTGAAGTATGGGGGCAGTGGTCGGGGTGTATATGGCAGCGGTCGGGTATATATGGGGCAGCGGTCGGCTGAAGTATGGGGGCAGCGGTGGCTAAAGTATGGGGTGTAAGGTGACGCCGGTGGTGGTGATGGATTGGGGGTGAGTCAGAGAAGAGGAGGGGTGGTGCTAGCAAGGGTTCGGCTAGGGTTTGGAGAGGGTGGTGATGGTTTTCTTAGGGTTTCAAGGAAGGAACTTCATATATATATGTAGGGAATTTGTAGGCTGGCCTTGGCTTGGGCCTGTCTGGTCTCATTGAGATGGGCTGGTCAAATATGAAAGAGTATAGGTGGGCTCGGTTAAGTGTTGCTTGAGGTAAAATTAGCCTTAGTTTTAAAAGGTTTAAAATGCAGTGCACCTGACGAATAACGTATAGCTAGGGAGTGACGGAGGGACGAGCATCTAAGGTTACATAATGGTCAGGGGGTACCTATAATTGTCTCACATAAATTCCAATAAAATCCAATAAATCCTAGTCTCTTGATTTACTTTAGATTAAAACCCTAAATTGGTCGAGGGGGTTTACAATCTACCCTCCTTAGAGCATTTCGTCCTCGAAATTAAACGCATATGCATGGTAAGAGCTACTGACTGAAAAAATGCTAAAACATACCTAGTCCTTCGAAGAGATGGGGATAACATTGTCTAATGTCCTCCTCGCGTTCCCAAGTCGACTCGCCTGGTGCATGATGTCTCCATGCGATGCAAACTAAGGGAATAGTCTATCCTCGTAGTACTTTCTCACTCCTGTCCAGAATCTCGACGGGCTCCTCTTGGTATGATAATCTCGGGCCAACTGTGATCTCTGAGTGGTCAAGTATGTGACTCGGATCTGGTATGTACCTCCTCAGCTAAGATACATGGAAGACATCGTGAACTCCTTCCAAGGTCTGCGGCAAGGCTAATCTATAAGCAACCTCTCCGATGCGTTATAATACATCGAATGGTCTGATGTACCTCGAACTCAGCTTCCCTCTGCCTCCGAATCTGATAGTCCCTCGAGTAGGTGAGATCTTAAGAAATACGTGATCTCCAACCTGAAATTCTAAGGGTCGACGATGTGCATTCGCCCAATGCTTCTGTCTATCTTGTGCTGCTCGAAGGTGCCCTTGGGTATTCTTTACTTTTTCTACTGTACGAACAACCAGCTCTGGTCCGAGAATCTGTCGCTCGCCTATATCACTCCAGTATACTGGGAAACGATATTTCCTTCCATACAACGCTTCATAAGGAGCCATCTGGATGTCGCCTGATAGCTGTTGTTGTAGGAAAACTTGACCAGATGCAAATGGTCCTCCCATGATCCTCCGAAGTCAAGCATGCACGCTCTCAACATGTCTTCTAGCGTCTGAATGGTGCGCTCCGACTGACCATCTGTTTGTGGGTAATATGTTGTGCTAAACTTAAGGTGAGTACCGGGACTCTCTTGCATACTCTGCCAAAAGTAAGACGTGAACCTCGTATCCCTGTCAGACATGATGCTAACTGGCACTCCATGTAGGCGCACAATCTCTCTCATGTACATATCTGCTAAGGTCTCCGTTGATTGCCCAACTCTGAAGGGTAAAAAGTGTGCGAACTTGGTGAGTCTATCCGTAATTACCCATACTGCATTGCCCCACTAGGACTTCTCGGAAAGCCCGTAAAAAAGTACATAGTGATGTGCTCTCATTTCTACTCTGGTATAGGTAGTAGTTGAAGCAATCCTACAGATCTCTAATGCTCAGCCTTGACTTGCTGACACACCAGGCACTATGCTACAAAGCGTGCTATCTCTCTCTTTATTCCGTGCCACCAGTAGTACTGTCTCAAGTCTCTGTACATCTTAGTGTCTCCCGGATGAATAGAATAGGTTGAACTGTATGTCTCTGCCATCAACTCCTGACGAAGTTCTCCATTTGGAACATAGAGACGATCTCCGCATCTAAAAGTTCTATCTTCGTGTATTCTCAGTCTTGTCTGCATTCCAACCTCTGTCCTCTATCTAAGCCTCTGAAATCTGGCATTTGTTGGCAAAGCAGCCTTGATTCTCTCTACTAATATTGATTGCAATTGGAAACTTGACAATTGTCCATCTACTCCGGGCATAACGACCTCTATACCCATCTGCTCTAGCTCTCTCAACAAATGTTGTTGGGTGGTCATGAAGAATGCCATGGGTCTTCTACTCAACGTGTCAGCTACTACGTTGGCCTTTCCCGGGTGGTACTGTAGCTCGATCTCGAAGTCCGTCATCACCTCGAGCCAACGTCTCTGCCTCTGGTTAAGATCTTTCTGAGTGTAGACGTACTTTAGGCTCTTATGATCAGTAAATATCTCCACTCTCTCTCCATATAGATAGTGCCTCCAAAGCTTTAAAGTCGTGGGTGGGGTAGTTCTTCTCATGTGTCCTCAACTGCCTAGAAGCATAAGCTACAACCTTTCTATGCTGCATCAGGACACATCCTAATCCTTTTCTGAACGTATCGCTATAGATTATGGATCCTCCGGGTCCAGAAGGTATGGTCAAGATAGGTGCAGTAGTCAAACGCTTCTTCAACTCGTCGAATGCCTTTTGACACTCCTCTGTCCAGGTGAACTCCTGCTCCTTACGGGTCAAGAGGGTCATCGGCTCTGCAATCTTTGCGAAGTTCTCTACGAACCTCCGGTAATATCCGGCAAGTCCTAGAAAGCTCCTCACTTTCGAAACATTGGTAAGGGTTGGCCATGTCTCTATCGATGAAATCTTTGCCGGATCTACTGAAATTCCATCTACTGAGATAACGTGTCCAAGGAAAGCGACACGATCTAGGAGAAACTCATATTTGCTCAGTTTGGCATAAAGCCTCTCTCTCCTTAGTGTCTCTAACACTAGTCTCAGATGCTCTTCGTGCTCCTCGTGGCTCTTCGAATACACCAAAATATCGTCGATGAAGACTACCATGAACTGGTCTAAGTATTGGTGGAATACTCTGTTCATCAAGTTCATAAATACAACAGGTGCATTCGTCAGCCCAAATGGCATTACTAAAAACTCGTAGTGACCATAACGAGTCCTGAATGCTGTCTTCTGAATGTCCTCTCTTCGTACCTTCACTTGATGATAACCCGATCTCAAGTCAATCTTCGTGAACACCACTGCTCCTGTCAACTGGTCGAATAAATTATCGATTCGCGGCAGGGGTACTTGTTCTTGATAGTCAGGGCATTAAGGGCTCTGTAATCAATGCACATGCATACTGTTCCATCCTTCTTAGGTACGAACAACACTGGTGCTCCCCAAGGTGATGCACTAGGACGGATAAATCCCTTGCTCTGCAACTCCTCTAATTATAACTTCAGCTCGTCTAACTCCTTCTTCGCCAATCGGTATACATTAGAAGATACTTGTGCTGCTCTGGGTACTAGCTCGATAGTAAACTCTACGTCTCTATCCGGCGGTAAGCCTGGCAGTTCTTCGGGGAATACATCTTCGAATTCTGCAACTATGGGCGGGGGTGCAATCTCCATAGCCATGCAAGTTCCCGCTATCTGTCCTACTCCTTGTTCGATGGTCCCTCGCATGTACTCGAACTCCGGTTGATCTGGCGGTCTAAAAGTGATGCTACCCTTCCGGCAGTTCAGTACAGCATTATACTGGCTTAACCAGTCCATGCCTAACACAATATCAAAGTACGACATATGCAATACCAAGAATCGCGCTCTCATCTCTCTGTCGTATATAACTACCGAGCACGTTCTGATAGTGCTGATAACCAGCACGATACCTCCTCCGGTAAGAATCTTCCAACTCTTAGGTAAGGGAGAAGTCGCTACTCTATGCATTGCTACGAATCTACTAGATATAAATGACAATGTAGCTCCAGAATCAAATAATATAGTTGCAGGTAATAATGCAACTAAGATGGTACCTATGATAGCTTTCCCTTCTGTTTCCTCCTCATTAGCTGCTAAAGCAAAGGCTTGTCCCTACCTCTGTCCACCTGTCTTTTGTCGGTTCTGGTTGAACTGTACTTCCTATGGGGCCAAGGGTGGTCCCCTCTGAAATCCTCCGGGTGCTGGTGGTCGCTGGCCTCCTAGTGGGGGTAGTATCCTCTGGACTGGTGCTGCTTGCCTCGGTCCTGTCTGTAGTGCTGCCTCTCTGCACTGCGGGCAATCTCGGATAAGGTGCTGACTGGACCCGCATATCATCCATAATCCCAACTTCTTCCGGTAATCTTTAATGTGGTGTCCCTTCTTACCATAATGGTGACAAGTCGGAAGCTCCTGCTGTGGGTATGGCGCTGCCCTCTGTTGTGTCTGTGCTCCGAAACGACGGATCGGTCCTCCAGCTCCGGGCTGTGCTCTGGCTGGTGTAGTCGTACTAGAACGTCTAGCTCCTCTGACGATAGCCTCCTGGATCCTCGCCTCTGCAAGAACCTCTTCATAAGAAATTCTCGCCTGTGTAGTGGCATACCTCTGTAGCTCAAAATTGAGTCCATGGTGAAATCTTTGGGCTTTCTCGAGATCATTGGGTATCAGGACGGCACCAAATCTGCTAAGGCGGCTGAACTCTGCGTCATAGGCGTCAACAGTCATATTTCCCTGCTCTAGGTGTAGGAACTGGGAGTATAGGGCATTTCTGACTGTAGCTGGGAAGTACTTCGCATTGAAGTATTCTATGAACTGTTCCCAAGTTTGATTCTTGCCTATACTGCGCTCAATAGAATTCCACAAGTGATGGACGTTGCCTTTTAGTTGGGTCCTCACCGCGGCCATCCAAAGGTCTGGATGCAGTTGTGAAGCCTCTAATAGCATCTCCGTGTTGGCGACCCAATCGGAGATCTGCTCGGCAGTCTCATTGCCCGAGAAATTATCTGGTCCCATCTGTCGGAACCATCTAACAGTGCCACTTGTCTGGGCTGGTGGAGGTGCTGGTACTGGTGTTAGGGCAGGTGTCATCTCTAGTACTGTCATCAGACTCTGTCTCAATGTCTCTGTTTGCTGCCAATATGCTTGCATCATCGCCTGGAAGAACTAAAGCATCTGTGGCTGGCCGTCTTGCTGTGGCATCTGGGGTGGATAAGGTGGAGGCGGTGGTAGTAGAATCTCTGGCTGGGCAGTAGGCGTCTTCTCAGATGATGGCCTCTCAGTCTACGGCATCGGTGTAGCTCCTGAAGTTTGGCCCTCACAATGTTGCGTGGGGATTATCTGGGAAGTCTGTCCCTCAGGCTGGGGTATAGGATCGCCCTGCGATATCTCTTGCCAATGTATCAGAGGGGTCTGTAGCGGGGGTTGCCCTGGGGGTACCTCCTCTCCTTGAGTGGTGTTATCTAGTATCGCAGCACGGGGTGCTCCTCGTCCACTGCGCAAATTCATCTTGCTGCAAGAGATACGACTTCATTAAAAGAGTACGAATCAAATAAACATGATGCAAATTTTAGGAGCAATACGAAGGAAGTTCAAAAGCGAATCAAAAAGTGGATGAGACCTAGTAACTTCTATCCTATTGCAGGCTTCTGGGCATGTTACCATACCACAAGCAAAAAAAGTTGACCTACATGGGCCACCACTAAAATAATGTTACGCCCCAGTCCCAAAATACACGGGACCAGGCCACATGGCAATAGCCAGCTGACACGTCTCCGAGGATATCCCAATTTAATGGATCCACGAAGAGTGCTACGCTGTCCTAAAATACTAACATGTACAATATCAGTCCATAACAGGTAATCTAATCTCATCCACAAATAAAGAGCAAGATGTACTAAATAAACTGCTGGAAGATAAATATTAGTCTCAAGATATCATAGTACAACCAATAATGTCAGATGGGAACAAACCCACTACTATGACAAAATAAAGTACTAAAATAATAGATAAATGATAAAGACTAGGGCATCGACTCTAGATAATGATGCACCCAATCTAGGCTGAAGGCCAACCAACTGGTCACAGAATTCTAATGGCTGCACCTCTAACTCCTCAGCTGTAGCGAATCTCGTCTCCTGTCCGGGGCCGTACACTGTGGGGTAGAAAGCCTCGTCCAAATCTGGAAGGGAACCAGGTCCTTAGAGGGACGTAACAAGATACATAGAGACAAGCCATATATAAATACTGAATAAAATAATTGCAATAAAGGTGTGCTAACCATCTAAGTGAATACAATATGAGGACAACTGTGAGTATATAAGAAGGTGTAGGCTAGACATATGCTGACGTAATTCACCAGTCGTGACAACCGTATATGCCACACATACCCCCTATAACATGGGCGCAGGAATACAATAACATCTGATATTCTATAGAGTGTGGTATCTGCAATGTCATCAAGTAACATCCAACACTCTACAGAACGTGGTATCAGTAATATATAAATACGTCCGTATCACTCCATCGAGTGCGGTATTAGTGTAAAGGAATGGGGTGTCTCATATGCCTGCTAGTCGTCCTCCCCTCCCAATGTAGATATGCCTATCAAATAATCGACACACATATCTCTTATCTAGATGCTAAGTCTCTATACTGAGATAGTCCTAGATTTCTTGCTAACCGTGAAGCACGTCACATGCGGCGATAGCTAGTCGATCACGCGAACTCGCATCCCAACATGAGATTTGTCACTATGACTACGTGTAAAAGTGTCAGGTCTTGGAAGATAATAGGATATCATCCAATGAGGTGAGTCTGCTAACGACTAAGTACATGTACACTAATCATCGACGTACCCGTCGAATGCACCCGAGACAATCTCGGACGCGCACAGTTGTATAAAGCAAAATAACAAGCATACAATACAACATTTGCATAATTTAAATTAGACAATAAATATGACAAGGTATCTTGCCTGTGTCCTGAAGCTGTGAATGCCAGAAGCTGGTTCCTGCAGTGTCCTTCGGCTGATCCAAAGGTCCTAAACAAAAATATAATATATAATCTAATATCAGATGCTAACATTAATTACACACGACTATAATGCGTTGCTTGAATTTTATCGCAAGTTCACGACTGTTCGGATATCGCGTCATATGTGCGCTTAGCTAAGGTGCGCACGTATTCAGTACTCGAACATCCTGAGCCTTGAGACAATAATTTTCAAGATATTGTCTGACCACGATCGCTGTTCTGTGCGAACACGTTCCTTGGTTACTATGTTCCTTACACGTGGTCTATGTACAGGTTTTAGGATGGAGATGCAAGTCCTTGGCGTTATGCCTCATGATTTAGGGTTTTCTAATAAATACACAAATTCCAACCCTTATTATTCATTGATCCAAATTTGCACATATTTAGGGTGGTGTCGGATATTAACAATTACAGACACGTCGATACGAAGCTACGATATTCACATGAAGAAGCAGGGTTTGATGTGGTTACCTCTACATGGCTTTGCTCGGACAAGGTCTGCTCTCGTTGTGGCGTACTCCGGCGAGACTGTAGCAACGGCGGCGGGACTGTAGCAAGTGCGGCAACGACAGCAATGCACGGGGTTGGGTTGGCCAGCTGAAGGGCAGCAGTCGGCGTGTATGGGGCAACGGTCGGCTGTGTATGTGGGGGCAGTGGTCGGGGTGTATATGGCAGCGGTCGGGGTGTATATGGGGGCAGCGGCGACTGAAGTATGGGGGCAGCAGTCGGGGTGTATATAGGGCAGCGGTCGGTTGAAGTATGGGGGCAACGGCGGTTGAAGTATGGGGGCAGCGGTCGGGGTATATATGGCAGCGGTCGAGTGTATTTGGGGCATCGGTCGGCTGAAGTATGGGGGCAGCGGTGGCTGAAGTATGGGGTGTCAGGTGGCGCCGGTGGTGGTGATGGATTGGGTGTGAGTCGGAGAAGATAGGGGTCTTGCTAGCAAGGGTTCGGCTAGGGTTTGGAGAGGGTGGTGATGGTTTTCTTATGGTTTCAAGGAAGGAACTTCATATATATATATATATATGTAGGGAATTTGTGGGTTGGCCTCGGCTTGGGCCTGTCTGGTCTCATTGAGATGGGCTGGTCTAATATGAAAGAGTATAGGTGGGCTCGGTTAAGTGTTTCTTGAGGTGAAATTAGCCTTAGTTTTAAAAGGTTTAAAATGCAGTGCACTTGACGAATAACGTGTAGCTAGGGAGTGACGGAGGGACGACCATCTAAGGTTACACAATGGTCAGGGGGTACCTATAATTGTCTCACATAAATTCTAATAAAATCCAATAAATCCTTGTCTCTTGATTTACTTCAGATTAAAACCCTAAATTGGTCGAGGGGGTTTACATATTTTATGTTTACTGTCCTCATTGACTGATTGAGATATTAGATGTTCTATGTAACCCTAAGTGACTTGCTTGTAGTATGCACCCCCTTGTCTAGTTATAGCTGTGACCGCTGTACGACATTCTATACCTTGTACGGGAGAGCTGGCCATGTCCGTCTCCGTATTCCGGTACTGGAGCATGACATGATGTGCATAAACAAAACTTGAATTTTTGCTATCCGCGTCCATCTTGGCAAATTCTATTGATGTCTATCCAAAACATTCCAATGCCCCGATCACTACATGGTATACCATATACCACTCAAAATAGAGTCACTTCTCATATCACACTTCTCAGCACTGATCCAATATTCGTTTGAACTATTTATTCTGCATTGACCTTGCCGACCATAACAAAATCGTTTAATCAAAGTCTGATACGAAACTCAGCCAATGCATGAACCATCTTACTCTTCTTGTTGATCTCGTCCGTTGCAACTTTGCACAATGTTCCATTCTTGATACTCTCAACTATCTCTTAAATTGTTTGACACATTCACTGCACGAGCAATTCATGCAATGTTCTCTATTGCTATATTACAAGCCACTACTCAAATCTGTTTAACACATTCGCTTCCCGAGCAACTCGTGCAATATTCTTTTTGATATTTCCAGCCAAAACTCAAACTCCGTCCAACACATTCGTATCTTTCCAATGTTTCTACTCCTAACATGCCAATATACCCATCTCGTCTGCCAAATCAATTGCTCTCCTGATGTAACTAATATCTCCCAAAGCAACAAGCTACACAAACGTAACGACACCTCTCGACTTATTATTCAGATACAATAATGCCATACAACTTGTTGTACAAATGCAACTACACCTAGCGGGGCTACTTGAATCTATCAAAATGATATAAAAAATGAACGTAACGGACAACAAGCACCCACAACCAATAAATATATAGACTTATTGTATGGAACTTCTAATGTGGCACCGAGTAGAGCCAAGAGCCATTCGATTCACGAAAGCTATTTAGAGTTTGTGATAAACCAAGCAAAGGAAAAAAGTTCGAGGAAATGAACTGGGCGCTCTGATGCCAAATTATCATGCCCTATTTTTCGGCAAGTTTGATCATCCCCGCTGTATGTGAGATAACCATGCCAACGCTCCCACAGGACAATCGTTCTTATCGGGATATAATTTCGTACGAGCCTGGAATTGTGCTCACGCAAGGCAATGTCGTCAAACATCAAGATTATCATCGAAATGACCATGTTATAGCAAAAGATAAGCATTGTATGACAAGCACACATCAGAGTATATGAAGCAAAGCTCTCAAAGGGTTCAAATAAAGATGCCATAAAAGCTTACAATACTGTAACTATCTCTTGCCACAAGGTACTTAAAGTTTCATACATTATGTCCCGTATATCCAAGATGAGCCACTACACCTGCGTACCTGAAAGATATACCCATAAACATGGGTTAATACGCAGCTATACTGGTGAGCGGGGTAACCCACTCGCCTAAAACAACAGTAAGTAATCATGTGAAGCATATAATTATTACAAGGTGATCTTGCTAGTTTAGTCTAGATTGATTTCATGGCAAGGAATATATAATAAAAGCAGTAAAGCAGGTTCCACATGTAAGTATTGAAAGCAGTAAACATACTAGCATACAATCTCCTATTCGCACAAGTTACTAAGCCTGCTGTCCGCTATTACAAGTTTTGAACATTGAAATAACAAACAAAGAAGTACAAAAAGATCCTAAGAAGAAAACCTAAGTACAATATTTTGATCTGGGTAGTGACGATGGAGCTTGAGCGTGACAGCGTCTCCTTTACTCCATTGACGGTCTGAAGAGGGATTGAGGATGCTCTCTCCTATTTTTCTCTTTCCTGAGCTTGTGTGCAAGTATGTAGCTGGCCTTCTTTTTGGGAGTGTGCTATCCTTGCTATTTATAGTCATCGTTATGGTGGACTATTAATGCCACATATGCGTCTATTTGGTGGCCGTATAGGACTCCTTCAATAGAATACGGTTGTAACTGCAGTCACATGCCACAGACAGGCTGCCATGTGGTCTTGGTTACGATATATTGTTGAAGAGATCTCGGGGTTATTGCGTGCGTAACTTGGTAAGATAGAAATGTAGTCAACACTGATTGTGCGAGAAATTATCTTCGGTTATAACAGAAAGATCCTGCAAGTCAAGAGCCGCATAACGTCTTTGACGCATATCGTCGTGGCCGTATACGTGCTCTCGTTTGGTCTTAATCATATGGACACTCTTGCCACAAGGCGTTGTGGCTGCATACGTGCTCTCTTTTGGCCTTGGTCGGATAGACACTCTGGCGGCATGATAACGAGGTCGCAGTCTGGCCGCATAATGACGAGGCCATATGGGTATATGGCCGCATATGAATGGGCATATGGCATGACACATCTGTCGAGGCCATCAATGAGTTAATATGACTTTTTGTCTTTTTTTGAGTTGTCGTCTTTACGAGTCTCGAAGTGCCTCAGTGTGATGAGTGATGTGTCAGAGTCTGGCAGACATCGAATGCTGTGTCAGGGGGGTTTATGCGGCCTCCCTGCCCTGTATTTGTTTTTAGGCCGAATATAGTATACTATGCGGCTTCTAAATCTTTGGTTGATCTGGCCGCATATGACTCCTCTGCAGATTTTTTGTTCAGGCCGCATGTGGCTTCTTTACGACTTGGTTGTTCAGGCCGCATGTGGCTTCTTTACGACTTGGTTGTTCAGGCCGCATATGACTTCTCTGCGGCTTGGTTTTTCTTCTTTGAGGGGGCATGACCTCTATGCGGCCTGCATAATTTTTTATGCTTCTACACGACCCCCTTCAAAGTTTCTAAAATGATAAGTTTGGAATACTTTGAAAAAGCATGACCGAGCGTTATTGGCCGCATATGAAGGGCATGCCGCATAGTTCCATGGTCGCATAGTTGTCTCTGACAAATTGTTAGATTATTAAATGAGGAGATTTGATCCTCCTGCAGATCTCTTGGGATTCTGCATTGTTAGGGGATAAAGTGGCCCAATGAACGAGGAGTCACCGTTATCTCTAGCATTTACGTAGATTGAGGCAGACTGTTGTCATCACTATCCCTAGCTGCATGTTTCGGTCTATATATTGGGGGTTTAAGAGAGAAAATAGTTTTTCTCCGAAATTTCTTCTCCTCTTTATTTTTGATGCTGCCATGGCTCCCAAGGTCGCCTCCTCCGCCCCACTGCTGCCAAGAAAGCCCCTAAGGGCAAGGGCAAGGCCTAAAGAAAGAGGAAGGGTCGTGCTGCTGTGGAGAACCCTTTACCGCTTTCTGCCGATGTTCATTTGCCGATTAAGGGTAGGTTCTATAGAGACAAAGTTGGATTCTGGATCGCATGTTTACAGTTTGGATGCATGGATACGTTTATGCGCCAACTTTTTGCTGTAGTATCAGAAACTCTGTCGCATAGAAGAGCTTCTCCGTATGGCTGACTCGGCCACATGGGTGCCAAGGCCGCATGACTTGCTTGGTCGCATGGGTGCTTAGGCCTCGTGGTTGATCTGGCCGCATGTGTGCCTAGGCCGCATGGCTGACTGGGCCGCATGTGTGTTCCCGGGCTGCATATGTATATCTTTATTGATATTTTTAATGGTTCTGATCTAACTCCTTTGTGGCTTTTACAGTGATTTTGCCTACCACACCTTCTGGCGAACTGGTCTTCGGGTATAGCTTGCTGTCCTTGAACATGAATTTTGGGGACCTGGTTGTAGTCCTCCAGAAACAGTTTGACAGGGATCTCTCGCCCGAGCGACAACAAAAGATCGCCGAGCAGACTCTATCTTTCTTATTGAGTCAAATCAACTCGAAAAAGATCCCTGCTAAAGATGGGAAGCATTTCTTCAAGAAGCCGTACTTCTTGTTTGGTGATACACTGGAGTCTTCCCAATCTGAAACGGGGACAACTAGGGAGAATTAGTCTTTTATCTTTCGCATGACGGAGATAACTTTTTTTCTTTCGAACGTCACCTGCCTCTATCGAACTTGAAGTTGATGATGGGCCCACGATGGATGGACTGAAACTTAACCCCTGAGCCATAGGGGGGCCTCCTTGTCAATGTCCGATATGGGACCGGAAAGAACAAGGGGGAGTTTTATAGCACGAAGGAGTCACCTTTGTACTCCTTGCTGGGACTGAAGCCTGGTCTCTTCGGCAGTGACCTATAACCGAACCTCAGCGTATATGTGGGCACCTTCCTCCAACAAGTTGCTAAGAAGGGGACCTACCCCACCGGACAGTTATGGGCTCTCAGCTGGGCACATTACAATATCTCCTAGTGCCGCTTGACCCAGTGGATATTGAAGAAATACGAACGAGAACTCAGAGCCACTGACTTATACTTTACCATGAGGGATACTTGTTATGGCTTGGGGGTGAACCGCCCCATGTTCGTTCCCCTGATGGAGTTGTACAACCTTCATATGGGGACCTTCTTTATGCCCGACGACAAGATAGGACTGGCCTTGCATGAGATGCATGCCATCTCAAAACTCCCTTGAGAAGATGGACCCTATGAAGAGTGTACCCCAAGCAATGAAAATCTTAGGGAATTGGAAGTAGAGGACCCGGATATCTTGGTGGTGTACCAAGAGTTGCTATACTATCATAGCATATACCAGAGGTCTTCGAAGAAGAAGAAGTCTACTGAGGGATCCTCTCCTTATATTACGACTTGGACTCGCCACCTTTTTTCAGAGTCGAAGGAGTCCAATAGAGTTTATGTTCGGGTGCCACAGTCCAAACAGGAAGTGGCTGGTTCTATCCAGGCACTAAAGGACTTGGCTGCCGAGGGTAAGGAAGTTGAGGGCTCCTTGGGGGAACAGAACCCCTTGACTAGCTGAGTGGCCTCGAAGAGGAGATCAACTATTTTTATATGGATATGCCCCAGTTGTCCCTTAGGCTGTGCTGGCGGGGTACTTGATGCTCTGGTTGCTCAACTGCGTAGTTTCGGGCGAGTCCGGGATAATAGAAAGGATCAGCCGCACTCTGATCCTACCTGCCGTAAAGTTGGCCCTTCTACCGGCCATGGTGTGTTGCATCCATCATGGTTTCGGTAATTTTTGCTGAAAAGGTGGAGGACCATCCTGGTAAAGGGCATTTCAATAAGGTTGAGCTCTCTTACCACTACTTGATGGGTTAGTTTCTCCTGCATCATGGGTCCTTGATGAGCCCTAGGACTAACGAGGACATGGTGGTCGCCGATGCCCTGATCCGCAGGTATCGGATAATGAAGTGGTGGTGCCATACTATCCATGCTGGTAGGAGGGAGCTCTCTTTTATTACTGGCTGGACCTTTTTCACGTCCGAGCCAGATTTTACTGCGGATGAAATGAACGTCATTCATTACGATGACGGAGGGCGCCTCGAAGCTTGTCTGAGAGGCTCTTTCGCTGGCTCTAAGCCATCCGTCCCTCTCACCTGGTGTATCAGAATAAGGTTGTCGTCTTCGTGGAGCCTTACCTACCCAGCAAGTTTTCTTGTCAGTTTGGCTACACTAAGCTTTTACTGGGTCATCCGAGAGCTTCTCTCGGCTATAGTGGCAGTTTGCTCGACGGGGCCCGAGCATTGAGTTACTATACTGCTGCCGGCACCCCGGTCAGCTTCTAATTGCCAACAGCTGGAGTCATGCCAAGGATGTTGTACACCATGGTAAAATATTATTGTACACCGAACGCTAAGCGGACTAACTTCGATCCAGAGAGAAGTTATATCGAAGGCACTATACTGATGCCTCTGGATGCCAAAGCGCGTAGGACGCCCAAGAAGGGCATAAGAGTGGCCATGCCCCTGATCGTAGAGCTGGATCCGTCGACCGAGAAAGATACAACATCTCCATCTGATGATCCTATGCCTGCCAAGCGCAAACCAAAGGTGGAGATGCATCATACTCGCTACTCTAAGAGGGCGAGGACAGATGTGGACCCAAAGTCGGAACCGGCGACAAAATCAAAGTCCCCTGCGAAGGGGACTGTGAGCAAAGAGGTAGGACCCCTTGCACCAGTGGCTTCTAAAGCAGATCCCACTTTAGATGCTATAGCAGTATCCATAAGCCCTCTTAGTTTGATTCTGCCTAGTCCTCTATATAAATATCTCAGCTCTGGTCTGTTTAAAAATTTGCAGACACTGGAGAGAAGGAACTGTCCCCGGCAAGAAGCCGCTTCGGTGGTTTATTACGCTGAACCGGAAAAGGAAACCTTCCTGGAGCCCGATGTGGGTGCATCAGAATCGGTACCTAAGGCCTCGGGAGCTCAAGGCTTGAGTGCAGCTTCAGCATAGCAGCCTTATACCCCTTTGGAGCATATATCTGTGGAAGACATGGAATCCATGGGGGCTATGACAACACTGGATGAGCCGCAACACGTGCTATCTCTCTCTGGTATATCATTTCGTAACTTCATAAGATCAAATTTTTTTTGGCTTCATCTTTCAATTCTCCGGGTGAAGTTAATTACTTTTTTGTTCTGGTTCTGTAGGCCCTGTCTCTTCCTTGAGGTCCGTTAACGTGGACGCCGAGGAGGATATCCTGGAAGAGGGGGGCAGTGAACTTGGTAGGAAGGCGCCCAAGTCACTCCCTAGTTCGGGTGACGGACGTCTTGTAGTGCCCCCTACGGAGGCTGCAGTGGACAAGGTCCCTACTATTGCGGGTCATTCTGGTGCGAAACTGCTCTCCAACTATTGCTGTCGGGGGCTCATCGGCTGAAGCCTCTCTAGATATTGGGGTGGTAAGCTATCGTGAGGAGGTTGTTCCCGATGTTCCCACTACTGCGGTTGCTGGGTCATATTCTGAGACTGCCGCAACGCAGTCTAGGGTTGGCCTACAAGCAGGAGCCGACGCAGTAGGGTACCCCGGTACTCTTATCCCGAGTAGCGGTACCACCATACCATCTGTTGGTTGGTTGCCGAGCATTCAGGCATTCCATGCATCTATGAAGGATTGGATCGCGAGCAGTACTTTCGATCACTCCTCTGTTGTTGCTTCGCCCTCAGGATCTTCGAGCATCATCGCAAGACCTGTCAAGCCAGTGGCTTCTTCCTTCTTCCATCCCCTTTTGCATTAGGCTACACTAAAAGAGCTTGACGAGAATGCCAGAATCTCCATTCAGAGCTTCTATATATTTCTGAAATAAGGGGTCGAGGGCGTGCTGGAGTACAATCAATCCTTCTTCTGGGCAAAGCACTTTGCCGAAGGCTTGGTCCACTCTTTGAGGGGTCTCCCTGGTTTCGAATAGATGGCTGACCTCCTGGTCCAAAGGTTGATGGAGGTGGAGCAATGCCTGATAGAGCTGCACCAGTACCAACAGGCATATATGGGGATATTGATATCCCATAAGTATGATGAGTTCTCGAAGATGGTGGAGACAAAGAAGGCCTTTTTTGCTTCATCCGTGGAATATTTGTAGCGTGACCTCCAAAATTTGTAAGAGAGGTACGGTCGGCTGGGTGAGCTCAGAGAAGAGTGCCTCTCTCAGAAAAAGGGGCTGACTGAGGATATTAGAAAGCTCCAGGTTGAGCTTGATGTACTGGGGGTTTGGCTACGGAAGGCCCAACAGGAAGATGAGGCTATCCGAACCTAGGCTAACCAAGGAGCATAGAATACGGCTGGTATTGGGGTTATGGTGCAAAAGTTAGAGGACAGACACGAGTCCTATGCTCATTACGAAGATCCCGAGGTTATGGCTAGGGAGGTTGAGCGCCGGGCCCAGGTGGGCTTGGATGGCTATATTGCCCGTCTCAATGAGCGGATAACAAAGTTATGCTCTGACTCACAACACCAGTAGCTCTTTCTTTGCTTTTGGTGCTTCATTTTGCCTTCGAGCTTGGGAACTTAACAATCCCTCAAATATAGTTTGCTTTCAATTTCTCTTCGTGGAAAGAAATAAAAGTTATTCCATTTATTGTAATTATTTGTGTGAGATTTGGATACCGTACTAGAGGTAATATGGATGTAGTACAATATCACAGTCTGTTTAGGATATCCTACTGGGGGACTTAGGTGGACCTATTACTTCTTGCGCACTAGAGTGCAAGTAGTAGGTTCGAGACAAGCCCTGCCAGAGGTGATATGGACGTGGTAGATTTTGTTGACTTAATATTCCTGGAATACTTAGGGTTAAGTACGGTTGATAAGTTGAGATGACAACCGATATCATAGGTAATGTGGACATGATAATCGATAGCCAAAACTATAAGGTTTTCTCAGAGGTAATATGGACATAGCAAATACGATGGAGAGAAATGTTAGGACAGTAGTTCAGAGGTAGTATGGATGTAAACTAGCGTCCGAGAACCTCACCGAGGAGCGATTTGCTGAGTGTGGTCTACCCGAGAATGTAGATAGACCTGAGAGTTAGTCCACCGGAGAGATTGTTAGGCCGATAACTCAGAGATAATATGGACAAGGCTAGCATCCGACGAGACTGGTTTTTGAGTGGTCCCTGCGGGAGTGTACAGGTGGACCTGAGGACTGCTCCGCTGGGAAGATTTTGAGGATCTATTATCTATTACGTATCTAGGACTCCTGAATCCCAATAATGGCTTATTAAGGAAGGACAATATTGTGCATAGGCACGCGCTGGGTATGAACAACAAAAGGTAGGCACCTTGTACATCTTAGTTGTCCTGATAGCAATAGAGAGAAGTATAAGCCTAGCCTTAGACATAGTACTTCTTCAGGAACTTGCATTGATAAAAAGCAAGTCATCATTGGGTTTCACGAGCTGGTAGGCGCCGTTGGAGAATACAGATTCAATGATGAACGGGCCTTCCCATTTGGGTTGGAACTTGTAGACCGTCTTGTGGGTCATAACCATCAGCCTTCTTACTATCAGGATGAGATTACCCACTTGGTAGGTCCTCTTCTTAATCCGTTTGTTGAAGGCTCCTGAGAGGCGCGCTCGGTATAACTCAATGCACTGTTGAGCTAAGAGGCATTTCTTGTCGAAAGATTCTAACTCTTGTAGCCGTCGACGGTGATTGTCGTCGAACGTTAGCCAATTGAAGAGAGCTACTCAGAGCGACAAAATTTGGACCTCGAGGGGGAGGACCGCTCCACTCCCGTAGACAAAGAAGAATAGCGTGCTACTAGTTGGTTTTTGGCCCGTTGTGCGATAGGCCCAGAGACATTCGCCGAGCTTCTCATTCCAATCGCACATGTTAGATGACACGAACTTCTTGAGGATCTTGATAATGGTTTTGTTGAACGCCTCAGCCAGACAATTTGCTTCTAGGTTTTAGGCAGTTGATGCTACATTCTGAATTCGGTTCTTGTCACAGAATCGGTAGAAAGCATGGCTTATAAACTGTGGACCATTGTCATGGATGATCCTTCGTGGAAAGATGAAGCAATATATGACGTGATGCTTGACAAATTTGATCACATTTAATGTCTTGACTTCAGCTAGTGGAAAAACTTCTGCCCACTTGGAAATGTATTCGATGACGGCCAAGATGAACCAATGTTTCTTCGATTAAGGTGGACTAATTAGTCCGATAATGTCCATACCCAGGTTTTGAATGACCAAGACACAACATCCGGGTGTAGGAACTCCGAGGGTTGGTGGATGAAGTCAGCATAGATTTGGAACGCTTAGCACTTTCTTGCGTAGTTGACAGCATCTGCGACTATTGTCAGCCAATAGTAACCTATTCTCCGGAGATGGTCCTGTAGCTTGGGCCCAGGCTGATGGGTACCGCAAACCCTATCGTAAGCCTCAAGTAGAGACTGCTTCACTTTTGTATTCGATAGGCATCATAAGAGAAGGCCTTCATAGGAATGCCGATATAATATTTTAGTAGCCGTATCGTAATATAACCGGAGGGAAAGTCTTCTGATGGAAGTGGCTTCCTTTGGGTTCTCAGAAAGAATTCCATAGACTGCATACTCGATAAGCGGAAGACTCTAGTATAGGATGCTAGTTTCTGCCTCTACGGGGTATCTTAGACACATACAGAAGTTATTTTTTGGGCAGATTAGCTCTTGGCTGACCACGGTGATCAACTGGTGAGTGTTGGCAAGGACGACTAAGGAGACATTAAGACCGGTAAGGGCATCAACTTTGATGTTTAGTAGTCAAGGGACATGCTCTATAAAGAACCCCTTGAAGGTAGAGATTATATCGAGTGCGACATTATGGTAGTGCATCAAATCCTCATGCCAGACTTTATACTTGCTCCGGACCTAACTAACAATCAGCTTAGAGTCGCCGTAGGCCTCTAGGTAGTCGGCTCCTACTTGCTTAGCGAGATGTAGTCCAATAACGATGCCGTTATACTCTGCCACATTGTTGGAGCACGACTCTGTTAGAGAATAAGCGCGGTTAATAACCGAATTATGTAGGAAGATCAACACGATCCCGACTCCAGCGACAGTATCGTCTTTGGGCCCTGTTCTTGAAGAACCACCGAAGAAAATCCACCTAAAGTCTTATGCGCTTGTCACATTGGAGTTTAACACTTCATCTGGGATTTTCTCGTAAAGCTTCAAGGTTTCTGGGACTAAATAGGCAGCCAAGAAGTCGGCCAATGCTTGACCTTTGACCGCCTTCTGTGGAATAAATACCATGTCGTATGGTGACAGGAGTATCGCCCACGTAGCCAAACAGGAGTTGAGTGCCCCAGGTTTGGTCATAAGGACCCTAAGGGGGTTAACCCATGCGATCACATGGATCATTTGTCCTGTCATGTAATGCCAAGTTTTCTGGATATCAAAGACCAGAGCAAGGCACTCCTTCTTGACGAGATTGTATCTGTGCTCCGTGTCGACCATCATCCTGCTTAGGTAGTAGATAGCCCGCTCGTGACCTGTGTAACTCTTATGGGCTAGCAGAGCGCTAAGAGAGTGATCCATTGCTCATATATAGAGCATAAAGGGCTTCCCTACTACAGGGGATACCATCACCGGAGGTTTCATGAGGTATTCCTTGATGTCATTGAATGCACGCTGGCACTCTTCATCCCAGACAAAGGAGACTCCCTTCTTCATGAGTTGGGTGAATGGCTAACAACGTCCCAAGATACTTGTTGTAAATCTTTTGATGTATGCCAGTCTCCCTTGAAGGCCGCAAAGTTCTTTGAGATTCTTCGACGGATGCATTTCAAGGATTACTTTGGTCTTGTCAGGGTCTATGTGGATACCCTTCAAAGTTATAAGGAAACCCAGGAACTTGTCACTGGAGACTCCTAGGAAAAACTTGGTAGGATTCATCTTGAGCTGGTATGATCGCATCAATTCAAAAACAGTTTTTAAGTCTCGAAGGTGATCATCTTTGGATCTACTTTTGACAGCAATGTCATCAATATAGCACTCCACTGTCTTTCATAGATGTTTACGGAAGATGGTGCTCATAACTCATTGGTATATAGTACTTGTATTCTTTAGTCCGATGGGCACGACTGTCTAACAATATACCCCTACCGGTGTTCAAAACGGCATATGATTCTCGTCGTCGAGAAACATCTTGATTTGATTGTAACCCAAGAACCCTTCCATGAAGGACATGCGCTCAAAGCCGCATGTGTTATCGATCATTATGTCTGTGATCGGAAGAGGAAACTCATCTTTTGGGCATGCCATATTCATATTACAAAATTCTATGCAGATTCGGATCTTCCTATTTTTCTTGATGTTAGGCATGATATTGGCCACCTAATCAGGATATTGTTCCTCATGGATGAAGCCACTAGCTATCAATTTGTTTACTTCAGCTTCGATGGCGTTCATGATATCCGGACGGAATCGTCGTTGTTGTTGCTTCACTAGCTTAGCGTTCAAAAAGATGTCGAGCTTGTGGAACGCGATATGGGGGTCTAAACCCGTCATGTCTTTATAGTTCCAGGCAAAGACATCAATATATTCCTATACGAGTTGTATTAAGGATTCACGATCTTCACCGGATAAGATTTTGCTGATGAAGATAGGTTTGGGGGCATATTCCTCGCCCATGTCGACTTGCACGGCCTTGTCTTCGGTGGAAGGTTCTCGCTGGTCAAAATATAGCTCCCATTGCGAGTCTAAGCGTTGGGCCCACGGTTCCACTTTAAAGAGTTTCGGTGAGTCCTTATTGTCTTCCTCAGGGTCAGCTAACGCCATATTTACAGACAACGTTCGTCTAAAGAGGTCTCCGATACTGGTGTCAGAGTCCCACGTGAAGGATTCTCAAGAGTGTGACTATGACTTATCTTCTTCCTCCGAGGCTTCGGGGGTTGATGGAGGTGTTACATACCCCAGGCCATGACGGGTCTTGTGGTAGTAACCCTTGGCTTTACCTGCCGGAGTGGTGAGACGCAAGGACAATCATCAACCTTTATCGTAATTCAGACCTCGGACTCTTTTAAGATCATAACCTATCTTCTGGATGGGGTGCTTGGCTTGACAACTGAACCGGTAAAGTTATATTTTGCCGGTATCAGGTTCTGGCTTTTGTTTCTCTAGGATGAAGGAATGGAGATATTCTACCCTGCCGAAGATGATGGGTTTCTCTCCCCTCCTCCTTGCTGGGACCGTAAAGAAGGAACTTTGGCTAGGGAAGATCTGATTTACTGCATAGGTAGTAGTTACCTGTGTATGTAGTTGCATGCCTATACCGTGCTATAGGGAGTACAATATACTCAAATGTGAGACATCATAATACTTCAAAGATAACCCTTTATTCATAAAGTAGGGGATATTTTCTAGGAGAATTATATCGTCTAGGGACAGGCGTAAGCATGAGCCGCTACGTACTCTTCTAGTTCATCTTCCTAGGGATTTATCTCCAATACGAGCGAAGGCTTTGGAGGCCTCCTACGAAGCTTGACCACTAAGGGTTTAGAGGCAGGAGCCGATACTGGGTCCTTCTTTCGACTTGGCATTCATACCGTCAGAGGTTGTAGCACCTTCCTATGTATTTTCATAACGAAGGAAGGGGTTGTATCTGTAAAACCCCTATTCCTAACAATCGTATATGCCCTTTTTAATTAATTATTAATTTAATTGTAGTAATTAGTGGCTAATTAGGAGAAATAAATTTTTATAAATTTTTATTTTAGGTGTTGGTGCACTTAGGAGATTTATGGGACCATTAGGAATTTTATAGAATTTATTGCATGTAGGAGACCCCTTGAGTAGTTGCTAGCTTAACGGTGTACATTAATATAAATCTAGAATTTTTCTATGAGTATATATATATATATATATATATATATATATATATATATATATATATATATATATTTAAATGGAAAAAAAGAGTTGTAAAAGAAAAGAAAAGAAAAGGAAAAAAAATTCTATTAACAAAACATTACAAAACTACCCATTCCCTTAGATCACCCGCCCCTAGCATAGTGCAAACCACCCCTTTGCTGCATGAAGAAGCAGCCACCCTTTTTGTTATTAATCCCACAACCCGCTGCCTTGTGAGCAAACCCAAACCCCATTGCAAAATCACACAGCACCCTCACCCCACGTTTGCAGACCCCCCCCCCCCGCGGCTTTTAACTCAACCCCCCTTCTCTTTCATATATATATATATATATATATCATTAGTTTATCTAAAACCCTAAACCTAAATCATCTAAACCCTTTCTCTTTCCATCTAGACCAAGAGAGCACCGCCACCGTAGCCGGAGAACCCTACCAGGCCGTTTAAACCAACCCCGACGACCGCGACCCCGCGTACTGCAGATTTTTGCAGCGAGGTACCTGTGTTTCGGAGTTGTTTTCCGTCGTCTCGCTCAACCAAACGCCACCCCATCTTCACCGATATGCTCACCCCTTAACCCTCTTTTATATATGTGTGATAGTAGACCTCGAACAACGCATAACCATAGGCAAAAGTAGTGCCAAAGATGGCGGAAATAGACTAAATTCTGGGATCGCAGAAAACTACGGTGATTACCCATGTTCCCGAGTTCGTATCTCCTACCACAGAGATCCGAATTCGATGATTCTTTTTGGTACGCATAGACCACTTGACCTAGTTTAATTTCTGTTAAATAATCCTAGATTATTAACTGCTGTAGACAGAATTAAATTCGTTAGAAAAGCCCGCGAACACACTTTTCCAGATTTCTAAAAGTTGTGAAACAGAGCGTACCCCGCCAAACGGGACCGCCCTGCCGTGTACCAAATGTACCAAACGGTGTGCGTAGCATAACCGGACATGTGATAGTTTGTAAAAACTGATTCGGACGCGTGTGCGCGTCGAAATCAGCCCTTATCCGCGGACAAACCCTGTGTCGCAATATTTGCGAAAGTCGCGTGCATTTTGTATACGCTCGTTAGATTATGACGAAACTTGAACCACTGGACTCGTGGTAACGCGTTGGTCCTATGACCCAATTTTGACGTAATTCTGAGATAGTTGACCAAGTCGCCAATTGGCGGGCCTACAGTTGACTTTTTGGGCGAAATTGTGTTCGGCCTATCAGAATCCACATTTGGACATACCGTTGGGTTCGTATTGACATCTAGAGTTGTTTGACCTATAATTTGTCCCATTTAGAGACTGTTACCCTTGGCACGCTTTTCGGTGTAAAGTGGACCACAGGTGGACTCCGCTTTGACCCAAAATTACCGTTTGGCCCCTGTGTCCAAATGGGACGAAAGGGAAGTACTTTCGAGCTATTTTGCTTATTCTGGAAACGTTGGTGACATCTATTTCAGCATCCGGAGACATTTGTTCTGAGGCCATAGCTTCTGATCCTGTGTGCTTGACTTCTGGACAGTACACCTTGCAGCTTTTTTACCAGGCAAGATACCTTGCCAAATTGTTTACAGTATTTTGCATGCTTAGTATATTTCTGTATATTTATTATATTTCTGTAAATTTATTGCATGTGTAGTTTCTTTCAGTCATTACTATATATTAGATATATTGACACACACTTGACACTAAGTATCATAGAGGACAATCAGTAGGCGTATAGGCTTTAACCACTCTGATAACACCGTAGTAACTAGCACGCACTATGGTGGTCGTGTCCGATGGTCGCTACCCCCGAGGTATATCGATTGATGGACTCACGAGGGTCGCTACCCCCAAGGTATGTCGGCTGATGATGTTCATGGACGTGTGTGTGAGTTGTGAGGCTTAGATCGAGTAGCCTACCCTTGCCCATATGTCGAAAAGTTGTCCTCATTTGCATTCATATAGATTGTCTTGTACAGCGTACTTATATATTTTCAAACAATATGCATGTTTACTGTATTCAAATTGGCTTGCTTTTCTGTATCTTGTTACGTCTCTCTGAGGACCTGGTTTCCTTCCAGGTGTATCTGTTCTTGAGTATTTGCAGGAGCGCAGATTTGGATGATTATATATGTTTCGTGGATGTCTTCTCTTCGAGCCCGTGGTCATTAGCTGGTATTCTTATATTGTGTTTATTGTGTTGTACTTTTCCATTCGAGTTGGTAGTGGATTTATTTCCATCCAACTATCATCCTTAGATACTTATATTGAGATCTAGTTTCATAGATACTGGTTATTTATTTATATTTGATTTTCGTGGATGAGATTTAGATTATACCCTGTGACTTATGACATATGTTTATACCACTTGTGGATTGATATTCATATTATAGCGTATGTGTGGATTTTGGTTTCCATATATTGGAGTTGCCATATCCATACGGCTGGCATGCTTACGTGTTCCTAGTCCATATATTGGAGTTGCCATATCCATATCATTTTAACCTAAATGAACAACTCAACCTATCAAGTTCTAAGAATTATCAACTAAATCAGAATTTAAGATTAATCAAACCATAATCCTATCAAACTATAATCCTACCATAATAGAAATTACTTGGCCTGAAATTAGAGGGGTAAGGTGGCACGATTTAAAAATAGAGTCAAATCCTTTTAATGGTTATATGTTTAAAGTAACGACAAGGAAGTTATAATAAAGAAAAGATAGTTACCCAAGGTTGGATGATATGGCACTGTCGGTGACATAGGAATACTCAAATATGAATCAACGATGATCATAGATTCTAGGAGATATGCTAGGCTAGAGATATAGTACCCTTGCTCCTACTAAGGTATTGGTTCATTCCTCTTAGTTTCCTAAGATACTACTCTGCTAATACCAAGACAAGAATCTAAATTTATAATTCCCATATATTATCTCACTATGGGTGTTAGTTTTAGTCCTAAAATCCAACAATAAATTTTTATTCGTTCCTCAATACTAGGGTCAAATAATATGGTCAAATTTTTAACTAACCTTAGTAGTTTGTACTACGCTCAAGTCATGCCTAAATATAACAAGGGATAATGGTCAATCAACTTACATGTGCTGGATGTTAAGGCTTACTTAGGTATACAAAATTTTTAGGAGTTGTCAATATTCGAGTTCATTTTCTTAGTAGGTATGCTATCATAATTATCTTCTAAACCTAACAACAAGGATTCCTATATTCTGGCAGAAGCCTATAATCAAGGAACTATTAGAGGAGTATATTTACCCCTCCAAAATAGGGAGATGTGAGGAAATGATTATAGTGACGTCAAGAAAATTAAGAGAATACAATTATGAAGGCCATGGAAAGTAGTCTAGTTCAAAGAATTTGGAACAAAATCAAGAAAGTTAGTCAAATAAGTAGATGAGATCCTATATTCTAATCCTAGTTGCAGGCTTGCTTGGTACAGTGACGTAACCGAAATAATATGCTCTCGACCTGCATGGGCCACCACTAAAAACATGTCACGCCCCAGTCCCAAAATACATAGGACCAGGTATACGTACACATGTCGACTGTACGAACAAGTATAGAAACCAAATTTAATGGACCTAACCAGTCGTAGTACGCTATAAAATATAACTAAGTCACAATATCACAGGCATGTAATAATCTAGTCTCATCCACAAATATCACCGAATAGAAAACTGAATGAATAGATAAATTCTCAGAATCCACTACAAAATAAAGTCTAGTAGAGAACAATCCATAAAATATAAGTATGAAAGAAAACTTAAAGAAAATACAACTAGACAATAATAAAATAGTCCAGGTGCCAGCTAACTAGATAAGGACACCCAAGACACTAAGAAACTATCATCTATAACGCTCAATGAAACTCCTGTGGCTCCACCTCAAGGTCCTCGTCAGCAAATCTCTAACTCCATAGTCCGTCGGGTATAAGTGCTCGTCTGGATCTGGAAAAGGTGCAAGGTCATTAGAGGGACATAACAAGTACAAAAGAAATCGACATGCATAAACAATAATAGGGTAACTAAACCATCTATGTGACATGCACTAGAGAAATCTCTAGTGGCGCATGAGGGGGGGGGGGGAGAAATAGAAGAACCAGTCATCCCACCAGGCATTCAACAGAACTCGGGGTACACCATTTATACTATTTACACAGTAAGAAACAGAAATACCATACCCTCACTGGTAGATTCTCCCCTCCTAATGTACTATCTGAACCGTATACACGGTGTAGGCATAATGCAATGACGTAAATAAAATCTAGGAACTAAACTAACATTAACTACTAACACAAGAGACAAACTCACGTATCAACGGCCAGTCAATACGCTAGTCCATGCACTCTCTCACACTCATTGAACGTGTTGAACAAGTGTCCGGTCAGAAGATACCATGTACCTACATAATATACCAGGTAAGTCTACTACTCTAAGACGCGTGCATATAACTAACAAATACCTAGGCATAATATAACTGAATAATACAATTAAGCAAGGTGTACTTGTCTTCCGAGCCAAATTGCGAGCACAACAAGTTCGGTCCGGAGCTCTCCACAGAAACGTCTCGAACACCTACCAATTAATTATCACACTAATTAGACTTTAATTTTCTACCAAACTACGAGCACAACAAGTCCAGTCCGGAGATCTCCACAGAAATGTCTCGAACACCTACCAATTAATTATCACACTAATTAGACTTTAATTTTCTAGTTAAATTAGGTTATTATCTAGTTATTAATTCTATATTGATTGCACATGCAAATAGCTACACACCAAAATATTACTACTCATTAAACATTTTTAAAACCATTTTTAAATTATTAATTATTAAAAACTAATAATTATGAAATTATTTATAATTATATGAAAATAATCAACCCAATATCATTGCTTGCAAAAAGTCTCTATGGGCGACAACTAGTGATTCCTCATAACTACGCTACGTAGTTTATGCATGCAACTACCCTATTTACATCAAAAAAATCAATAAATAATAAAATAATACATTAAATATTCTATAATTCTAATATAAATTTTAGAATTTATTTACATAGTCAAAATATAACAACCTTTAAAGAACTACAACTAGTATTGATGCACTGTGTCTGTGTCTAGATTGTTCAACAATTAGGGGTAGTTTTGTAAATAAAAATATGGTTTCAAATGCATTGAAATATTTTTAATCACTACCTAACATTAACATGGTTCTACATGAGTTTTATTTCATAAAAAATAGGAAGGCAATTTGAAGTTGGAAAACTGACGCGTACGCGATTACGGCGGGGACCTTCTTCACCACTACGGCCAAACGAGGTACCAAACGGACTCCAAACTTTGCGCCACTTGACAGGGTGCTAGGGGACTTCAAATAGATAAAGAAAATAGGGTTTTGGAGGATTTTTTTATTACTGTTTACAACAGCAATAAGCAGCAGTAGTAGCCGATCTAATATGGGGGTGTTTGGGTAAATGATTGGCCTTGGGGTCGGCCTCGGGGTGCTCGTCGGAGTGCATAAAGTTGTAGGAGAGGGTAGAGGAGGAAGAGAAGATGTTAAAAAGGGATGGGTCTACTGTTTTGGTCGTTCATAAGAGAGGAGAGGCGGCTAGAGCTAGGTAGAGGAGAGGGTTGCATGTTTATATATACTTGTTGGTTGGGCTTTTGGGTATTGGTTGCTTGGAGTTGTGTTGGGCCCAAAAAGGACTTATGTGTAAGGGTCCATGAGGGTTTGTTAGGCTTCTAATGATCCTTGGCCTATTATATAATTAATTATTTTAATTTAAATAAACTACACAAAAGATATGCAAGATAAGGTTTCCTAAAATGGAAAACTGGATATTAATTTAAACTAGGATTTGAACCATGTGATGTTTATGAAGTATGTAGGGATTTAAATGAATGAGACACCCTAAATATAACCATGTTAGGTCTAGTTAGGCTCATGGATGTGAAGTTGGTTAGATGAGAAGGGTTGATATTGTGCATTAAAATCGTACTCAACGATAAAGTGCTAAATTGTCAATATCTAGATTTTACGTCGCAAAAGTTATGCGACAAAAATAAAGCATAGCGATACAAATTTATGAGTGACATTCAATCTATGAATCTAATTTGGCTCGTCTAAGTCTAGTATGTAAAGTTGGTCGGAAGGTAAGGGCTAGTATTGTACTAAAATCTCAAGACCATGGCAAAAAATATCGATAGTTCAATAAATTATCAAATAAATATTTAAATTAAAAAAATAAATAAATAATTATTAATTGCCAAAATAATCCTATATAAAAATTAGGGTGCTCACAGTTACACCTCAAACAACTCTTGTATGCTCGAAAGCAGAAGTCTAGGCGCATTCTCACTTCTCAAAGCCTTCTATCTGGGACTCCGATATAAGCATCGAGCAAATATTTAAATGATCCTTGTCTATCAACATGACATCAGTAGATCAGGTCAAAGATGATGATCAATCACTCGAGTGCTTTGAGGTCGAATCTTGGACTAAACGGTTAGAGTCTTAGTGGAAGCTGCATTTCGAGCAGCGATAATCTCCTACTGAAGACTAAGTGGTGCAAGTCAACCTGGGCGACGAGTCCTCTCCCAAACCTATCTTCATGTGCAAAAGTCTTTCCGGAGAAGATCGTGAATCCCTTATTCATCTCATAAGGGAATACATCGATGTCTTCGAATGGAGCTATGAAGATATGCCAGGGCTGGATCCTCATATCGTA
This sequence comes from Iris macrosiphon, assembly GCA_036927795.1. Lineage (NCBI taxonomy): Eukaryota > Viridiplantae > Streptophyta > Magnoliopsida > Asparagales > Iridaceae > Iris > Iris macrosiphon. The sequence goes on along the minus strand of JAYESA010000009.1, from coordinate 146,727,258 downwards.
ATGCACAAGCTCAATATCCTGTCGAATGGTAAGCCACTGAAGCAACAAGAATAGCGATTCCAGCCAGACGTCATGGATGCAATCAAAACAGAAGTGAATAAGTTAATAGCAAGTGGCTTTATTCATAAAGAACAACACCAAGATTGGGTATCCAATATTGTCCCTATCATAAATAAAGAACGACAAAATCTGAGTCTGCATAGACTATTATGATTTAAATGCGACATACCCAAAGGACGAGTTCCCTCTTCTGATCACAAATATGATAATCGATAACACTTGTGGTTTTGAATGAATGTCCTTCATGGATGCATTCTTAGGCTATAACAAAATTAAAATATTTTTGGATGATGAGAAGCACACGTCATTTTGAACACTATTAGGGATATACTGTTACGCAGTAATGCCCTTTGGTCTAAAAAATGCAGGTGCGACATACCAGCAAGATATGAGCACCATTTTTTGTGAACATCTGCTCAAAATAGTGGAATATTATATGGATGACATCGCTGTCAAGAACCATTTTTGGGATGATCACCTCCATGATATGAGGACAGTTTTTGAACTAATGCATGTGCACCAACTTAAGATAAACCCGACCAAGTCTTTCCTGGGAGTCTCTAATAGAAAGTTCATTGGTGTTGTTATAACATCAAAGGGGATTCATTTTGACCATGAGAAGACAAAATATATTCTCGACATGCACCCTCCAAAGAATCTCACAAAGCTTATCAGAATTTGAACTTGTTGACACGGAGAGCCATCAAAGGATAGGGGTTGTGGCTAATTTGTGAGCTGAGAAACCCGCAAAAGAGGATGGGATAGCGTCTTTTCCCCCTCTCCCTATCGGTCAAGCATCTACGTGTCACTCTCACTTTTCTAGCTAAGGATAATTTGGTAATTTGGCCTAATTATTTAATTTTAGGAATATAATATTAATATTAGTTTACCATGTATATTTATTTGATGCTTTTATTAGTTATTTAATTATTAGAGTGCCATATTCATTAGAGGCTTGTAGCATTTAATTTAGTTAGTGGACTAGCCTATTTAATTTGACTTGACATTAGTAGACCAAAATTAGACTTGTCATGACAAATAGTGAACCAGCATGGACTAAGCCGAATGAACCCTTTCCCACTAATTAATTAAGGAGAATTAGTTTAATTGCAATTAGTTAGAGACTTCCTAATATACCCTTTCTTAATTATTCCTCATATTAGCATGTAGGGGCATAGTTGTCATTGAATATTACTTGGAGGGGGAGGAATGAAGGGCCGACCATGTATATGAGGGTCTCTTTCTCTCTCCTCTCATTTGTCATTCCAAATTTAGATATAGAATTTCCCTCTTCCAAATTCTTCATTCCCACACAAATTTTTACTCAATTTTTTTCCCAATTCCTTCCCTATTATTCACTAGAGGCCATTAGAACAAGGATCTACAAGGAGGAAGCAAGGATCTATAAGGAGGAGCAAGGATCTACAAGTTGTAGGCTCTTTTTTCCCAATTTGGAGATTTTATTGGGAATCCATCTTCCAATAGGTAAAATTCAGTTTTCTCTCTCTCAAACTCGACTATAAATCTATAATTTAATCATTAGCACATCTTGTGTTTGTTAATTGGTCAATTAGACCAAATTAACATATTTTTGATTGTGTGTGACTAGTGTCGTGTCCACAATTGGATACGTATAGGTCGTATCCCGATAATTTGCAGATAATGGTTGATTTGGGAGTTTTCTTCCGACACGGGGGTTGAGCATGTCATATTTTGACACTTACACGTAGTTGAGTAACTAGTTCTTCATATTGTTCATAATTATGATTTTAGACTTGCTCATGTCCTTCGGGATACGTTTGGTTGTGTGGTGAAGCCGTATCGTAAGCGTATCATAGAATGAGTGTGATACGGGTGCGGTGCACTCTACGTGTTTATTTTATTGTATTTTAATTCAATTGCCATGGTAATAGCTCTTAGAATATTATAATTGATTATGAGTGTATGATATATATGTATATATATATATATTTTGGATATGTTTATATTTTATTTGGAGGTATTGGTGGCCACGAGAGATAAGAGGGTATATATGCATTACTAGTATAATAGTTATATATATATATATATATATATATATATATATATATATATATATATATATGGGTATATATGTATGTTTGTGGATGTGGATGTGTATATATATATATATATATATATATATATATATATATATATATATATATATATATATATGTATAGATATGTGTATATATTTTTATATGTATGTGTGTGTGTCTTAGTGTGGTGCATTGGTTGAGTGAGTGAGTGAGTATGAGGGTTGTAGTGTGCACAGTGAGAGGAGGGTCGGGTAGCAGTGTGCGCAGCAACTGACAGCAACTATAATGCAACTGCAGCCACAACAAATAGAGCAACTGCAACAGCAGTAGCATGGGTAGCAGCTAAGCAAGCTACAGTAGCAACTGCAACAAGATACAGGCAGCAATGCAGCAAGGGAAGCCAGTACAGCAGCATGTAAAAGCAGCAGCTGTAGCACAACAGCAAGATGCATGGCATGGCAGCAAGTGCAGCATGCAATTGCACAACAAGCAAGCTGCAGCAACCTCAGCAGCATCATTCTGTAGCAACAACAATGGTAGCAGCAAGAGCAGCTACAGCAAGCAGCAATAGCATGTCCAACAGCTTTAGAGTAATAAGGATCACTAGTAGTAGCCATGAGTTAAGGGGGAGGCCTGGAGATCAGTTACATTAGCAGCCAAGTGTGGGATGTTTCTCACTTGGCCATGGTCATGTTCTGTCCAAGTTGAGGATAACATGAAATAATAGCAGTGGTAGTAATAGGGGGGTTAGTATGATTAAAGTTTGGATTAGTATATGTTAGTATACGTATTATATAGTAAGTTGATATATGTTAGTATATGTATACTAGTAAGTTAGGTATTAGTATTAGTTAGTATTAGTTATAGTTACCTTGAAGTATTACCAAAGTATTAAGATTAGAGTTAATACTAAAGTATTAGAACACATGTTAAGATAATATTGGGTATCAAGATACTCGATATTAATAGAAGGGTAAAGGGTAAGTATTACTAAGATATTAGTGATAAGCAAGTAATTGGTATCTTGTATGAGTACACTAGGATAATATATATATATATATATATATATATATATATATATATATATATATATATATATATATATATATATATATATATATATATATATAAGATAGTGTATATGAATACCAAGGTTATGTCAAGGTATTGGTGGATACTCAAGATATTGGGTTTGAGTATCAAGTTGGGTGTGTAGGTGGTGAGATACTGCATTGGTTCAAAGCCAAGGTATCCACTTTGCATAGTTTGCTAAGAGTACTATAAATATTGTCTTGTATATATATATATATATATATATATATATATATATATATATATATATATATATATATATATATATATATATATATATATATATATATATATATATATATATATTAGTATATTTTATATCTAAACATTTGCGTATCTTACGATACGGTGCTTTATTTGTATCATAGTATCTTAGCATAGCTAGTGTGGCCTAGTTATATAGTGTATGGACCTAATATCCTAGAGTTGGACTCATACAACCTAGGAATAGCTAGTTTGACTAATTTGACCTAGAGTTGATCTAGTTTGACTGTTTTAACTTAGAAATGACTTTATGACCTAGAGTTGAACTAGTTTAACTCATTTTTATTCCAAAACCTTATATTAGTGTAATATGCAATATACAGGTCTGTGTGACACCAGTTTGGACATAGTTTGACATTCATTACTTTTGACCGCAGGCGAGTACATTCTTTGACAGTTTCCATTATTTGATAATTACTATAATATAAATATTTAGAAATATTTTACTTGACACTTGACACATTGGTACACGGACTAGTATACACATGGATCAGTCAAGTGATATTATTTATTATTTCATTATTCCTCGTGTTCTCGTATAGTTAATAGACAATGTTTAATATTAGATAATGTTCAAGGCTCAATGTTTTACAATGCCTTGAGTATCTTGCATCGTAACGTGTCATGGGTGGATCTATTATACTAGTCGGGGAAAGGGGAAGTGTTAGCTAGATATGTGATCAAATCCTAGACAATGTTCAATGTTCATTGTTTAACTTAGACAATGTTTATCCAACGTTAAGTAGACAATGTTTAACCTAAGCCGATCACATATTTAACTAGTATTTTAAAATCTTAGTATAGTTACAGTTCTTCACCATATTCTATTTTATTGTCTCATTTTATTTTATTGTGTTCAGTGTATACCATATTGCTCTAGTTTACCTGTTTTTTTTACCATAATATGATATTATTTATTTTTTTCGTCTTGTATTATATTATCTATTTCTGTTTATAGTCATTATCAATTAATTGAAACTGTTATTGGGTTGTACTTTGCTCCAATCCTAACTGGATATATTTTTCAGATGAATTATTAGTGAGGATGTATCCCACTTACTATGGGCCAACAGATGGAGTATCACCTGAGGATATAGTGCCAGATACTGAGGCCATTTAGATTCTATATCTTGTAGTAGTTGTTTCTAGTTAGACTTCAGATTGTATTATTATTTTGAGATCATGAGTTGTGTTTAGATGTTGAGTTGGACCTGTGATGTATTAAGATTTGTACTTCTTTTTTTTCTATTTCATATCGTGCTTACATCTACCTTTAACTTTTTTATATGTGATTGAGTATGGACTACCCTTTATTATATTATCATATTGCTCCTCCATTTGGAATTGAGATGACATGACAGGTAATATATATATTATATAAGATGTTAGATAGTATAGAAGATCGAGACAGCATCCTACCGTCGATACTGCGGTGTAGGCTGGACGTAACCATGTACTCGTGCCCTATATCGTGTGTGGATTGTGACACATTTTTAGTGGTGGTCCATGCAGGTCCGACTTTACAATAGTGCAATATCGTGGTAGTACAACGACTTAGTTGTACTACTGCGAGCCTACGATATGATATGATATAGGATACTAGGATGAGAGCGTATACTCAATCACAACTAAAAAATAATTCTATCCTAATTGAATTTGTCATCTTTATCATTCTGAATATTGCCTTCCTTAAAAAATTTTGTCCTTATTTGATGATATCATATCTTGCTCAATATTGATTCCTTATTTCTGAATCTGTCTTCAGGATGCCGCCGAAGATGCGTTCCCAGCGCTCAGGCGCAATGCCAGCGAGGTCAGTTACTTCGTCACTTATGAGGATAACACCATCAGACGTTGTTCCAACAGCTACATTCCAGAGGTCCGCTTCACCGATCCAGGTGGGCATTTTTGTAGTGGCTTTCAGAGGTGCTCTACCTCCGGTACAAAGGACAATGCCGACAGTTTCAGGGGATCTTCCATTCCCGCCACCCGCAGTCGATCAGATTCAGATGTTCATGCTCTTTCAGCAGATGATGGAGGCACAACAGTGATAATCAGAGGTTATTCGACAGAGCATTGAGAATGCTCACCAGATTGCGCTCGCAGCAGCCGAGAGAGTCGCCTTAGTCTAGCCACAGATGATACAGCCTCAGTCCGATCCGCAACAGCCGAGGCCAGGGACTATCATTGACTTCAAGAGGATGGGGCGTAAGGACTTCAAGGGCAATGAGGGAATCTTGTACGCAAACAACTGGATAAAGGATATTGAGAGGGACCTGCGATTGGCGTAGATTCCGGAGAGCTTGTAGGTAAAGACAGCAGGTAGTATGATGTTCGATATTGCGCTGACATGGTTCAGGACAGACCCCAGGATATCAGCGCTAGGACTTACTTGGGAAGCTTTCAAAGAGCTTTTCACAGAAAAGTTCTTCCCAGATATGGCTCAGAGTACTTTAGATAGCAAATTCTAGAACCTCGTCCAGGAGAACTTGACAGTGGACGAGTATGCGGTGGAGTATTGCCGATAGGAATGATTTATTGAGGGGCAAAATCCTCGGACCAAGGCTAGAAAGTTTAGAAAGGGACTAAAAAGTGAGATTAAGTCTCATACTAATGGAGACCGTACCGCTACTTTTGAGAAAATTCTGAGACAGGCACAGCGGACGAAGGATGATTTGGAGCTTGGCTCCAAGAGGCCGAGAGACATCGGAGGGGCGAGTAGTTGTGCGGGCCCAACAAAGTGCACCCACTTTCAACAGCCGAGAGTATACCAACATCAGCAGTATCTTATGCCAATTGGGGCACCATCTCAACAGATACATCAGTTTCAGAAGCTAGTTTATCAGACACCACAGCAGCCTCAGAGGCAGACTCAGCAGACTTTTCCTTGTGCCTATTGTGGAAGGCATGGACATGATAAGGAGAACTATCGGAAGAGGCTCAGACTATGATTATATTGTGGTTCCCCTGACCATCAGGTGAAGGAGTGTTCCAATAACCCGTATGGACCAGATCGCGGTCAGAGTGGTAAAGTTAGGCCACCAGTGGCACCGCAGACTGCTCAGCACCCGCATAGGGAGCCACCCCAGTAGGGCAGAGTATTTGTGATGACAGTCAGAGAGGACGATACTTCAGTGATATGTTAGCTTGTTTTGTCCTGTTCTGTTCCTTTTCTTTCTACCTGTTGCTTGTGTGTTTAGTTAGTACCTTATAGACTGCTTATGTGTTATTATATAGTTAGTATACCCTGTCGGAGACTGCAAAACCATGATGGATAAAGACCATAATTAGTAATTTCTTTTAAATTGCATGTTGTATATTTTTGTTTGGACTGGGGTTGACCTAGAAGGGGGGTACGATCATCTTTAAATTTCGAGGACAATTTTTTTTTAAGGTGGGTAGGATTGTCACTCTTACTTTTTCAACTAGGGATAATTTGATAATTTGGCCTAGTTATTTAATTTTAGGAATATAATATTAATATTAGTGGGCCATGTATATTTATTTGATGCTTGTATTAGTTATTTAATTATTAGAGTGCCAAATTCATTAAAAGCTTGGAGGATTTAATTTAGTTAGTGGATTAGCCTATTTAATTTGACTTGACATTAGTGGACCTAAATTAGACTTGTCATGACAAATAGTGAGCCAACATGGACTAATCCCAATGAAACCTTTTTCACTAATTAATTAAGGAGAATTAATTTAATTGTAATTAGTTAGAGATTTCCCAAAATATCCTTTCTTAATTATTCCTCATGTTAGCATATAGGGGCATAGTTGTCATTGAATATTACTTGGAGGGGGAGGAATGAAGGGTCGGCCATATATATGAGGGTCTCTTTCTCTCTCCTCTCATTTGTCATTCCAAATTTAGATCTAAAATTTTCCTCTTCCAAATTTTTCATTCCCACACAAATTCCTACTTAAATTTTTCCCCAATTTCTTTCCTATTCTTTATTTGAGGCTATTAGAACAAGTATCTACAAGAAGAAAGCAATGATATACAAGGAGGAGCAAGGATCTACAAGTTGGAGTCTCTTTTCGCCTAATTTAAAGATTTTATTGGAAATCCATCTCCCAATAGATACAATACAGTCTTTTCTCTCTAATTAGACTCTAAATATTTGATTTAATTATTAGAAACCACCCCATATACTAAGGCTACCCATAGGAATTTGAATTAGGTTCATAGAATGCCTATGGAGAAAGTTATGTGGTATTTTGTGTCTATTTTGGGATCCGAGATTGGCACATCTTGTGTTTGTCAATTGGTCAATTAGACCAAATTGACATGTGTTTGATTGTGTGTGATTAGTGTCATGTCCACAATTGGATACGTATAGGCCGTATCCCGATAATTTGGAGATACAGGTTGATTTGGGGGTTTTCTTCCGACACGGGGGTTGAGCTTGTCATATTTTGACACGAATACGTAATTGAGTAACTAGTTCTTCGTATTGTTCATAATTATGATTCTTGACTTGCTAATGTCCTTCGGGATACATTTGGTTGTGTAGTGGAGACATATCGCAAGCGTATTAAAGAATGAGTGTGATACGGGTGCGGTGCACTCTACGTGTTTGTTTCGTTGTATTTCAATTCAATTGCCATGGTAATAGCTATTAGAATGATATAATTATTATGAGTGTATGATATATACGTATATGTATATTATGGATATATTTATGTTTCATTTGGAGGTGTTGGTGGCCATAAGAGATAAGAGGGTGTATACGCATTATATATATATATATATATATATATATATATATATATATATATATATATATATATATATATATATATATATATATATATGTTTGTGGATGTGTATATGTATACATATATATATATGATTATATTCATATATGAGTGTATATCTATATATGTATAGATATGTGTATATATTTTTATATGTATGTGTTTGTGTGTCTTAGTGTTGTGCATTGGTTGAGTGAGTGGGTGAGTGAGTGAGTGTGAGGGTTGTAGTATGTGTAGTGAGAGGGGGGTCGTGTAGCGGTGTGCACAATAACTGACATCAACTATAATGCAACTGCAGCCACATCAAATAGAGCAATTGCAATAGCAGCAGCATGGGCAGCAGCTAAGCAAGCTGCAGCAGCAACTGCAACAAGATGCAGGCAGCAATACAGCAAGGGAAGCTAGTACAGCAGCATGCAAGAGCAGCAGTTACAGCACAACAGCAAAATGCATGACATGGCAGCAAGTGCAGCATGCAACTACACAGCAAGCAAGATGCAGCAACCTCAGCAGCAGCATTCTGTAGCAATAGCAAAGGAAACAGCAAGAGCAGCCACAACAAGCAGCAATAACATGTCCAGCAGCTTTAGAGCAATAAGGATCAGTAGTAGTAGCCATAGGTTAAGGGGGAGGCATGGAGATCAGTTGCATTAGCAGCCAAGTGGGGATGTTTATCACTTGGCCTTGGTCGTATTTTATCCAAGTTGAGGACAACATGAAATAACAGCAGTGGTAGTATTAAGGGGGTTAGTATGATTAAAGTTTGGATTAGTATATGTTAGTATAAGTGTTATGTGGTGAGTTGATATATGTTAGTATATGTATACTAGTTTGTTAGGTATTAGTATTAGTTACTATTAGTTCTAGTTACCTTGAAGTATTACCAAGGTATTACGATTAGAGTTAATACTAAAGTATTAGAACACATGTTAAGGTTGGGTATCAAGATACTCGATATTAATAGAAGGGTAAAGGGTAAGTATTACTAAGATATTGGTGATAAGCAAGTAATAGGTATCTTGTATGAGTACACTAGGATACTATATATATATATATATATATATATATATATATATATATATATATATATATATATATATATATATATATATATGTAAGATAGTGTATATGAATACCAAGGTAATGTTAAGGTATTGGTGGATACTCAAGGTATTGGGTTTGAGTATCAAGATGGATGTGTAGGTGCTGAGATACCACATTGGTTCAAAGCTAAGGTATCCACTTTGCATTAGTTAGCTAAGAGTACTATAAATATTGTCTTGTATATATATCTTAGTATATTTCATATCTAAACATTTGCGTATCTTATGATACGGTATTTTGTTTGTATCCTAGTATCTTAGCATAGCTAGTGTGGCCTAGTTACATAGTGTATGGACCTAATATCCTGGAGTTGGACTCATACAACCTAAAAATAGCTAGTTTGACTAATTTGACGTATAGTTGACCTAGTTTGACTGTTTTGACTTAGAAATGGCTTTATGACCTAAAATTGAACTAGTTTAACTCATTTTTATTCCAAAATCTTGTATTAATGTAATATTCCATATATAGGTCTGTGTGATACCAGTTCGGACACAGTTTGACATTCATTATTTTGGACCGCAGGCGAGCATATTTTCTGATAGTTTCCATTTTTTGATAATTACTATAATGCAAGTATTTAGAAATATTTTTCATGACACTTGACACATTGGTACACGGACTAGTATACACATGGATCATTCATAGGATGTTATTTATTATTTCATTATTCCTCGTGTTCTCATATGGTTAATAGACAATGTTTAATATTAGATAATGTTCAATATTTAATGTTTTACAATGCCTTGAGTATCTTGCATCAGAACGTGTCATGGTTGGATCTATTGTACTAGTCGGGAAAAGGAGAAGTGTTAGCTAGATATGTGATCAAATCCTAGACAATGATCAATGTTAAATGTTTAACTTAGACAATGTTTATCCAATATTAAGTAGACAATTTTTAACCCAAGCCGATCACATATCTAACTAGTATTTCAAATACTTAGTATAGTTACAGTTCTTCACCATATTCTATTTTATTGTCTTGTTCTATTTTATTGTGTTCAGTGTATACCATATTGCTCTTATTTACCTGTTTCTTTTACCATAGTATAATATTGTTCATTGTTTCTCGTCTTGTATTATATTCTTTATTTCTGTTTATAGTCATTATCAATTAATTGGAACTGCTATTGGGCTGTACTTTGCTCTAATCCTGACTAGATATATTTTTCAGAAGGATGGTTAGTGAGGATGTGTCCCACTTACTACGGAACAATAGATCGAGTGTCACTTGAGGATGTAGTGCCAGATACTGAGGCCATTTAGATTCTATATCTTGTAGTAGTTATTTCTAGTTAGACTTCGAATTGTATTATTATTTTTAGATCTTGAGTTGTGTTTAGATGTTGAGTTGGACCTGTGATGTATTGAGATTTGTACTTCTTTTTTTCTATTTTATATCGTGCTTACATCTACCTTTAGTTTTTTTTATATGTGATTTGAGTATAGACTACCCTTTATTATATCATCATATTGCTCCTCTATTTGGAGTTGAGATGGCATGACAGATAATATATATTATATAAGATGTTAGATAGTATAGATAACCGAGACATCGTTCTACCATCGACGTTGTGGCATAGGCTGGACATAACCACGTACTTGTGCCCCTATATCGGGTACGGGTCATGACACTATGCCCATTTCCTTCCATTCGAGACAAGAAATGAATCCTAATTTTTAGATGACTGATCTTTCTAATCCAGTCCTTCTGATGTCCTTTTTGGGACGAATTGAACAAGTAAGAGGGATCTACTTTCACTCTAGTGAAGAGAAGCGCTCAAAGAAAGGGCGTTATCTAAACGCATCTTAAGTAGTTGTAGTAAAACCCGACCCGTTGACCCTTTGGCTTTTCCTGCGATATGCATAAGACCCGACCCAAAAGCATCCTATAGCCGCCTTTTGGACACTAGGCGCGCCTACCTGACTGATCACTGCCCATATGGACTCAAAAATTGCTATAATTATGGTGAATCCCTCGAGGATCGATTTTACTCTACAGACTGAAAATAAAAGTCTTTTGACTGAAAAGCAAATTCTCGTAGAGAAATAAAGATTTCTTTTTCGATTCATCTCTGGAGTTGAATACCTCATTCAAGAATTTTTTTTGATCCAATCCGATAGAAAGGATCTCAAACGACTCACCAAAGCATGAAAGCCAGGCGAGAAATGAAAGACTAGATAACAGACCTACTAGACTAGACTGGCAAGGGAAGACGATTCATGTCATCTCGAGAGTTAACCCTCTCAGAGTACTCATGATCAAACTGGGAGCACTGAATTCTTGCCAAGCTATATGGGCAATGCCACTCTCCCCATATAACATGGTTTTCATCCCTTAAAAGGCTGTCAATGTTCAAGTACTAGCTGATTTCTTGGTAGTACATCCAGTACTAAAAACGTCAAAGCTCTAAGATGACATTTTGGATGAGATATTATAGTCCAATACTATAGTCGAGCAATCTCTTTGGCGAATGTCCTTCAACGATGCTTCAAGGACATGATCCAAGGGTAATATCGTCACAGGGGTAGGGGCGGTACACGTCTCTCCTGATAACTTGGTCATCCATGTTAGCATAATGTTTACGTTGAGTTTTTGAATACGGCTAATCAATTAAGTTTAGCATTATGGTAATCGATTAATCACTATAGTATCTTCTACTTAAACTCAGCATTACCAGATATGTAATATTTGCTTCTATATATATTTTTGTTCGTCTAACATGTACTTGCAGAAAGCAATAAACAAGATCAGCAATGGACATATGCTATATGACGATTAGCCAAAGACGATGTTATACTACAAGATTTTATCCAAACGCCTATGACTTATCTGGAGCCTCACACCCGGGGGTTCCGCTGCCCGGTAAGCGGATGGGGGTCAAAGGGGCAGTGTCCCACGTGGGGGTTCAGAGGCAAAGCCCCTGAAAGGTATTCAGATTCCCAGATCTGGTTATCTTTGGACAACTATCGTCAAGGGAAAAAGCGTCTTCAAGTCAGCAGATGTTTCAGAAGTTTGGCATCATCAGTGCTCTAGGTTTTATGTAATCTTATATTTTATTTGAGTCTAGGACTTATGTAAGTTGAGTCGCACTGGCAACTAGAAAGAAACTCAGTCCACTCAAATAGCCTAAAATCCATCCACCCAGAAATTAGGCCAAAAATATCTTGAACCTATCCACCAAACTAGTCCACATACAATCTTGGATCTACCTAAAATAAGTAAACCAAACTCGGACCGAATTTGTCCTGAATTTACACCGAACTTGGTTACCCTTTTAGTATAAAATCATCCAGTTGTTATATCTCTGAATTCATGGCCTCCAACGTTAAAAAATTCAAATATTTCCTACCGAATTCTGGCCAAAATCGGTTCGTGGTGTAAAGAAGTCGAAAAGCCTTCGGATCAAAGCTTGTGATTCACTATTGGTAATTATAGTAGATAAAACTCTGAGCAAGAGTTCTCGGGACTGGACTAGTCCTCTCAGAGGGAAACCAGTATATATCACAGTGTTTGTATTTGCTCTCTCTTTCTCTTAATTTATTATATTGCATATACACTGCTAGTTAATAATTTCCTTTACTCTGCTTAATTTTTAATTAGGTAGATTATTCCGTTGCACTCTATTCACCCCCTCTAGAGTTGCCCTACGGTCCTTCAATCCATCGGGTATATTCTTTCATGGAACATTACTCCAATAATGTGGAAGAATATAGCGCTCTTATCATCGGTCTCCAGTTAGCAAAACAGTTGGGGGTAGAATATTTAGAAGCTTGCGGTAATTTTAAGCTAATAGTCAACCAAGTCCAATGAAAGTATAAAGTCCGATATGAAGACCTAATCCCCTATTATCAAGGGGCGATCAACATAATATCATCCTTTACTGATGTTTGTGTTTTCTCTCTCTTTCTCTTAATTTATTATATTACATATACGTTGTTTGTTAATAACTTCCTTCACTCTGCTTAATTTTTAATTGGGTAGATTATTCTGCTGCACTCTATTCACTCCCATCTAGAGTTGCCCTATGGTCCTTCAATTGGTATCAGAGCAGGTAGTCTCTTATTTAGTTTCTGATCCCAATTGCTCCTTCAATTGGTATCAAAGAAGGTGCTCTTTATATAGGAACTATTGCTCATACCAATTGCTTCTATAATTGGTATCAGAGCTTGTTCTCTTGATATTTGGCTTAACATTCTAAGAGACTTATGGCAATTGTTTGATCTATCCACACCAACAATGGTGAAGGCCAGTCCACAAATAGGCCACCCTTATTTGATGGTACTAACTACATATACTGGAAGACACGTATGAGTTTCTATTTGAAATTACTTGATTTTGATCTTTGGTCTGTTGTAATAGATGGATACAAGAAGCCACCTAGAATAGTTGTAGATGGCAACCTTGTAGAGAAATCCCATGATAAATACACAGACACTGAAAAGAAACAAGCTAGTCTTGATGATAAAGTTATTAACGCTCTATTTCGTGTTATAGACAGAATTAAATTTAATAGGGTCTCCACTTGCGGCACTTCACACGAATTATGAAAACTTCTTGAGGTCACTCATGAAGAAACCTTCCAAGTGAAGGAATCAAAAATAAGTCGTCTAACACAAGAGTGTGAAGCATTCAAGATGAAGCAAGACGAGACAATCACTGAAATGTTTATGAGATTTCTTGACATCGTCAACCCTCTATTATCTTTTGGCAAGGAGTACAATAATCATGAAAATATATGCAAAGTACTCAGGGGACTCACCAAGAACTGGAATTCCAAGGCCACTGCAATCATAGAAGGGAATGATCTCACCATGATGACCCTCGAGATGCTCATGGGTAAGCTAATGACTCATGAGATGGATCTCAAAAAATTTGAATAACCCACTCCAAAGGAGAAGACAATTGCTCTCAAGGCGCATCACAAGAAGGTCACAAATTATGACTCCGACGATGATGAATCTCAAGACGAGGAAGTTGACCTGATCACTCAAAACTTCAGGAAATTTTTAAAGCTTGAGAGATCAAATAAGAAGAAACTTAATGACAACAGTGATGAAGAGCCTATATGCTACAACTGCAAAAGACCAGGCCACATGATGAAAGATTGCTCTAAAGCAAAAAGATAGAATCAATATAAATGATCAAACAAAAGAGAATCTTTATCTCGCAAATATGTAAATACAAGTATCTGGTATGAAAGTGAAGCTAATAATTTGGAAGAAGAAAGCCCTCGACATGCTACAAAAGTATGCTTATCGACATTAACTAACGAGGTAAAAGATAATCCTTTTTTTGAAGAGGTTTCTTATAATGAATTATCTGATACTTTCAATAATTTATTTAAAGATCACAAGAAGCTTATGGATAAGTATAAGCAAGCCAGAAAAGATATTAAATCTTATCAGCTTGAGAATGAAAAGCTTACTTGTCTACTAAATGAAGCTAGAGACTATTCCTCTTCTGATGATTATGTTTATATCTCCAAACTTAAGCTTAGCTTATAAGAAGCACTTGACTACTTTGATGAAAGTAATCAAGAAAATGCTAAACTTAAGGAGGACTTAAAATAGGAGAAGGAGAAGTACTCTAATGCCTCACTTAGAATTGATGCTCTTACTGCTAAATATGATAATTTATATGCCACCTCTAAAAATTTAGTAATTAGGTTGGGAAAGCAGGTCATAGAACCTACTACTCAGTCTAATACGAGACACGTGGCTAAACAAAAGAGCACTCACAACAAGACACCAGCAACCAAACTAAATGCTCCACACTATCATGCATGTAGAACACACCATACTTCACATAATCATGTATTTTATTATAAACATTCACACAAGACACCTCACACCACTTTACATACTCATGTCTATCCTTTTACACCAAATATAGATGCTTATGCTACATGTCATTATTGTGGTTTAAACGGACAAATTACACATCAGTGTAAGGCTAGAAATTAGTTGATATGAATTTGTATAAGTGGGTTCCCAAAGCTAACAAATATGAATCCAAATCTTGGGTACCAAAGTCTGTCTAATGATGTAGGTGGAATGCTTTGTGTCATAATTTAGCACCAAGGAGAATATTGGTGATTGCAAAGCTACAAAGGTCATCTACCAAGCAATTGCACCAACATAAGTATGGCCACTTTAGTCACTTTGGTAACATGCTAATTAATTTTTCTTAAATTGTTATAATTAAAGAATCTAGCATATCTCTTATTAGTATCTTTTAGTTGGTATTTATTTAAATTAACAAGAGATGTGATACTGGCATGCTTGGTTAATTTTCTTGTAATTATTTTTATACAACATGACTAGTTGATTAGCCTAAGTGATTAGTTCACACTATGAAATTATTTACTTTCTATTAGTATGACACAATTTTTTATGCATGCTTTATATATTTTAGTGAACTTTATTCGTCAAGAATTTGGATTCTAGATTTTGATGTTGTATGATGTTATAATTAGCATATATACATATTAAATCTAAGTTCTTTAAAGTTAAGATTACTTTTGGTTATAAGTCGAAAGGGTCATTCTGTCAAAAAGGCGTAAATAGCCTAAGCGACATGGTACTTAAGTGTCTTCGAACTACCACTAGCTAGGATCCGGCCCCTACTGCTAACCCAAGATGATCAACACTTTATTGAATAATGATTTGTTAAGGTAACACTATGACTTTTAGTAATCACTACTGGATTTTTCTAATTGTTTCAAAATTATGTCACTTAGTTTTATTTTAGTTTAGACTTTGACTAGTTACAATGATATTAGAGAAAAGTTGTTTAATTATCTCTTGCATATGACTAAATGTGCATATTCATTTATGCTTTTCTTGTATTATTGTTACCCAAAGTTTCTATATTAATGTACTTCATCTAGTTTCCTACAATTGATATCTTATTTTTAATTGGTAAGTAAAAGGTTATGATATGCATGTCATTATTATACATATGGTGATATTCTAGCTACTTACTCCTAATTTACCACATGATCATATTATATGCTTTATACTACTCACCTTGTCTTCATGATATATTCTTCATTTGCGTGAGAGCCATAAATAATATATTTTGACAAAGGAGGAGAAATCTGTCAAATATATGCATATTCCCCAACGTCGTACTACGGGGGAGCTTATGCACATGTAGAAGCTTTGGTAAAGATTTGTACCAATATCTTCTATTATGGGGGAGCTTCTTATTGATCATGTCAGTGGAGGAGAAGTAAGTTTAAGTATGTAAGTATATGTTTAAGTAGTATACATATAGTGATTTGTGCTTATTAATTTTGATATATGAATCGATTATATATGTCTTAAACTTAACTGATTTGCCATAATAAAAAAGGGGGAGATTGTTGGCATAATGTTTATGTTGAGTTTTTGAATATGGATAATTAATTAAGTTTAACATTATGGTAATCGATCAATCACTATAGTATCTTCTACTTAAACTCAGCATTGTACAAATATGTAATATTTGCTTCTGTATATTTTCTTGTTCGTCTAACATATACTTGCAAAAAGAAATAAGCAAGATCAGCAATGGACATATGTTATATGACGATGAGCTAAAGATGACGTTATACTAGAAGATTTTGTCTAACTGCCTACGACTTATCTAGAGCCTCGCACCCGGAGGTTCCGCTACCCTGTAAGCGGACGGGGGTCGAAGGGGCAGTGCCCCTCGTGGGGGTTCGGGGGCGAAGCCCCTAAAAGGTATTCAGATTCCCAAATATGGTTATCTTTGGATAACTGCCATCAAGAAAAAAAACGTCTTCATGTCAGCAGATGTTTTAGAAGTTTGGTGTCATCAGTACTCTTGGTTTTTATATGTAATCTTATATTTTATTTAGGTCTAGGACGTATGTAAGTTGAGCCGCACTAACAACTAGAAAGCAACTCAGTCCACACAAATAGCCTAAATCCCATCCACCTAGAAATCAAGCCAAAAATATCTTGAACCTATCTACCAAACTAGTCCACATACAAACTTGGATCTACGTAAAATAGGTAAATCAAACTCGGAATGAAGTTGCCCCAAATTTGTATCGAACTCGGTTACCCTTTTGGTATGAAATCATCCAATCATTATATCCCTGATTTCTTGGCTTCCAATATTCAAAAATTTAAATATTTCCTACCGAATTCTGGCCTAACTCAGTTTGGTAATAACCTATAAATAGAGTTGGATTTTGACATTCTTACTCACTCAACCATTCTCAATCTTTCTATCCTATTGTGAGTAAACCCTCAGAGTATAAACTTGCTTATCTCCAAGATCAACTCCCAACCTTCTAATGATAAGTGCGGTCTCGATCTAGAAGTCTACAGAGTTGTAAAGAGCTTGGCTCACCAAGCCCCTGTTCTGTGTAAAGTTGAGAGCCTTCGGATCAAAAATTGTAGTGTGTGAAGTTGCAAGACTTCGAATCAAATCTCGTTGTGTAAAGAAGTCGACAAGCCTTCGGATCAAATCTTGTGATTCACTATTGGTGATTAAAGTAGATAAAACTCCAAGCAAGAGTTCTCGGGACGGGACTAGTCATCTCAGAGAAAAACCAGTATACATCGTAGTGTTTGCATTTTTTCTCTATTTTACTTACTTTATTATATTGCATATACACTGCTAGTTAATAAATGCCTTCACTCTGCTTAATTTTTAATTGGATAGATTATTCTGTTGTACTCTATTCACCCCCTCTAGAGTTGCCCTACGGTCCTTCAATCCACTGGGTATATTCTTTCATGGAACCGTACTCTTATAATATTACAGAATATAACACTCTTATCATTGGTCTTCATTTAGCCAAATAGTTATGGGTGGACTATTTGGAAGCTTGTGGTAATTTTAAGATAATAGTCAACCAAGTCTAAGGGAAGTATGAAGTCCGACATGAAGACCTAATCCCCTATTATCAAGGGGCGATCAACATTATATCATCATTCACCGAGTTTTGCATAGAACACGTATCCCGATTACAGAATATTGAGGCAAATGCTCTTGCTAGTCTCGCGGCTTCTCTGGCTCTTCCCATTAAAAACCAACGTTCGATCACAAAGATCGGCCGAGAGTTGGTCTGTGTCAGGTATAACCTACATAATTGTCAAAGCTATGTCGTTGAGACAGGTTATGGCATTCATGACTGGCAGTTCCTCTTCATAAACTACATCGTCTATAGAATTTTGCCTGATGATCCGAATGAGGCCAATTCTATTAAGAGACGCTCCCTCAGATTCTACTATGATATAGCTTCTAAAATATTGTACCTTCGTTCGTATGACGGACTCCTTCTATGATGTATATCAGATGAAGAAGCAAAGCAAGCACTCCACGAAGCTCACAATGGTACCTCTGGGGCCCATCAACTCGGTCCTAAATTATAGGATTGTCTCTGACGTATGGGCTATTATTGGCCACTATGGTATCAGATGCCATAGAATATGCCAAAAAATACAATATGTGTCAAGTTCATACTGACTTTATCTATCAAACTTCAAAATTCTTGCACAACTGCAGTATCATAGCCATTTGAGGCATGGGGTATGGATATCATTGGTTCGATCAGCCCACCTTCGACCAGGGAACATCGGTTCATCTTTGCTATAACCGACTACTACTCTCATTGGGTTGAAGATATACCGCTCATCAAAGTCAAAATATCGAACCTAATTAGCTTCATTAAGATCACATCATCCATCGCGTCGGGCTTCTATGGAGGATCAATCATTATACTGGGCCCCAGTTTGCAAGCCACGCATTTTATCGATTTTGTGATAAAAACTGAATCTAGAACGTATCTTTGACAATATATAATCCAGCAACGAATGGATTAACCGAAGCATTTAAAAATAATAATTATCAAGCTACTCAAGAAGTTTGTTTCATCCAACAAACGTGATTGGAACGAGAGGCTTGGTGAATATCTTTGGGCCTACCGTACAATAGTCCAGACCACAACTGGTTGTACGCCATTCTCCCTGGTTTACGAGAGCAAAGTAGTCCTTCTCTTGGAGATCCAACTCCCCTTTCTTAGGATAGCAATCGCCAACCAGTTAATGACGGAAGACAACTATTGTCTACCGTTGCAAGAGTTGGAAGCATTAGACGAGAAGTGTCTCCTGGCTTAATAGGGCATTGAGCTGTATGAAGCACTTTCCAAAGCCTTCAATAAGAGGGTGAAGGAAATAGTATTTCAAATCGGTGACCTCGTCTTAGCGGTGAGAAGATCTATGGTCATGACACACAAGATGACACAAAAATTATAAGCTAAGTAGGAAGGCTCATTTGTCATAGAATCAGTGTACTCCAATGGCCTACAGACTTGTAAAACCTAGTAGAGATTTGCTAATGATGCCCATCAATGGAAAATTTCTAAAATAATACTACATTTTATCCATGGCCGAATTCTTATTAAAAGATGTACAGTATTTACATTCTTGTAAATCTATTATCTGTATTCAAGAGTCTTGGATACATTATGGGTGATGGATCCACTTGTCAATTTGAATTGGAATTCTCTAAAAAAGTTTCCAGCACTACTAATCCTAGTAATTCTCCCTACAAGAGCCATTATAACTCTTACCACTTTGAGCTATTGCCTATATTCTATCATGGATGCGTTATGGGAAATAGATCCTCTAAAATTCCCTGTACAGAAAATCGTATTCTTAGAACCCAGCCGTTCTAAGGATGTCTTATCTTTGATCCCTAATCGGGTTGAAGATACTCTCGAACATTCCTTCCCTATCTAGGATAGAGTATTTTGCAATAAGAGTTCATATCCACAATACCTATCAACTATAGTTTCTTTTCTCTCCCTAATAGAGTACATCTGTCAATAAGAGCCCATCTACCCCAAGAACTTTTTACTCCCGGTAATAAGTCCACTCTTGGATGGAGTTCGTCGTGGTCTTCAAAAAATAATCATGTCCATATTACCTCTGAATTATTTTTCCACAAAAATGTAATCCCCTCACAAGTTTATTTCTGCCATGTCCCTATCACCTCTAAGCAAACATAGATCGGGGTACCTGGGTTAGAGTTTGCCATATCAACATTATCTCTGAGCAAATATCTGTCCGATCATTTACTATTACGTCCATATTACCTCTAACAGTGTTTGTTCTCCCATCTTATTATCCGTACTTATTTCTTAAGTATGTCTTGGATTATAAGTCCATTAAAGAGTTTGCCATATCCATATTACCTCTGAGCAAATATTTTAGTTATTGACTGTTAACTATCATATCCATATTACCTCTGATAGTTTCATTTTATCAACCTTATTATTTGTACCTAACTCTGTGTATGCCATGGGTAATAAGCCCACTCAACATGCCTCAGTGTAATATTTCACAATCAGTCGTGTTCACAAAATTGAGAATATTGGCATCAAAAAGTATTCTTAATGTCTTCAGTACAAAAATAGAAGAAGACACATTATTTATAAACAAAGGTGTTGGCAACAAAGGTTCTTCATCTCTTCAGTGAGAGAAAAATGAGATGCATTATATAAGAAATCCAAGAGAAAGTTCTAAACAAAAGTTTTCATTGATATTCAAGATCATGAGTACATACAATAGGAATCTATTACATCCAAAAAAATTTATTGATATTCAAGATCACGAGTACATATGATAAAAATTTATTATATTCAGAATTTTCTCCATCAGGCGCTCCTTTGTGCTGTTTTTGCTACCGACACAAATGAATACGATAGTAGAAAAGAGCTCAATGCATTCTGGGCCATCCTCCCATCAGATTGCTCAGTGCAAACCTCAGTATATGGAAAATAATCTATATTGATGGATAACAAAGAAGAGATCAACAACATAGAGAGGATCAAGCACATAATTGGGCCTTCAAAAATTATTCAAGATATGCACGGTCCCACCTCTGCTATGTGGATGCATCGCTGACAAAGTCTTGATTGGGACTCAATCCCAGCCCTATAATCAATATGGCTGCCATGTTTGGAGGGAACCTACTGTGAGTTAGGTTCGAAGACAATGGACAGTCTTCCGGGTATGTATCTGATTGTCATGAACGACGAGACTTATGATATCCTTTTGTGCTCCATCAAGACTGAAGCTAATCAAGATGGTCCCTGTATGAAAAATACACAAAGGCAGAATACTTAAAAAATTATTTGCAAATACGTGTGAAGACAGATAAGTGCGTTATGCACACCCAGGCAAAGTAGTCTTCTGAAAGTCAAAGACAAATTATCCATACACGTGAGATGCCACACGCATAGATAAATGTTTCGAACATATGCGCATAATGACTATAGCACATGTTCCCAATACAGTGTCGCAAAAAGACAGCCACATCCATGAGGAGAGCGGTCACGTATAGTTTTCTAGCGCATGTTAAAGATGAGCGTCCCGAGACAGCTACATCCATGCGCAAAACGGAAAGTTTTTTCATCAGCACATCTTGATAATGAAGCTTTTAAGCGACGACTATGTGTATCGGTGGTGGGATGTCGTCTATGCATGTTCCCGATGGTTTCTCGTCCATGCGGCAGACTGTGCATTCGTGTCCACGTGTTCGAGCACAAGTGCAAAAATTGTATCCTCTTCTTAGTATCAAAAGTAAGAACTAGGGCATCCCCTCTACCTTCGGTTAGGGCAAGCATGAAGAAGTGGTAGATCAACAATGACAGAGGATCAAAGAAGTGATAGATAGGGTTGCCTGTATTAGACTTTTACGTGAGAACAAACAAAGGCATAAGAAAATAAAGTGGGGGACTTCTCACTCTCTCTTCCCATCCCACCATATTTATAGGCTCAGAATAATGCGAAGTCAACCGTCCAGACGCTTCGGTTCCCAAGAATCGTGCGATGAATCACATTAAAGGTGATGAATCAGATGCTTCCATTTTCGAATAACACACGGCAGTTATGAACCAAAAATACTCCTCAAATCCCGCAAACATGCGTTCAAAATTTGAGAAGGATTTGACAGCCTGGCTATTATACGATGTGGCAAACACAGCATGCGGCTAGCCAGTGATGCAGTAGACACGACATGTAGCCAACACAACTAAAATCTTCATCCATGCTTCTTTTTAACGTCTTCCAAACTTATTTAAATTTTGAAAACATTAAAGTGAGTCTTGTAGAAGCATGGAAAATATTGATCCATGCACGTAAAATTGGCCCTAAAAAGACCATAAGGTGAAGAAGATAGAACTGTTAATGCAGCAATGTGTGTTGAAACACTCATGCGCAAGGGATAATAAGGACATAATATGGCCAGCAGTCCTGGAGCGCTCATGCGGCTTAAGGTATCATACTGTCTATGTGGCTAAATGTCCCAGTTGCATGCATCCACGCTGACAATATTAAATGCCCTTAAAAGGTTGTGCCATTCTGGAAGATGTGCAGTCGTCAGTCACGTGAAACATCAACCGTGATATCAGTATAATCATTAATTTTAACAGTTATAATGGAGCACTCCACGTTGCATGATATGACAAAAGTGATGCGACAAAGTCCCTACAGAAGAATGATGCGGCTAAACCCTTTTCTCCTTAGTGATGTATACGGAGAAGGTCATGCAGCCAACGCCCCACCAACATAGCAGTGCCTATGCGGCTGGAAAGCATGAGGCATGAACATTGCTGAGCGCATTGTTCTGTTTCTCTCTGAGGTGCATCCTCTATGACAGCCGGTAATGACTGTTGATGGGGACCTATAGTCATGTGCACATAGCGCTAAAAGCGCACATATTCCTGAATGGCATCAAATACGACCGATTCGTGATATTAGTCGCATGACACGTGTCAAACCGACCACATCATGAGAACACATCTGATCGAATCCCATGAATAAATATCACAAAATTCGCATGATCCAAACGCTGTTTTAATACGATGGATGCTAAAAATAATAATTTTTTAGGATATGCGCGTGCATGGCCATTTCAGTACAAATGGCTATAAATAGTAGGGACATATATTTCCCAGGGGATTGATGGATACACACTTGAAAGCCAAATTATTGTTCCTCTTGCCAGTGAGCCAAGACTTTGCAATTCTCTTTCGTCGGTCGATCATCAATGGAGTAAAGGAGTTAGCTGCACAACTCGATATCTATCGTCACACTTTTCCATATTCTTGTACTTAGAATTATCAGTGTTAGTATTATTTTTATAGTTTCTTTGTTTTTGCAATCAAGTCGGTGAAGCTTTTTTGTGATGGAAACATATAGTAGAAAACAATAAGAAGCTTTTGTTAAAAGAAATTGTACTTTCTTTTTATTATAAAAATAATATATACTTGTTAGCCCAATGATTATATCATATTTTTGAATATGTCAATCGTTTAAGTTTGACATTATGATATCACTAATATTTATGTTATCACTATAGTATTTATACTTAAACGTAGCATAGTCCTAATATTCATTAAATTTATCATACTCTTACTATTATTCATGAATATCACTAATATTCATATTGCTTTGTTCGTCTAATACGTATTTATAGAAAAGTAATAAGCAAGATTAAACATGGACATATGCAATAAAGAAATCATGATTAACCATAGACAACGTCATCCTACAAGATTTTTCTAAATCACCTAGTACATTTTTTGGGTCATGCACTTAGGGGTTTGGTTGTCCGGTCAGCGGTGGGGGTCAAGGCGGTGTTCAGGGGTGAAGCCCGCGAAAGGTATACATATTTTTTAATCTGGTTATCTTTGGACTACTGTTGTCAAGGAAAAAATCTATCATCTTTCAAGTGAAGAAGCCAAGCCATATCATCATCATTTTAAGACTCTGAAGAAGCCTCCACCGATTATAGTATATCAGGAGTCTTAGGAATATTTGTAAACACAAGAAACGGATGCAAAATTGAAAGCTAGGGTAGAAAATAACCTAGTATTATTTTTGGCCTACTGAACAGTATACTGACAATATACTAGTATATACGACGATATACCAATTTTATATAAAAGTTTTTCTCTATCATTTGCATCGACATACCAATGGTACACTGGTCCATACCAATGGTATACCATTTCATCATAGCTGGCAATCCAACGGTTATATTCCAGTGCCATTAATGCATTAGACGACTCTTTTTCTAGACTTTAAATAGTAGAACAATATATCGTCGGTATACTCTCACTGAAAGTTGTATTATTTCTCTTTCTTTTTCGTTGATTATACATAGCCTTGAACCCCTTCATTCAATGTTGATTATTTTGAGCCTAAAAATTTCCTATCTAACAGAGGCCCATCCACAAACAACTCTACCAAAGCTTTCACTTGCCAATCCATAAATTGTGTTAGAGTGTTCTTAAGGTGAAAAAGTAAGATCTTTATATTTGTTGTGAGGAGCTCAAAACCTATAGAGGTTGAACTGTGCAAGCTTTCATATCAAAGATTATGTGAAGTCGGAGAGCCGTCGGATCAAAGCTCTTATGTAAGAGGTCGACGAGCCTTCAGAGAAATTTAAAAAAATGCTGATACGATAATTTTTGATGGATATGTGTCAAATTCGTCGCGCACACGCAACCAATTCAAATTTTGTCAAAGTCCACACATCAACGAATATCGTATGCATCTTTGTAATTAGTACATTATGGGGTTGTCTAGTTTATCAGGACAGACCCGTATTGGAGAAATTTTTTGTTTTCAAAAATAGTTTTTATGTGGTTTTCAAACTGATATAATTAGAGTTTTAATTCTAATAAATAAAACTAATTGATGGATTTTGTGAGACTCGTCTCACTATTTTCGTATTCGTATCCAGTATACGTGTACCATTGCTGTATATTTTTTCCTATGCATTTTTTTGGATTTTCTAGACTGCTTTTATGCAATTTCCATATTGTGGCCGGTGACTCACCCCTTCCCCTATATATAACCCTTCTATTTATCTTTCTTCTTCATTCGTTCACTTTTATCTTTTTTTTCCTTTCCCCTCCTTGGTTGAACCCGAGCCTCTTCCCACCGTGAGCAAGGCCAACTGTAAGATCCCTGTAAAACCCTTCGACCAAATTTAGGTCTACCAGGCTTAGATAGAGAGACTAGGGTTAGTTGAGAGCCAATTAAAATTAGAACATAGTATTTTTAGATTTATTGTGCAATATTTGTATCACTTAGTGCACTCACCGTTGCTTCGATATTTGGAGCGCTACACTAGCATTTGCTCTCAAACAAATTTTATACACTTTTCCTAGTCGTGCCAGCCTTCCATTCTGACCTTTGTGTAACTCATAAATACCCCCCCTTGTGCGTCATTTTAGTCGCACAATATTCATTACAAATGTCTGTTCTTAAATCCAACTAAATCCAACTTTGCATCTTTGTCTGTTCCAATCGAAATTGAGACACAACCTCGACCCATTTTGTGCAACCCAATTAATGACAATATTCTATTCTGAGCCTACTACGTCCATGACACTTGTGTCCCACCCAATTTTAACCCTATGTATTTTCAATTAATTAAAGAGCACCAATTATACAAATTTTAATTAAATTGGTGTAAGGACCTAACCTCACCCAAAACTAGATCCAACTCCAACCCAAACCCCCACTCACACCCTCAAGGTTCATACTAAACACCACACATCATTTTAGCCCACTACATCACACCAAATATAGTATTCTGACTCATCCAATCCTAAATCCCACTATTTGTGCAATTTACCAATTGTTAAGGGACTTTTATGCAAATATGCAATGAGGTGTCCACCCCTCATTGGACCCAACACATGACGAACCTCATCCCCCCTCTTTGACCGGTCCACCCACATATTTTCTCCCCATTTGTTGTACTTTCTATAACTTTATTCCCTCACATCTCCACCTTATATTTCAAAACCCCCATCACCAAGGCCATCTCCACCCTCCATTCCTTCATCTAGAGTGTTCCCTCAACCCTAGAAAAATACCTAGCCGGCCCTAATCCCAAGGAGAGCCCCCCTCTCTCCCCTACATATACAACTCCCTCTCTCTCTCCTGAAATCACAACCCATATCATCTTCAACCGAAACCCTAAAAATACTACACCTTCATTCCTCTTCAACCCGCACCACACTTCACCCAGCCACCTCCCTTCCCTTCGACCACCTTCCTCCACCGCCTGCTCAGCTACATGTAAACTCTCTCACCCAAAATAGGTATTTTGTGTATATTTTATATTATTATATTTATTATAGATGTTGAATTTATTTAGAGTATTCTTTTAGTTAATTAGAAAATAAATATTTTTAGTATATTCACTTATATAAATATTTATTTAGAATTATTTTTAGGCTATTTTAGATTATTGGAATTTTTTTTATAATTTTTAGTTAATTAAAAACTAGTAACACTAATTTTCTAGGACTTTGAAGAATTTAATTTATGTTCAAACTTAACTAAAAATATCCCAAAATTTTATTTTAGGTTCTAAATAGTCACATATATTTTCTAGAATTGTTTGAGAATTTTCTGAGTATTTTTAGTATTTATTGGGAGTAATTAGGCTAATAACTAATTTTTAGGATTTGTAGAATTTATTGTGGAATCTCAGGAATATAGAATGGACCCACGATATTTTCTAGGGTTTATAATATTATTATATATTTTTTGGAATTATTTCAGAATATTTGGAATAATTTTAGTATTTATTTTTGTTATATGGGTAAAACTAATGTTTAGAGCTTCTCCTAATTATAGTAGAAAACCTATGAACATAAAATTATCCCAAGTATTTTTCTAGGGTTTTTGGATTCAAAATATATTTTTTATATTTTTTCCAGATTTTTATGATTATTTTTAATATTTATTTGGAGTTATTTAGATTTAAAACGACTTAAATAATATTTTGATAAAGGCAAATCAAAAATAAATAATATAAATAAAGCCATCCAATCAGATTCTGACACGTGTCAGCCTACAGATATCCATTCATCTGCAGGTATATCTCTATATATATATAATATGTTAACCCTAATTATTCCATTATTTAGAGAGAGAGAGATTTTGGAGAATTGCCATCTAGGGTTCCTTCATCTTCCAGAAGCCATTGCGCATAGCTCCGGACTCCAAACGAGGCCTAGTTTCTTGTGTTAGAAAGATATTGAGGTTAGATTTATGATTATATAAATATTTTTTCGAAATTATTATTGTTAAATTCTAGAAAATTCGTAGAGCACAGCATGTACGAAACTAGACGTGTTTCGATGTTTTCGCAATTTTGGGAGAAACCAGAATCAGAATCATGAACCGTTTAAAGTTTTAGAAAGCTAATGTCGAGATCATCGACATATATTTTTCCTAGAATTTAATTCGAAGTATTTATATACTGTTAATTCTGTAGAACTTCTAGGTTAGAATTTAACCATCGGCGCACAATACAAAATTTGTATGTACCATAATTCCCAAACGAATTTGAATTCGGACGAGCCGTAAATTCCAGCATGTTTTTTATGCTGAAATCTATAGAAAATCATGCATGAAAGTTGAGTTTGTGTCGGTTGACTTTTCGGTCAACAGATCGCCTCGATTTGCGTGCCATGAGTCTCGAGTTGATAAAATTTAGTTCTTTGGACAAAATTAGGGTTTAACAATAAAATTAGATTATAATAAGATTAAAATACTATTTTAAGTTATTTTATTCTGAATTAAAATAGATTAAATGGAGGAACCTATTTACCCACTTTTGTAACCTAACTTGTTTAATTTATATGACGGGTAGATCGGACGACGCCTTGAGTTGGGACTTCATCCTTTTCAGACCAGGCAAGATACCTTGTTAATTGTTTACAGTACTTTGCATGCTATTTATATTTCTATTTATTCATTGCATGTGTAGTCTCGTTCAGTTATATTCATTGCATGTGTAGTTCGTTCAGTCATTACTATATATATTAGTTATGTTAACACACACTTGACACCTAGTATCATGAGAGGACAATCATTAGGCGTATGGGCTTTTAGCCACTCTGGTAAACCGTAGTATATAGTTCACACTACGGGCATGTGTCACGCTGGTCGCTACCCCCGCGGTATATCGATTTCTGAAGTCTCGCTGGTCGCTACCCCCACGGTATGTCGATTTCTGATGTCCATTGACATGTATGTGAGTTGTGAGGTAGATCGAGTAGCCTACCCTACCCATACGTCAAAAAGTTGTCCTCATTTGCATTTATATAGATGTCTTGTACAGCGTACTTATTTATTTTCAAATAATATGCATGTTTACTGTATTCAAGTTGGGTCACTTTTCGGTATCTTGTTACGTCCCTCTGAGGACCTGGTCCTCTGCCAGGTGTATCTGTTCTTGAGTATTTGCAGGAGCGCAGATTTGGATGGTTATATATGTTTCGTGGATGTCCTCTCTTCGAGCCCGTGATTGCTAGCTGGTATTCTTATATGGTATTGTTGTATTGTACTTATTTTGTATTTATTCTTACATTCGAGTTGGTAGTGGATTTGTTTCCATCCAACTATCATCCTTAGATACTTATGTTGAGATCTAGTTATATAGATGCTGGTTATTCATTTATATTAATTTTCTGTGGATGAGATTTAGATTGTACCCTGTGACTTGTGACATATGTTTATACCACTTGTGGATTTTATATTCATATTATAGCGTACGTATGGGTTTGGTTTCCATATATTGGAGTTGCCATATCCATGCGGCTGACATGCTTACGTGTTCCTAGTCCTACGTATTTTGGGACTGGGGCATGACATGTTTTTGTGGTGGCCTATGCAGGTCGAGAGCATATTATCTCGGTTACGTTATTGTACCGAACAAGCCTGTACCTAGGAATAGAGTATAGGATCTCATCCATAATTGACTATTATTCATCTTCCTCCTATTTGTTCTATCTGAATAATTGTATCCTGCTTGATTCTTGTACTTCCGTAATAGTTCTTTAAGTATAGCCTTCTGCTAGAATATAGGAAACCCTGTTATTAGGATGATAATTATGGTAGCACACCTATTAAGAATACAACGAGAATATAGACACACTACTAAGTTTAGAATATCTAGTGAACCCTAGAATTCTTTATCTCTAGAATTGGTTTACCATTACCCCTTGATGTAATATGAAGACTTGAGAGTAGTATAGACACTACTAGAGTTAGTTAAAAGTTTGACCATAGTGTTTGACCCTAGTATTGAGGAACCAATAGAAATCCAGGATTAAATATTAGGGCTGGACCTAACACTTATGGTGAGATAATATTAGAACTATAAACTTAGATCATTGTCTTATTAGTAGCAGACAGTACCTTAGGAAGCCAAGAGCAATGAATATAATGTTTCTCTTGATCATACCTCGAACATAGCAACTAGCATACCACTTTCCCTTAGAAAACCATGATGCTATATAGAGCCCCCTATTTTAATTTCATATATTGTTCCTCTGCGACCTTAGCATTCGCTAATTGTGCGACGACCAAATTTTGTTCCTCTATTCTTCATCTTTCAACTCGTGCCATCTGACACTGCTGATTATAGACCAAGTAAATTTATTCTATGTTAGGATATATATATAGCTTGCTAAGATTTTGGTAGTTACTCTTGAATTTTGAAATTATGTGCTTAGTAGTTAGAACTTGATGGTTTAAGCTATTCTTGTAGATTGAGACCTGGCGCTTATTCCTTAGTTTTAAATTGCGTAACATGTACCCCCACCTCGATACGAGTTAGATCATTTCCCCTTGACGGCCAGTAACTCTTCTATCCTTACTATTGACACTTGCTCCATGAACGCTATGATTAAGACTTAGGACGACCATGACCTATGTAATGAAAGAGGATACCCTAATAAATACCAAGACCCCTTCCCGTAGACCTTAACAGGAGTTCTACGATATCCTTAAGGCAATTACAGTATTAGTTAATTGTTATAAGTTGGGTAGCATACCTCACAACCTAGTATCATATAGTCTTTTGCCCTATTATTGAAGTGTAGCTGAATGACATTAATTGTATGTTAGCATAAGACGACAGTGTTTATTCAGACAATATAATTTAGAGGTCCTTGCCCCCATTTGGTCGACTAGCGACATAGACAAGGAGGTTGTATGATAACTATAGAGATTTGTAGAGTCTTTATTATTATTGCTTATTCTATATTTTTGTTTTGTATTTGTGAACTTGAATTGACTTGTACCTCCTTTCATCATCATCTAGCGTACCTATAATTGTTGTATCACCTTGACTTATGCCGCTATTATAGCCTAGTTTTGCAAGCTTATTCTTTCATCAAGCTTGTTCACAATATATGTATAAGTGGATGCATACATTAATATATTTCAGAATCAGTGTACTACGGTCTGATCAACCATAGTGTGCGTGGTTCGCCCTTCGTATAACTACTTTATGTGGATTGAGATATCTTGTGATTAGTAGATGAATGAACTTGCCCTCTAGATATGTCTAAGCATATCGTATCCGTTATATAACTGTACCGATACGAGCATGTGGATAGGCATTACCAAAATAGGACTTCAATCCACAACTGCTTTGACAATTCCTATTTGAATTCTTTAAACACCTTGATCCCGATACTTCTATTCTATTACCTCGCCCTTTAACTCTTTATTATTGATCTCCGTCTTCCCTTATTTCGGAAAGACGAAACCTCGTGCTTGGTATAAGTTTGATACACAGAGAGTACTAGATATACCCCATAGGCCGATCACATACTTGAGAATTATTCTTTCGTAATTAAGGACATATCATATATGATATAATCGGCGTTGAATTTTTGAGGATTGAATGACATGGGTAAATAAATTAAGGAATATTTTTCTTAAAGTATATAGCCTTCTGTGATAGATGGGTAAATCCTAAGTTGGGTAGCAGTGCATTGGCAACTCGAGAGAAATTTCTTTTAGATTGTGATCGAGTAAGATTAGATTGGGAGAGGTTCAAGCCATTTAATTTTGAGAATTTTAGAAGAATGACTAAGATGATGAGGATTAATAAATTTTAAAAATCTTGATATTGAGGACCCAATATTTATACCTTAAGTACATAATTTAAATTTTTGAGTATTGAAGGTAAAATCATCAATTTGAATTTGAAGGATAAATATATAATTTCAGACTTGAACATTGGTGGACTGCATTTAAATTATTTTTCAATTTGATGATTTAAATTAAGAATTAAAATTTGATGGTTGGACTACCTATTTAAAATATTGAGGATGTGAATGAAATTTAAAAAGTTGAAGAATACAAAAAAATTTATAAGTGAAAATAGGAATAATATTGGACTCGAATTACTTCTAGAGGAGATTATGATAGTTGGAGATCGTGAGGTAAAATTTGATATGGGTTATTTAAATCTTGAAGATATTATATGGATTCAATTTAAATTTGGATATTGATGATTTAGAAAAGTGAGAAGAGATTACAATAGGTTGAATTTTGATTTGAACAATGATTATCTTAATTTTAAAATGATCGCGATAGATTTGAATAGATTTTATTATTTAAATTTTTGGAAGAGATTGCGATTGACGTACCTTAGTACGAATGTGAAGGATTTAACAAATTATGCCTTATTTTAATTTCGAGGACGAAATTGTTTTAAGTTGGGTAGATTGTAAACTCCCTCACCCAAAATAGGTATTTTGTGTATATTTTATATTATTATATTTATTATAGATGTTGAATTTATTTAGAGTATTCTCTTAGTTAATTAGAAAATAAATTTTTTTAGTATATTTACTTATATAAATATTTATTTAGAATTATTTTTAGGCTATTTTAGATTATTGGAATTTTTTTCATAATTTTTAGTTAATTAAAAACTAGTAACACTAATTTTGTAGGACTTTGAAGAATTTATTTTATGTTCAAACTTAACTAAAAATATCCCAAAATTTTATTTTAGGTTCTAAATAGTCACATATATTTTCTAGAATTGTTTGAGAATTTTCTGAGTATTTTTAGTATTTATTGGGAGTAATTAGGCTAATAACTAATTTTTAGGACTTGTAGAATTTATTGTGGAATCTCAGGAATATAGAATGGACCCACGTTAATTTATAGGGTTTATAATATTATTATATATTTTCTGGAATTATTTCAGAATATTAAGAATAATTTTAGTATTTATTTTTAGTTATATGGGTAAAACTAATGTTTAGAGCTTCTCCTAATTATAGTAGAAAACCTATAAACATAAAATTATCCCAAGTATTTTTCTAGGGTTTCTGGATTCAAAATATATTTTCTATAATTTTTTCAGATTTTTATGATTATTTTTAATATTTATTTGGAGTTATTTAGATTTAAAACGACTTAAATAATATTTTGATAAAGGCAAATCAAAAATAAATAATATAAATAAAGCCATCCAATCAGATTCTGACACGTGTCAGCCTATAGATATCCATTCAGCTGCAGGTATATCTATATATATATATAATATGTTAACCCTAATTATCCCATTATTTAGAGAGAGAGAGATTTTGGAGAATTGCCATCTAGGGTTCCTTCATCTTCCAGAAGCCATTGCGCATAGCTCCAGACTCCAAACGAGGCCTAGTTTCTTGCCTTAGAAAGATATTGAGGTTAGCTTTA
Organism: Iris macrosiphon; assembly: GCA_036927795.1. NCBI lineage: Eukaryota > Viridiplantae > Streptophyta > Magnoliopsida > Asparagales > Iridaceae > Iris > Iris macrosiphon. The sequence continues at coordinate 146,694,340 of JAYESA010000009.1, read as the reverse complement.
TGATTATATAAATATTTTTTCGAAATTATTATTATTAAATTCTGGAAAATTCGTAGAGCACAGCATATACGAAACTAGACGTGTTTCGATGTTTTCGTAATTTCGGGAGAAACCAGAATCAGAATCATGAACCGTTTAAAGTTTTAGAAAGCTAATGTCGAGATCATCGACATATATTTTTCCCAGAATTTAATTCGAAGTATTTATATACTGTTAATTCTGTAGAACTTCTAGGTTAGAATTTAACCATCGGTGCACAATACAAAATTTGTATGTGCCATAATTCCCAAACAAATTTGAATTCGGACGAGCCATAAATTCCAGCATATTTTGACGTTGAAATCTACAAAAAATCATGCATAAAAGTTGAGTTTGTGTTGGTTGACTTTTCAGTCAACAGATCGCCTCGATTTGCGTGTCATGAGTCTCGAGTTGATAAAATTCAGTTCTTTGGACAAAATTAGGGTTTAACAATAAAATTAGATTATAATAAGATTAAAAATACTATTTTAGGTTATTTTATTCAGAATTAAAATAGATTAAATGGAGGAACCTATTTACCCACTTTTGTAACCTAACTTGTTTAATTTATATGACGGGTAGATCGGACGACGCCTTGAGTTGGGACTTCATCCTTTCCAGACCAGGCAAGATACCTTGCCAAATTGTTTACAGTACTTTGCATGCTATTTATATTTCTATTTATTCATTGCATGTGTAGTCTCGTTCAGTTATATTCATTGCATGTGTAGTTCGTTCAGTCATTACTATATATATTAGATATGTTAACACACACTTGACACCTAGTATCATGAGAGGACCATCATTAGGCGTATGGGCTTTTAGCCACTCTGGTAAACCGTAGTATATAGTTCGCACTACGGGTGTGTGTCGCACTGGTCGCTACCCCCGCGGTATATCGATTTCTGAAGTCTTGCTGGTCGCTACCCCCGCGGTATATCAATTTTTGATGTCCATTGACGTGTGTGTGAGTTGTGAGGTAGATCGAGTAGCCTACCCTTGCCCATACGTCGAAAGGTTGTCCTCATTTGCATTCATATAGATGTCTTGTACAGCGTACTTATTTATTTTCAAATAATATGCATGTTTACTGTATTCAAGTTGGCTCGCTTTTCTGTATCTTGTTACGTCCCTCTGAGGACCTGGTCCTCTGTCAGGTGTATCTGTTCTTGAGTATTTGCAGGAGCGCAGATTTGGATGGTTATATATGTTTCGTGGATGTCCTCTCTTCGAGCCCGTGATTGCTAGCTGGTATTCTTATATGGTATTGTTGTGTTGTACTTATTTTGTATTTGCTCTTACATTCAAGTTGGTAGTGGATTTGTTTCCATCCAACTATCATCCTTAGATACTTATGTTGAGATCTAGTTATATAGATGCTGGTTATTCATTTATATTAATTTTCTGTGGATGAGATTTAGATTGTACCCTATGACTTGTGACATATGTTTATACCACTTGTGGATTTTATATTCATATTACAGCGTACGTATGGGTTTGGTTTCCATATATTGGAGTTGCCATATCCATGCGGCTGGCATGCTTACGTGTTCCTAGTCCTACGTATTTTGGGACTAGGGCGTGACACTACAACTTCCTCCTCTGCCTGTCCCCACTCGACCCCGACCACAGCACCGCCTGCCACAGCAACCACAACGCCACAGCTCTGCCTCCTCTTCCATTACCATCATCTTCCTCACCATCCCCACCGCCAGCAACCCGTACCCCGACTCCCTCCTTCCTTAGTCACCCCCACCGCCACCACAAACAACTACCTCCACCGCCAACATCATCACCATCTCCACCGCCACCGTCGCCACCATCTCCATCGCCACCGTCGTCACTATTCTCCCCCCGACATCATCGACCTGATCACCATCAACAACACCATCATCATCATCCCTAGTCACCCCCACCGCTACCATAGTGACCCGGCCACCTCCACCACCATCATCCCCACCTCGACATCACCGCCACCATCATCACCGTCATGACCACCGTCACCAACTTCACTGTCACCAACAACATCATCACCATCAACAACACCCATCCATCTCCATGGCCGACCACCGCCGGAGACCACCGCTACCCTAGCCGCCGTCCTCCCACGACCTTTTCCCCGCCACCAGCAACCCGCCACCTCTGCCTCTGCCACCGTCGGAGCTACTGCAAGCTGCTGCATTTGTCACGCCCCGGTCCCGCAGGGCCGTTCGTCCTCGCTTTGGTCCCTACGGAGCCGATCGTCCTCGCACGGGCGTGATGCCGTGCAAGCCTAAGATGCGCTTGCACAAGGCCAAAGCTTTGAAACAAGGGCAAGTAAGCTATTCAATATCTGAAACAGCGGCACATAACATTGCAGAAAAGTGAAGAGCACAATGGCATATGAAAAATAAGCTCTTTTATTGATAATCGATAGTGTTACAAGCGGCACATAGCCGAGGTTACAATCGCTCAAGCACTCTTTCTCTCGATTACAATAACACCATTCCATACATTATGTCCCTCTATACAAAAGCGGCACAGCTCGATGCGGCTCAAGACATCGACTCCAGATTTCCGGTTCCTTGGGATGAGGCACGGCTATCGCTTTCTCGCACGAACGGCACCTGCGAACAAGCAAACTGTTGGTGGGTCAGCACTTTATGCAAGTACTGGTGAGATAAAACAACAGAACAGAAGCTACACCCCCTGAAACCCACACTAAGTAATCATGTGGCAAAACATTGCATTACTAGTGATCTTGCTACTTTTACATAAGTTCGTTTTATGCAGTTCTAGCAGAGTCATATTACATCTTTCTTGAAACACAAGTTAGAAACCAGTTTTGCATATTCAAACTATAAGCATACAATTCGGGACAGTGCTCTATTGTGCAGTGCGCAGCATGTATTGTGCATCACAATCTAACTCGTTTGGGCAAGGTTAATCTAGCAGACTGAACATATCGAATCGAGGCAAGCATCTCAAGTGGACTGTCATATCTTCAAGCATTTAAGGCAACATATCTATACACATGACGTACTAACAGAAACTCAACGGTGCAGACTAGATGAATAAGCAAGCTTATGTATAAACTCATATTATTTCTTACCCACGGTCGAGCGGTTATCCCTGCAGCAGACACACAAGTTAGCCACAATTTGCATAATATAAAGTATACAGTTCTCTAGTTTCTGGTTCGTCCCTGCATCAAACAGTTAGGTATGCAAGAAGGCTAGCCTAGCATGCGCCCTAACTACATGATGGTCCCCTCCACGGGATTAGCAGTTGGGACGTACAAGCCCATCTCACTAATAGACAAGTATACCCTCCCGTAAGTAAGGACGTTCTCGCCTCAGGGTATTAGATCTCTCCTAGGCCGAACGATCCCAGTGCCCCAGGAAACGCCCGAGAGATAACCTTGTGCACAAGTTGTCCTGACCAAATGCATGAATGCAAGCTCCTATCAGAAAAATATACTATCATGCAACTGATGAACAATGAACAAGCAAGTCTATCTCTTCTTTTCTCTTTTCTCTTTACACATAGCCTAATAGCCACACCCTCCCGTAAGTAAGGACGTTCATGCCTCAGGGTGGACTATTAGTCTAGATCACAAGTTCACGCTACTCACCAAGTTTATCTTTTCACAAGCCAACTATAACACATATTCAAGCAAGCTAACTCTTAAACAAGTAACAAGCAAGAACAGTTCTTATAACTCTAGCATGCAAATTCTATCTCTTGTGGACGAGCATTCTAGTATTCCAGTCTAGCATACGATATAAGTGCAAGCAATCCTTTTTACTCTTGTTATTAGCATGGCAAGGTTCTATCTCGTTTCAGACAAGCATTCTAGTTCTCTTATTAGGCAAGCAAGCAGATTTGTTTTAATGACAAGCTATGTGAGTTCTCTTATTAGCATACTGAGTCGGTTCTATCTTTCTTCTTATGAGACAATCTTATTAAGCAACAAGCATTCAAAAACTCAGATTCATTATTAAGTCGTGCAAGAATCAGAGAATGCAGTTCTGCCCACTCACCTTGATTAATCGGTCGGGAACTCTCCGAGAAGACTTCCGTTTTAGAAAGCAAGTCCATCCCACTTGTACATAGTGCCGACGCAGAGCGGGGCACTACATACTTACCCACCAACAAAGAGTTTCGTCCTCGAAACTCAAGGAGAAACTCACGAAACCATAAAGCAGCGATAGTCCTCATCCCTCGCCATCCCAAATCAAAACTCAGGCAATCACAACTCAATAAAACTCTAGCCACCAAAATCATAAATCACATCTCAAGCAATGAAAACCAAATCCAGAAAACTTTTGTCGGCAACTTTGAGAATATTTACGGACTCATTGTATGGAACGTTCATTGCATCTCACATCAGGCAAATCTCAGAGTTGGAAGCAACGGAATGGGCAAAGAATCGAGTCGCTCTGATACCATTATGTCACGCCCCGGTCCCGCAGGGCCGTTCGTCCTCGCTTTGGTCCCTACGGAGCCAATCGTCCTCGCACGGGCGTGATGCCGTGCAAGCCTAAGATGCGCTTGCACAAGGCCAAAGCTTTGAAACAAGGGCAAGTAAGCTATTCAATATCTGAAGCAGCGGCACATAATATTGCAGAAAAGTGAAGAGCACAATGGCATATGAAAAATAAGCTCTTTTATTGATAATCGATAGTGTTACAAGCGGCACATGGCCGAGGTTACAATCGCTCAAGCACTCTTTCTCTCGATTACAATAACACCGTTCCATACATTATGTCCCTCTATACAAAAGCGGCACAGCTCGATGCGGCTCAAGACATCGACTCCAGATTTCCGGTTCCTTGGGATGAGGCACGGCTATCGCTTTCTCGCACGAACGGCACCTGCGAACAAGCAAACTGTTGGTGGGTCAGCACTTTATGCAAGTACTGGTGAGATAAAACAACTGAACAGAAGCTACACCCCCTGAAACCCACACTAAGTAATCATGTGACAAAACATTGCATTACTAGTGATCTTGCTACTTTTACCTAAGTTCGTTTTATACAGTTCTAGCAGAGTCATATTACATCTTTCTTGAAACACAAGTTAGAAACCAGTTTTGCATATTCAAACTATAAGCATACGATTCGGGACAGTGCTCTATTGTGCAGTGCGCAGCATGTATTGTGCATCACAATCAATCTCGTTTGGGCAAGGTTAATCTAGCAGACTGAACATATCGAAAGGAGGCAAGCATCTCAAGTGGACTGTCATATCTTCAAGCATTTAAGGCAACATATCTATACACATGACGTACTAACAGAAACTCAACGGTACAGACTAGATGAATAAGTAAGCTTATGTATAAACTCATATTATTTCTTACCCACGGTCGAGCGGTTATCCCTGCAGCAGACACACAAGTTAGCCACAATTTGCATAATATAAAGTATACAGTTCTCTAGTTTCCGGTTCGTCCCTGCATCAAACAGTTAGGTATACAAGAAGGCTAGCCTAGCATGCGCCCTAACTACATGATGGTCCCCTCCACGGGATTAGCAGTTGGGACGTACAAGCCCATCTCACTAATAGACAAGTATACCCTCCCGTAAGTAAGGACGTTCTCGCCTCAGGGTATTAGATCTCTCCTAGGCCGAACGATCCCAGTGCCCCAGGAAACGCCCGAGAGATAACCTTGTGCACAAGTTGTCCTGACCAAATGCATGAATGCAAGCTCCTATCAGAAAAATATGCTATCATGCAACTGATGAACAATGAACAAGCAAGTCTATCTCTTCTTTTCTCTTTTCTCTTTTCTCTTTACACATAGCCTAATAGCCACACCCTCCCGTAAGTAAGGACGTTCACTCCTCAGGGTGGACTATTAGTCTAGATCACAAGTTTACGCTACTCACCAAGTTTATCTTTTCACAAGCCAACTATAACACATATTCAAGCAAGCTAACTCTTAAACAAGTAACAAGCAAGAACAGTTCTTATAACTCTAGCATGCAAATTCTATCTCTTGTGGACGAGCATTCTAGTATTCCAGTCTAGCATACGATATAAGTGCAAGCAATCCTTTTTACTCTTGTTATTAGCATGGCAAGGTTCTATCTCGTTTCAGACAAGCATTCTAGTTCTCTTATTAGGCAAGCAAGCAGATTCGTTTTAATGACAAGCTATGTGAGTTCTCTTATTAGCATACTGAGTCGGTTCTATCTTTCTTCTTATGAGACAATCTTATTAAGCAACAAGAATTCAAAAACTCAGATTCATTATTAAGTCATGCAAGAATCAGAGAATGCAGTTCTGCCCACTCACCTTGATTAATCGGTCGGGAACTCTCCGAGAAGACTTCCGTTTTAGAAAGCAAGTCCATCCCACTTGTACATAGTGCCGACGCGGAGCGGGGCACTACAGCATTGACGCTGCTGCTGCCAGTATTTTTGCTGCCAGTTTAATGTGCATGCCGGAGCTCAGCCCTCTCTCGCTGGAGGCAGGCCATCGACGAGCCGCAGATACTCCCCTCGACCTCGATCGACTAGGTATATTTATTTTTATCTTTTCATCATGTATTTACGTCGACGTATTGTTGTATGGACACGTGTAGTTGTGTAACCTTTGTGCATTGTGTGTAGGTATAAATATTATAAATATTAATGTTGGTAATTACCTCATAATAATTATGACTATTTTAATAAGGAACACTTATGTTGACCAAGGTGTTTAGACATTGACTTGTGCACATTACCCTGTCAATTAGGACTGGTATTTTGTATGAGCGGTTATTTGTTATTTTAGCATATTTTGGTAGTAATTATTTTGCTGTGCACGGTATCTGAGTCATGACCTACCCGTACATGGAGACCTAGATGACTACCTACATCAGACGTGTCCTGGAAATAATTAGGATACCTAGTACCCATGTGATAGAGGTGCGACTTAGCACCTACACGAATTCGAGCTGTGACCGTGATTGTAACATGTAAGAATTTATACCAATAATAACTTATAAATTGGTGTGGATTAGTAGACTAAGTGTAGCCCTAACCCCCTTGACCCGTGACTAGTCAACCCTAGCCACCGTATTTAATTAAAATGTTTATTTGGTTTGGTATTTGCGTAGCTCGTGACATTGCGTAGGTCGTACTTGTGTACGTGATTAGCATAGTGTAATGTAGTGATTAATATTTATTGTTATTCATTCGTAGGCATCCAAGTTGATACTACCTTGACTGTTGGTTCCGGATCTTTACTTGTGTACACCAGAGTTCCATGCAAGTATACCTTGCCTTATTGTACTGTTTAAATTCATATATTATTTAGTTGCATGTTTATTTGTTTCATTATATAACTGTGCGCGTCCGAGAAAGACTCGGGTGCAGTCAACGAAGACGTTGACATTAGGACTTGTGTCTGACCTAGTGTCTAGTGGACACACCTAAAGTTGTGTAGTTATCAGTATGACTCCCCAGGCCTTGGCACGTATTATTATACGTCACAGAGTGAGATCATGTAGGAATGCGTGCTTCATGACTGACTGGCCATCAGTATGAGCAACACGTGTGATGATATTTAGCTTAGTTGTTTATTTTTATAGCGACTTGCATTATAGTACAAGATGTCCACGTTGTGTTCGCAACTTGTACATTGGCATTGGGCGTGGAAGACAATTAGTAGGCGTATGAGACAGACATTTGGCTGTCATAGTTTCAGAGTAAACTACTGGACCGTGAGCCTCAGTATTACCTGGTTATGGGCCATGTGTTACTCGGTTATGGGCTCAGGTTACCCGATTATGGGTGTATATGCTTGTCGATACATCCGACAAAGGTTACTAGCTGTGCGCTATCATGATCGGTGATGTAGTCAGCATATACTCCTGACATCCAGTTTACAGCTAATGCCAGGTACTTAGCCTCTGGCTTGACGCTACGCTTTATACCTTTTACCTACCCATACGTACCAAGGTTGTCTTCAAGTGTATTTCACTTACCTGGTTAGATCACCCTCTAGTTTATATAGTATTTACTTTATGGCATGTATTTTTGTATCTTGTTACGTCTCTCTGAGGACCTGATTCTTTTCCAGATCCGGATGAGCACGTATACCCGACCATCTATGGAGCAGGAGTAAAGACAGGATTTATGACTGAGGACTTTGAGGCACTTCCAGAGGAGTTCCCGTGATTTAGGTATGCAGCTGTTTTGGACTAGAGCATTCTTATCTAGCTAGTTGATACTCTAGTCTAGTTATCTTACTTCTTTCTGTACTTTTATTACATTGCTGTATTTCAGTGAGTTTGTCCCCATCAGACTTATTTGGATTGTATTTATGACATTTAGATTTTGCACTTATTTTTAGTATTTATTTCAACACTTCTTATTGATATTATGTGGATGAGATTAAATATTTACCTGTTATATGATAGTATTATGGACTTGTTAGTATTTTAGGACAGCGTAGTACGCTTCGTCGGATCCATTAAATTGGATAATCCCTAGGAGTCGTATTAGCTGGCCATTGCCACGTGGCCTGGTCTCATGTATTTTGGGACTGGGTGTGACATAGTTTTAGTGGTGGCCCATGCAGGTCCTGTTTATTGCTTGTGGTATGGTATCATGCCCAGCGAGCCTGCGATAGTATAGAAATTATTAGATCTCATCCACCTTGATTACCACCTTTGAACCTCCTTCGTATTTGAATATCTGCATCCTGTTTGTTATTCTCGTACTCTTTTAATGAAGTTCTATTTCTTGCAGCAAGATAAACTTGCGCAGCGGACGTGAGGCATACGGTGCCATTGTGCCATACGCCACCGCGCAGAGGGAGGATACACCTCCTGGACCACCCGTAGAGCAGCCACCACTACAGGCCCCGGTGATCCCACAGGCCCCGGTGATCCCACAGGCCCCGCTGATACATTGGCACCAGACTTCTCCTGACGACCAGACGTAGCAGCCCGAGGGCCAGACTTCTCAGGCTGTCCCGACACACCCCCTAGAGGGCCAGACTTCGAGGGCTATGCCGATGCCGTAGTCCGAGAGGCCGACATTAGAGGAGACACCTACGACACAGCCGGAGGCCCCATTGCCATCACATCCGTACTTTCCACCACAGATACCGTATCCAGAGGGACAGTCGCAGATGTTCTAGTTCTTCCAGACCATGATGGAGGCGTAGTGGCATCAGACCGAGACGTTGAGACAGCTTGATGGCATTTCGGGAGAGGACACCTGCCCCAGCACCCACACCAGCGCCTACACCTGTTCAGACAGCTGGTACTGTTCAAGGATTTTGCCAGATGGGCCCAGATACTTTTTCAGGCGGCAAGACTGCAGAGGAGATCTCCGATTGGGTCGCCAACACGGAGATGTTACTAGAGGCTTCTCAGCTACATCCAGACCTTTGGATGATCGAAGTGAGGGCCCAACTGAATGGCAACGCCCATCACTGGTGAAACTCCATAGAGCGCAGCGTCGGCAAGACACAGACGTGGGAGCATTTCTTAGAGTACGTTAATGCGAAGTATTTCCCGACTACGGTCAGGAATGTCCTATACTCCCAGTTTTTGCACCTGGAGCAAGGGAATATGACCGTAGATGCGTATGACGCAGAGTTTAGTCGACTTAGCATATTTGGTATCGCCTTGATACCCAACGATCTGGAGAAGGCCAGAAGATTCCATTATGGACTGACGTACGAGCTACAGAGGTACACTACCACCCAGGCGAGGATCTCTTACGAGGAAGTTCTGTCAGAGGCTAGGATCCAGGAGGCTATTGGCAGAGGATCGAGACATTCCAGTGCAGCTACACCAGCTAAGGCACAACCAGGAGTAGGAGGACCTATCCGTCATCCAGGAGTGCAGACACAACAGAAGATCGTGCCGTATCAGCAGAGAGAGTTACCGATATGTCACTTTTGTAGAAAGAAGGAACATATTCAGAAAGATTGTAGAAGAAGATTAGGACTGTGTTTGAGGTATGGATTAAACCAACATCAAGCTCAGGAGTGTTCCCAGTATGTCGATAGAGCCCAACAGATAGCACAGAGGCCAGCTCCACCAGTCCTAGGTATGTCCGTAGCATTACTTGATGATTTATAGCTTATTATGTGTTTATTTTAATTTTGAGGACAAAATTCTTATAAGTTGGGTAGATTATAAAATCCCTCGACCAAATTTAGGTCTACCTAGCTTAGATAGAGAGACTAGGGTTAGTTGGGAGCCAATTAGAATTAGAACATAGTATTTTTAGATTTATTGTGCAATATTTGTATCACTTAGTGCACTCACTGTTGCTTCGATATTTGGAGCGTTACACTAGCATTTGCACTGAAACAAATTTTACACACTTTTCCTAGTCGGACCAGCCTTCCATTCTGACCTTTGTGTAACTCATAAATACCCTCCCTTCTGCTTTATTTTAGTCGCACAATATTCGTTACAAACGTCTGCTCTTAAAACCAAATAAATCTAACTTTGCATCTTTGTCCGTTCCAATCAAAATTGAGACACAACCTCGACCCATTTTATGCAACCTAATTAATGACAATATTCTATTCTGAGCCTACTACGTCTACAACACCTGTGTCCCACCCAATTTTAACCCTATATATTTCTAATTAATTAAAGAGCACCAATTATACTAATTTTAATTAAATTGGTGTAAGGATCCAACCTCACCCAAAACTAGACCCAACTCTAACCTAACCCCCCACTCACACCCTCAAGGTTCATACTAAACATCACACACTATTTTAGCCCACTACATCACACCAAATATGGTATTTTGACTCATCCAATCCCAAATCCCACTATTTATGCAATTTCCCAATTATTAAGGGACTTTTATGAGGTGTCCACCCCTCATTGGACCTAACACATGAAGAACCTTATCCACCCCTCTTTGACCGGTCCACCCACATATTTCTCCCTATTTGTTGTACTTTCTACAACTTTATTCTCTTACATCTCCACCCTACATTTCAAAATCCCTATCACCAAGGCCATCTCCACCCTTTATTCCTTCATGTAGTGTGTTCCCTCAACCCAAGAAAAATACCCAGCCGGCCCTAATACCAAGGACAGCCCCCCTCTCTCTCCTACATATACAACTCCCTCTCTCTCTCTCCTGATATCCCAACCCATATCATCTTCAACCGAAACCCTAACAACACTACACCTCCATTCCTCTTCAACCCGCACCACACGTCACCCGGCCACCTCCTTTCCCTCTGATCGCCTTCCTCCACCACCTGCTCAGCCACGACTTCCTCCTCCGCCTGTCCCCCCTTGACCCCGACCACAACACCGCCTGCCACCGCAACCACAGCGCCACAGCTCTGCCTCCTCCTTCATTACCATCATCTTTCTCACCATTCCCACCGCAAGCAACCTGCACCCTGACTCCCTCCTTCCTCAGTCACCCCCACCGCCACCACAGACAGCCACCTCCACCACCAACATCATCACCATCTTCACCGCTACCGTCGTCACCATCTTCATCACCACCGTCGTCACCATTCCCTTCCGACATCATCGACCCGATCACCATCAACAACACCATCATCATCATCCCCAGTCACCCCCACCGCCATCACAGTGACTCGGCCACCTCCACCACCATCAGCCCCACCTCGATGTCACCGCCACCATCATCACCGTCACGACCACTGTCACCAATAGCATCATCATCATCACCAACACCCATCCATCTCTACGGTCGACCACCGCTGGAGACCACCGCCACCCTAGCCGCCGTCCTCCCACGATCTTTCCCCCGCCACCAGCAACCTGCCACCGCTGCCACTGCCGCCGGCGGAGCCGCTGCGAGCTACTGTATTGACGCTGCTGCTGCTAGTGTACTGTGCACGCCGGAGCTCTGCCCTCCCTCGCCGGAGGCAGGTCGTCGATGAGCCGCAAATACCCCCCTCGGCCTCGATCAACTAGGTATATTTATTTTTGTCTTTTCGTCATGTATTTGCGTCGACATATTGTTGTATGGACACGTGTAGTTGTGTAACCTTTGTGCATTGTGTGTAGGTGTAAATATTTTAGAATAAATATTAATGTTGGTAATTACCTCATAATAATTATGATTATTTTAATAAGGAATACTTATGTTGACCAAGGTGTTTAGATACTGACTTATGCACATTACCCTATCAATTAGGACTGGTATTTTGTGTGAGCGATTATTTGTTATTTTAGCATATTTTGGTAGTAATTATTTTGGTGTGCACGATATCTGAGTCATGACCTACCCGTACATGGAGACCTAGATGACTACTCACATCAGACGTGTCCTGGAAATAATTAGGATACCTGGTACCCATGTGATAGAGGTACGACTTAGCACCTACACGAATCTGAGCTGTGACCGTGATTGTAACATGTGAGAATTTATTCCATAGAATAACTTGTAAATTTCTTTGGACTAGTAGACTAAGTGTACCCCTAACCCCTTGACCCGTGACTAGTCAACCCTAGCCATCGTATTTAATTAAAACATTTATTTGGTTTGGTATTTGCGTAACTCATGACATTGCATAGTTCGTACTTGTGTACGTGATTAACATAGTATAATTTAGTGATTAATATTTATTGTTATTCATTCGTAGGCATCCAAGACAATACTACCTTGGCTGTTGGTTCCGGATCTTTACTTGTGCACACCAGAGTTCCAGGCAAGTATACCTTGCCTTGTTGTACTGTTTAAATTCAGATATTATTTAATTGTATATTTATTTGTTTTATTATATAACTGTGTGCGTCCGAGAAAGACTCAGGTGCAGTCAACAAAGACGTTGACGTTAGGACTTGTGTCTGACCTAGTGTCTAGTGGACGCACCTAAAGTTATGGAGTTATCGGTATGACTCCCCAGGCCTTTATACGTATCATTGCACGTCACAGAGTGAGATCATGTAGGGACGCGTGCTTCATGACTAACTGGCCATCAGTATGAGCAGCACGTGTGACGGTATTTAGCTTAGTTGTTTATTTCTATACTGACTTGCATTATAGTACGAGATGTCCACGTCGTGTTCGCGACTTGTATATTGTCATTGGGCGGGAAAGATAATTAGTAGGCGTATAGGACAGACATTTGGCTGTCGTAGTTTCAGAGTAAACTGCAGGGCCATGAGCCTTAGTGTTACCCGGTTATGGGCCATGTGTTACCCGGTTATGGGCTCAGGTTACCCGGTTATGGGCATATATGCTTGTCAATACATCTGACAGAGGTTACTAGCTGTACGCTTTCATGATCGTTGATGTAGTCAGCATATACTCCTGGCATCCAATTTACAGCTAATGCCAGGTACTTAGCCTCTGGCTCGACGCTACACTTTATACCTTTCATCTACCCATACATACCAAGGTTGTCTTCAAGTGCATTTTACTTAGCTGGTTAGATCACCCTCGAGTTTACACAGTATTTACTTTATGGCATATATTTTTGTATCTTGTTACGTCCTTCTGAGGACTTGGTTCCCTTACAGATCTGGACGAGCACTTGTACCCGACCATCTATGGAGCAGGAGTACAGACAGGATTCATGACTGAGGACTTTGAGACACTTCCAGAGGAGTTCCCGTGATTTGGGTACGCAACTGTTTCGGACTAGAGCATTCTTATCTAGCTAGTTGATACTCTAGTCTAGTTATCTTACTTCTTTCTGCACTTTTATTCCATTGCTGTATTTTAGTGGGTTTGACCCCATCAGACTTATTTGGATTATATTTATCACATTCAGATTTTGCACTTATTTTTAGTATTTATTTCAGCACTTCTTATTGATATTCTGTGGATGAGATTAGACATTTACCTGCTATATGATAGTATTCTAGACTTGTTAGTATTTTAGGACAGCATAGTACGCTTCGTTAGATCCATTAAATTGGGTAATCCCTCAGAGTCGTATTAGCTGGCCATTGCCACGTGGCCTGGTCCCGTGTATTTTGGGACTGGGGCGTGACACTCCCCCTTGGTAGTAGTGGCAGTAGTGACAATGGTATGGGTTTAGGCAAGTACAACTTGCCAAAGATGAAGAACTTGTTAAACTTTAATTTGTAGCTTCTTGCATTTTTATTTTCTTATATTATGTGTTATTGAGTTTTGGATGTTCTTGAGTTTTCCATGGTTTTGATCTATTAAAACTTGTTATTTTTTAAAACTTGTTATTCTATGTTGTAGAGCATTTAATTCTAAACGGTTTAGAAATTTAATTTGCTGGTTTTAGACTCCAAATGAGGTTCTCATGGAGAAACCAAACCTTAGGTTTCAAAGCTTTTCTATGGCCGAACTTGCTTATTTGGAGAAGATAAAGTTTATGCGCATGGAGGCTATGCGGCAGAAATGCTATACGGTACGAAGCTCCTTGGCGCATCCCCTATAACATGTGGGTATCTTGTTATGCACAAGACTTTCCTTGGCGCTTGACTTTCCTTGGCGCATGACTTTCCTTGGCACATAATTCTTGGCACATGACTTGGCACATAATTCTTGGCACATGACTTTCCTTGGTGCATGAACTTTCTTAGTACATCATTCTTGGCACATGTCCTTCCTTGGCACATTATTCTTGGCATATGACGTTTCTTAGCGAATGACCTTCCTTGGCACATGACGTTCCTTGGCGCATGACCTTCCTTGGCACATTATTCTTGGTACATGACTTTCCTTGGAGCATGACCTTCCTTGGCACATCATTCTTGGCACATGACTTTCCTTGGCAGATGACTTTCCTTAGCGCATGACCTTCCTTGGCACATTATTCTTGGCACAATACTTTCTTTGGCATATTATTTTGGCCTATGCATCATATATCCCATCTGCCGGTAACACTCGTTAGTGTAGAAACATGGAAAATCTATATCCATGAGTTAACAAACATGCGCCCCACAGTTGACTTAGAAGAAACCTGGCTGCAGGATGACCATATTGTAGAAAAAAAGCAGCATCCAAGAGCCCCACATATTGGCCGCCTAAAGGCCTGACACCAAGATTGCATCTGACACAGAATCCAGAAAAAAATAATTTTTTGAACGCCTTGAAAGATGTGAGCTCACTAAGCGATAATAAGCTCTCATCAGACTAATAATGAATTATGAAAAGCATGCAACGCTACGTGTACGGGACCTCATGCATCCCAAACTCTATACGCTCCATGCGTATCTGGCCCCATGCATCCCAGACTCCATTCGTTCCATGCACATCTGGCCCTATACGTTCCAGACTCCATGCGTTCTGTGCGTCTCTAACCCTATGCATTCTAGACTCCACATGTCCTAGGTGTCCCTGGCCCCATGAGTTCCAGACGCCACGCGTCCCATGCATTTCAGACTTATTGCGTCTAACGTGGCAAGGTTCCCTGAGACAAAAATTTTCTGTTGTGATTCTCTCCAGCTAAATACAGGCCACGTGTCAAGCTGACCAAGTCACGCAAACAGAAGACGAGAAATCTCCAGCAACAACAAATCCTAACAAAATATCTACGTGACAGCGTGTCCTGGACTCAACCCATACTTTCCACCCATAGTTGCAACCACATTCTATTGAATGAGCCCCTTGCGACCACCAAACAGAAGCACATGCGGCACCTATATCCCATCAACATGATGGCTATAAATAGAGGCAACTTGGACGTCCCAAAGGTCGACTTTTTCTACTTTTGAGAGACCATACCCCTTCAGGCGAGCTACGTACATGCATACAATCTTAAGAGAGAAAAAAGATAAGAGAATATCTCTTATTCACTCGTCAGCCGTCAACGAAGTAAAAATTCGATGTACTCTATCTCCATTGTCACACTACCCAGATAAAAAATATTGTATTTAGATTATCTGTCTAGGATTTTTGTGTACCCTTTTTGTTTGTTATTAAATGAAGGTTTCCTAAACCTATTGCAATGGCGAACAAGGTGGCAACTATGTTGGGGACTTTCTTCTCCTCTGATGAGAAGGTCATGATGCAGTCCGACATGTCGAAGCTGGGTTCGACCCAGAGGATGCTAGTTGTATACTTCGACCAACAAGCCTTTGAGAAAATGCTCTCTAAGGGCAGTACTTCTCCAAGGCTGGCAAAGCCTAAGAAGATATGCATGACATGGGTTGCAAAGGCCGTTGTGCCTCACCAAAGTATAGAGCACGCACTCTTCGTCACTCTCTCCACCGCAGGGACAGCACATTATGCGTCCGCTTCTTATGCGGCAACCTCATCTAATAAAAAAGTGCTCAATACCTGAAGACCCGCAGGACATGGGTTGCAAAGGCCGTTGTGCCTCACCCAACTATGGAGCATGCTCTCCCTGTCTTTCTCTCGGCTGCAGGGACCATACATCATGCGTCCACCTCTTATATGGCAGCTTCCTCGAATAAGGAAAGTGCTCAATACTTGATCTCTGGCAGAGGAAAATACTACGATCCTAGGAATTTGAGCGCTAAGACATATTCTATGTAGCCACATCAAAATCCGCATGAGGAAGACTATGCGGCACCGCTTGAAAGCGGCAAAAAGATAGTCGGTTGTGGCCAAAACAGCCACAGAAGTTCTGTCTTCGACCAAATCTCATACAGCGCTGACTCCATGCGCCATGCTGAGAAGAGCTATGATATGAACTTGGACTATTCATACTACACACCTGTGCGTGCTAGGACGAAGAAGTCTAGGCCAATACGAGCTGCAAATTATCATCAACTGTTGCTGTAATAAAACAATAGTACCTAAAAAAAGGCAGTCGGTATTCCAGCAGCTGCAACCAAAAGCACCTACCTGGCTGCAACCGGGAGAACAGGTACAAGCACTAGAGGGAGAGGAGCTGCCCTTTGCTTCATGTTATTCTGCTCAAAAGGCCCCTTCTATGAGAGAAGGTCAAAATTTGAGGCACCTCCAGTCCGTCTCTCTCGGCCAGCGAGTCAAGAAGACAGTTCCAAGGAGGACAGGCAGCGGAACCCACGGAAGGTGTCTTCCTGGGATCCCGCTCAAAGAAGAAGCTATCAGCTACTAGGGGTAGTTCTTCCTCGGGACCTCACATAGTTATACAAGCTTGGGGTTGTAATCTCCCGGACCTCTATGATAATCCGGCGCTCCATGAAGATGGTGATTCCCAAGGAATAGATGCTTAGGTCCCTTGGGGTAGAAACCCTCATCAAGTGGATGGCACTTCGTGCGCTGGGGGTAGTGTTTCCTTCGAGTTTGAAGAGGATGCAGTGCTACCAACTTTTCCTAAGGACCATTCCCTGCAAGAGTCCGAGAAAAAAAGTGTGACGTCCACCGTCCCATCAATTTCTTCCCATATGAGAATATTATACATAGCAGGGGACGATCACGAGGGTCCTAACGATCGACAATGCCTCAAAACCCTCGAGGCCATAATGCAGACCATGAATGAGTCGATGCAAGCCTTGAACCAGACAATACTAGAAATTAAGGCAAATATGGCCCCATAACCAGCAAAATCCTCTGGTCAAGCAAGGCTGGACCCCGGGACCCATCGGGATTCCAATATAATCGCTTCACCCGCTGGCGGTAACCATCCCCTACCCAGATCGCCTGCTCCTTCCATAGTCGACGAAGCTCGGGAAGCAATACGGGAGTTACAAAAACTCTGGGCCCGCCTAGACTCTATGGGCAATTGTGACTCATTACGCGAGCCCAGGATTCGACAACCGTATCCCCTCGAGTGGAGAAATGTACCATATTTTCCCAAGTATAAGCCCTTCAACTTGACTTCGTTTGATGGGAAAACATCTCCCCGATAATTCACGAGTTTCTTCAAGATGGAAACGGGGCATCTGCCTCACAACGACGCCCTCTTAACCAAGCCCTTTGTCGGAGCATTATCTGGAATAGCCTTCGATTGGTTCTGCAGTCTCCAGGACAACTGCATTTCGTGGTTCGATGACCTCAAAGGCCTTTTCTTTGCTTGATTCTACGACGGAGAAAATGACATGACGATATCCTCGTTAATGGATATCACACAAGGAAGAAAGAGTCTGTACGAGAATACATCGTGCGGTACAGAAAAGTGGCACTAAAGTTATCCTCCGGTAACCCTTAGTCTACGTTGATGGATACCTGCCAGAGAAATCTTCTTTCCACAGTCAGGCTTTGGATGGGCTACTCTTAGTTTAAAGACTGGACAACGTTTATCAAAAATATTATCGATTCTGAGAAGAAGGTGAAGGATGTCCATCTCTTAGGGATACAGATCTCTATCACTGATGATAGGGAAAAATCCCCTTACAATAGCAACAACAACAGCAACAATAGCGCCCAGGATGGCAAGGAAAAGCTGGCTCTTATGGCCAATATAACCAAGAAGCCTGAGCAAAAGCCTGCAGAGGCTCTAAAATCGAAGGAAACTTATTCCTTCAAAGATGATGATGTCATGGCAATCTTTGACATGCTAATAAAGGGAAACAAGCTTCAGCTCCCCAACGTCAAGCGTCCTTTTGAGGCAGTCAAGGTAAATAATTTGAAGTATTGCCACTACCATCTTTACGTCCATCATGCGACGCAGGACTGCTATATGCTGAAGCTATACATCCAACGTCTGCTCGACACCAAGGCCCTCACTCTGGACTTCGATGACAAAACAGTTGCCGCAAATATGGTATCTCTCTAGTTCGACAACTTTCTGACGACGGAAGCCCAAGACGGTGTAATCCCGATCCCCCGGGCAACAATGGAGGTTGTTAATCTCCCGCTAGCTCATGACTAAACAGTCGGGATGATATCTCTCACCACATCACGAGGGGAGGTCATGTGGGTCCATCCCGACCTTGCTCGAGACTTGATACAGCAAATAACACCTTCTGCCACCAAGTTCAAGTCCTGCTACACGGTTTCTATTTCCTCCGAAGAAGCTATAACAGGAACAACAAGGTCAGGCCTGGAGTACCAATGAGAGTACGATATCCTCGATGATGGTGCACTCCTATTCTCCATATCCGATCTGGGTCTATCCCAGCCTCCAGCAACAGACAAGTCCAAGGAGAAAGAAACTTGCTTCGACAAACCGCTGCTCAAATATACTGCTCCGGGCTGGAGAAGCCCTACAACTTCGACATCTTGGCATAGCTCGCCAACACTCTAGCGAAGTTGTCACTCTTCGAGCTTATCCAACTCTCCAAAGACACTCGGGTTTCTCTGAGTGAGGCATTACAGAAAACCGACACCTACCTGGCACAGGTCAAGCCGCCAGCTGAGGATCCTGCTGCATGCCCTACCACAATAATGTGACGGAGGCGATACCCAACATCACGTTCTCACAACAAAATATGTTATTAAAAAACAATCAGTATGATCATCCTCTGTGTTACACAGGTTACATCGATACCATCAAGGTGGACTAGATGCACATCGACCCCGGATCATCAATCAACATCATCCCGCGAAGTCTACTTCAGAATCTGTGCATCCCGAGGCATCGCCTGGCAGCAACCAATACTATCATCAGTGGCTTCAACGTTGGCAGAAGCTACCCTTTGGGAAAGATATGCTTGAAGTGTCAGATCGTCAACTTAAAAACAGAGGTCACCTGCTATGTTATAGATGTAGACGTATCCTACAACGTCCTATTTGGACGTCTATGGGTACATCAGTATATGTTCGTGCCATCAACGTTACACCAGTGCTTAAAGTACGTGGATGATCACGGTGTCGTCAAGACATAATTTGCTGATATTGATCTATTTAAAGGGGTTGAGGCCTACTACTCTGACTCGATCCTCTACAAGCAAGTCCACCAAGATAAAGGTAGCAATGGTGCCAACGATGGGGCAGAGACTGGGACAATATCGAATGAGCCCTTGAGAGTCCATCTCAAAGCTCGTGCTCCCGACACAGCCCCTCCCCTCAGGGTTAATATCATGCCTTGATTCCGTAGAATCGATAGTCGTCACCGGACGTGACGCTGTGTGTGCCTAGGTTGCGAATCGCATAAGGCCAAGGTATTTCATGTAACGAGCATATATTCAGAGTACGTAGATAATTAAAACATAATATTTTAACATGGAAAAGTTCTCTTTATTGATAATGAACATCTTTTACAAAATCTTGGACGAGTCAGATAATTGCCGCACAGGCTTACAAAAATGGACGCAAAATGAGATAGTCATCCTGTATAATATATCCTTTTACTAAAACTTTAAAAGAAGAGACCTTCAGGCAAAGCTATCACTTTTCCACGGAGTTGTATAAGTTATGTGTGTGAGCTCATGGATCTTCAAAATGCTTCTACTAAGGCACGATCAGGGTGTGCCGATTGGTGGACTGGAGTGGAAAGTAGCTTTAGCTCCTCGCAGGATCTCCTTGGTGTGGGGAACCTGTTTCAACGAGGGTAAGTACATAAAAATGCACTGGTGAAGGCGAGCTAACCTAACTATACCAATCAACACGTTATTTATATGAAGCATGCAAGTTATTTTTGTGGTCTTTCTATCTTGCCTTAGTTTATTTTACAAGCAAGCATTAGACATAAAAATTTACTGAAATAAATATGACACCGTTCGGTGACCTTTACCTGCCCGTCTGAACCACATGCACAAAATACTTACCATGGCCTTCCCTGCCACGAAGATATAGTTAGCTTGCATAGTTTAAATATACGAGAGGATCACTGGTATGATGCCATAATGGATGATTTATAGTCATTAACGAGGATGGTATGCAACAAAAAGCAAGTGAGGCGCTACACACAATCCCGTTCAACACTTGAGACTATCATGAAGTTTCGTCTGGATCGGATCGGTGCCATTGCCCCAGCGACCGTTCGCAGGAACCATAGACCTTGTGCAAAAGTTATCCATGATCAATGGCATCTATACTAAGTTATCAATTGATGCAGTTTAAGGCAACACGAGCACGAGACCTTTAGCATGGCATAATTTATTTTGCATAGTCTCCCTGATCATTTTATTTTATAGCAAGGTGTGTTCTATACATAGCACAATTATAGAAGAAGTATACTTTCTAACTTGAATTAAAATATTATGAAAGAATATTCTAAGCGAACTAGCATTCAACAAGGTAACCGTTTTCAATTTGGTTGACAAGCACAAATAATCCAAGTCTATTCCTTTTTATTTTGATATCTTTTAGTTATTATGGTATCGTTTGATCGGAATAATCAAGAAGGCAAGATTTCTATATGTGAAGACTTGGAAGAAGGGTCAACTGAATCGAATATAGCTACTCACAAGATGGTTGGAGAGAGGAAAGGAAAGAGGTGCTTTATCTCACGTCCCGCACCCGGATATTCGGACACGAGTACGTGGTTATGTCCAGCCTACGTCGCAAAATCGGTGATAGAACGCTGTTTGGGTCATTTTTAACTATCTAACATCTCAATAATATATCATGGTACCTGTCAATCATCTCAACTCCAAACAGAGGAGCAATATGGTATCTCACAAGTATGACTAATCTCAATCAAAAACTAAACTAAGAAAGATAATGCACGAATAAAATATCGAAGGAAAGAATAAGATATAATCCACAATCTGAAATAATAATACAAACTATGAATCTATACAAATATAATAGTCTAATGAAATCCAACAGAAATAACTAGACCTCCTCGGGCTCTGCAACTAAGTCCTCCTAGTATATAGGAATATCCTCTATAGGTACGCCGTCCTGCGGCCCGTAGAATATGGGATACTGCTCTAAAAGTCTGTCATCTGGAAAAATATATCCAGTCAGGATTGGAGCGAAGTACATACCTCTGTAAGCAATTTTAATAGCATAATCGATCATATAAAACAGATAATAGAAATAAAATACAAGATCACTAACATATGAATGAATGAACAATAGATATACAAGTAATGTACGAGAATATAGAACAATAATATGAATATCTGCAATATGATAAAATAACTGCAATCTAAACTAATGTGCCTCAGAATACAAGTTTATTATGTGATCGGTTTGGGTGAACATAATCAAGTAAGACGATTACAAGTGAGGTATTTAACCAGAATGTACACGATGTAACAATGAGGCTTTGATCACATAATCAACTCCTACTCTCCTATCCCCAATTAATACCAAAGGATCCAATCACGACATGCTACGAACACAAAATATAACTACTGAACACGAGCAGTGGGTGTACACGAATATCATAACCACTGAACATGAGCAATGGGTATACATGAATAAGCACACTAAACATGAGCAGTGTGTGAACATGAACGTAAATCAATACCCAATATACATGATAAAACATATGTACACGAGTACTTGTTGAACAGGGTAGGGGATAACATTTCTTGACGGGATCCATGTAGTACAAGTATGTGAAATCATTGTGTCGGAATCAAGTATACAATTATAGAACATGCATATATACAATATTATGAATTAAAAACTATCAGAGAAATGTACTCGCCTGAAGTCCTGAGTAAGGTGTGTCTCTCGATGCCCAAGCTGGTGTCACACAGACCTATATATGGTATGTTACATCAATACAAGGTTCAGAAATAGAAATAAGTTAAAATGATATAATTTTAGGTCAATAAACCATTTCTAGGTCAAACCAATAAAATCTAGGTTGCAAGAGTCTAACACTAGTACACTAAGTCGATACACAACGAAACTATACTACACAAGCTAATCTAAGATATTATGAAACACTTAAAAAATCGTAACCTAAGATATGCAAGTTTAATTACAAGAAAATAGTATTTTAGATATATATACTAGTCAATAATTATAACACTATAACAAAATAAATAAAAATAGGATACCTTGGCCTTGCACCAATACGTATCACACCTATCTCGATACCCGAACTCAATACCTTGGGTATCGACCCAATACCTTGGTATTACCTTGGTAACCCAAGGTAATCCAAAATACTTAACATATAAATAATACAAATAGATACATAAAACCCCAAACCAAAATACTAACTATAAGCTAACACAAATATATAAAATACCTCAAGTACTAATATAGGCTAATCAATATAATATATATCAATATTATTATAAAACGAACTATAATACCATACATATTTAACTAACTATATCTAATACTTAATATCTACATAGATACCAACTACTTAACTATTCATATACTAACTATAACCATATGTACTTATTAGCATACAATAATACCATACTACATATATACATAATGCATATAGTTAATCCATATACTAATAAGTATAGCACAACTATCTATTACTATAAACTACCATACCAAATCCTCAATAACTGATACCAACTAACTGCTAACCCAAAACCAATTAAACAAAACCCAACTAACACTATACTGATACCTGAATACTGCTACAAACTCACTGAATCAATAATACTGAACTGTGCTCATTGCACAGTGAACTGATACATAAAACTGATACTGTGCATGAGGAATCTACACAGTGGTGAAAACCTGATACCTGTATTAATACACAGTATAGATGATACTAAAACTGAATTGTGTAGACACTGATATTGCACACATTGGCTGTGTGCATAGCCCGAGCCCCCCTTGTTGTATGCCCGAGCTTTTCCATACTGCCTGCTGATCTGCTGCTCCTCTCTTCAGTCACTGCCCGATGCAGCTGCACAGTGCTTCACCCTTTGCTGCCATTGTTGTGCTTCTCGAGTTGCTGGATTGAACTGAAGGGCTGACTCCCTGAGCTGCTTACAGAAACTGCACTGTGCTGCTAGTAGGTCTTTGTCCAAGCTGCTGACCAACTGCACACAATGTTGTGTGTAGAACTGCACAGTGCTACTCGAGCACTCCTCCTCTCACACACACACACAAACACAAACACTTATAGCATATACACATCTATATACACTGCTATATATATCTATATAGATATCCACATATATACTTATATACATATAAACACTCACACACACATAGATAACTAGCTATATATATGTATATATACACACATATAGATATAAGTATCAAGGTCCCTCTCTCTCTCTCTCTCTCTCTCTCTCTCTCTCTATATATATATATACATATATATATATATATATATATATATATATATATATATATATATATATTACAGTTAATCATATAAATACTCATATACATATATATATTATATAAATATCATATAGATATATATATATACATATGTACATATAGAAATAAAAGCAAAATACCAAACATGTGGAGTGTACCGCACCCGTATCACACTAATTCTATGATATGGTTGAGATACGGCTCCAACACACAACCAAACGCATCCCGGAGGACACGAGCAAGACTAATACACTAAATATGAACAATACGTATAGTAATTAGATCATCTACATGTCCGTGTCATAATGTGATATTCACAAGATCCCGTGTCGGAGGAAAATCCCCAAAATCAATCTGTTTCATTAAATTAATGAGATACGGCCTACACGTACCCAATTATGGATATGGCACTAGTCACAAACAATAAATTATGTGTCATATTGATCTATTTGACTAAATGACAAACAACACATGTGCCAATCTCGGAATTCTCTCAAAATTGATACCAAAATGCACATAACTTCCACCGTAGGTCTCCGATGAACCTAAAACCAATTCCTATGGGTAGCCTAAGCATGTGGGTTGGTTTTTCATAGTTAAATCTTAGATTTAGAGTCTACTAGAAGGGAGAAAACTAAAATATACCTATTAGAAGATAAATTTTCAATAAAAAGTCCCCAAATAGAAAGTAGCTCCTCTCCTAGTAGATCTTTGCCTCCTACTTCTTGCTCCTTGCTTTCTTCTTGTAGATCCTTGACGTAGAAGCCTCCAATAAAGAATAGAAAAGGAATTTGTGAAGAAATTGGTGGAGAATTTATGAGGAAATGAAGGATATTGAAAGAGGGAAAACTAGATCTAATAGAATTGGGAATAAAATAAAATGAGGCACTCTCTCTCCTCCCTCTAATATGGCCGGCCACTACCCCTTCTCCAAGCAAATATAAAATATCCTAATTACCCCTTGGGATCTCTCATAAAGAAATTAATTAGGGATAAAAGGTTCTAGTCTAATAGTTTCACTAATTAATCCAACCTTCTAATAATGGGCCTAATTCATGGGCTCATTCTTAACTTATATGAAATGTTGGTTCATGCATCTAATAAATAGATTAGGTCTACTACACAAGTCTAAAATAAATCTATAAATAATAATCAATAAATAATACAACAAATAATTAATCATACATGCACAATATTTAAATACAATCAATCCTAAAATTAAAATACTCGTATCAATTACCAAACTATCCTTAAATGAAAATGTGAGGGTGACAATCCTACCCACCTTAGAAAAATTTTGTCCTCAAAATTAAGGAAGAAACTAACTACCAAAAGAAAATAATACAATGCAAGAAAGAATTATACCTCACGGCTCAAACAAATATGGATATCGCTCGTGCATCTCGGCCTATCACTCCCAGGTACTCTCTCCTGGCGAGTGATGACTCCACGTGATGCGCACCAAAGGAATCGCTTGGTTCCTCAATACCTTCTCTCTCCGATCTAGAATCTCCACTGGCTGCTCTGGATAGCTAAGAGTAGGGCCCACCTCTATCTTCGAGTGATCCAACACATGATTGGAATATGCCATATACCGTCTCAGCTGTGACACATAAAATATGTTGTGCACTCCCTCCAATGCATATGGTAAGTCTAGTTTGTATGCAACTGCCCCGACCCTTTCAAGAATACTGAAAGGTCCGATGAATCGCGGACTAAACTTCCCACCTCTACCAAAATGAATAGTGCCACGTGTCAGAGAAATCCTCAAGAAAACCAGACCGCCAACCTAGCACAAAACATAATCCTTAGCACTCTAACAAAACATCAATCAAACACAAGCAATACAAAATAAAAGCTATACCTCAAACTCCAAAGGTCTCCGGTGGCTATCGGTCCAATGTCGTTGCCTGTCCTGCGCTACTAGAAGTCTGTCCCTGATAAGCTTCACCTTTTCAGCTGCATCCACTACTATCTCTGGTCCCAATAAAGCTCTGTCACCGACATTATCCCAGGATAATGGAGTGCGGCACCTCCATCCACACAATTCCTTGAATGGTGACATATCGATGTTGGCTTGGTAGCTGTTGTATAAAAACTCTACCAAGTGAAGATGATCCTCCCAAGAACCTCCAAGATCCAAAATAATAGGTCCGTAGCATGTCCTCGAATGTCTAAATAGTTCTCTCTGACTGCCCGTCCATCTGAGGGTGATAAGCGATACTGAACTTGAGCTGAGTGCCCAAGCTAGCCTACAAACTCCTCCAGAAGTGGGACATGAAATGACTATCCCGATCCAAAACTATGCTCACTGGAATATCGTATAATCTGATAATCTGGAGCACATACATCTTTGCGAGCTTCTCCGTAGGTGTACCCACTTTAAATGGCAAAATTTGGGCTGATTTGGTCAACATATCTACGATGACCCAAATTGCATCTTTGCCTCCTGGAGAACGCGGAAGTCCTGATACAAAATTTATGGTCACATATTCCTATTTCCACTCCAGAATGGGTAAAGGCTGAAGCAATCCACCTGGCCTCTATCTCTCCGCCTTTACCTGCTGGCAAACTAAGCATCTGGACACGAAGCTAGCTACCTCCTGTTTGATGCCATACCACCATATATGCTCCCTCATGTCTCTATATATCTTGTTGGCACCTGAATGCATATAGTACTGGAAATGATGTGCCTCCTGCAGAATCTCCTCGTGCAATGCTCCTCTCAGTACATATAATCTGGTACCGTGCCATAATGATCCATCATCTGCGACGATGAAGTCCTCTGCCAACATGATCTGGACCTGTGCTCTAATGCTCCTCAGATACTCACCCTCGTACTGTCCGACTCTGACCCAGTCCATCATCTCTGATTATACCTGAAGTCCCCATATCTGTGCTGCGACTCCAGGAACTAGTACCTCAATATCCAAATTGTCAAGATCGGCCAATAAATATCTGTCTCTCATCAAGCACATAGCCACGGGATACCTGCTTAAAGCATCTGCGACTATGTTGGCCTTTCCTGGATAGTACTGCAAGGAAATATCAAAGTCTTTTATCAACTCCAACCATCACTGCTGCCACATGTTGAACTCTTTTTGTGTAAACAAATACTTTAAGCTCTTATGGTCTGTGAAGATCTCCACTCTCTCTCCATACAAGTAGTATTTCCATAATTTGATAGCAAAGATAACCGCTGCCAACTCCAAATCATGGGTAGGGTAGTTCTTCTCATGCGGGCGTAATTGCCTGGAAGCATAGGCAATCACCTTTCCGTTCTGCTATAACCCACAACCTAAACTCTTTCCTGATGCATCACTATAAATAAAAAATCCTCCTGCTCCTTATGGCAATGTCAAGATTGGAGCTGTAGTCAACCTCCTCTTTAGCTCCTCAAATGCTGACTGACAATCCTCAGTCCAGACGAACTATACGTCCTTCCTGGTTAGTCTAGTCATCGGCTCTACAAGTCTGGAAAAGTCCTGAACAAACCTCTGGTAGTAGCCCGCCAATCCAAGGAAACTCCTAATCTCTGCTACTAAATTCGGGGTAGACCACGATTCAACTGCTAAAATCTTCTTCGGATCCACTGAGATTCTATCTCCTGTAATAACATGCCCGAGGAATTCAACCTTATCAAGGAAGAATTCACACTTTGATAGCTTGCCATACAGCTTCTCCTTCCTGAGGGTCTCCAAAACTATCCTCAAGTACTGCTCATGCTCCTCTCGGATCTTCAAATATATTAGAATATCATCTATGAAGACTATAACAAACTGGTCCAGGTACTGATGAAATACCTTGTTCATCAGGTTTATGAACATTATCGGGGCATTGATCAACCCAAACGGCATCACCAAGAACTTGAACTGCCCATAACAAGTCCTAAAAGCTGTCTTTAGGATGTCTTCCCTCTTCACTTTCACTTGGTGGTACCCTGACCTCAAGTCTATCTTTGAGAATACCTTCACTCCGCTCAACTGGTCAAACAAGTCATCAATCCGTAAAAATGGGTATTTTTTCTTGATAGTGAGGTTGTTAAGTACCCTGTAGTCGATACATATATGTACTGACCCATCCTTCTTTGGTACAAAAGTACTGGAGCATCCCATGGTGATGAACTGGAACGGATAAAGCCCTTGCCTTGCAACTCATCCTCCTGCTTCTTTAACTCTGCCAGTTCGCTGTTGTTTACTCTATAGACGTGCTGAAATATCAGCTCTGCGTCTGGCACTAAATCTATAGAGAATTCCATATCTCTGTCGGGCGACAACCCCGACAACTCCTCTGGAAAGACATCCATGAACTCTGCAATCAACGAATGTGGCGACTCCTGCTCTTCTACCAAAGCTCCACAGAAATTGCCTTCGCTCTGCTCTGCTCTGCTCCTCGAACGAACTCAAAATTTGGCTCTCCTGGTGTCTGAAATAAAACTCTACCTCTACGATAATCAATACTAGCGTGATGATTACTCAACCAATCCATCTAGAGTACTATATCGTAACTCGGAAGTGGCATTATGAGTAAATATACACTTAACTCACGGCCTCCCAAATAAACTCTCTAGTTCTTGCAAACATAACTGACTAGGATAATGCTACCCCCGGTCGTGATCTTGCAAGTCCTCGCCTACGGTTCAGACTCAAGACGATGCCTCAAAGCAAAAGATACATATACAAAGCTATGAGAAGCACCAGAATCGAACAAAATATGAGCTGGAAAGGAATCGTGATAAACTGAACCTGAGATGACATCGTCGACCGGCTCCTCCTCCTCGACGGTCAAGCCAAAAGCTCACCCCTGTCGATGCGCACCTCTCTGCTGCTAATGTTAGGCAAACTGCTGCTGCTGCGGTGGAAGAGGTCCTCTCTACTGTTGTTCCGCTGGTGGTCTAGCGGGTACTCTCTGTGCCTGTCCTCCACCCTGAACTAGACGAGTTGGGACTTTAGGACAAGCCCTCAACTGATGATCTCCTGATCCACAAAATAAGCATTGGCCTAGCCTCATCATGTATGCGTCCCATCCGTATCCTTTTTCCTTAAAAAAAGTGCAAGGAACTGCTGCCATTTGGATCTGACGCATCTGTTGGGTCGGCGCTCTAGCTGGCCCATGATATTGTTGCCTTTGGTGCTGGTAATGCCTCTGGTGCTGCTGTTGGAAATGAGGCCTCTTAGCTGGACCCGTATTGGTGCTGGATCCTCCTGTGTCCCTCGACCTCTTAGAGCCAAGCTCTAAGTCATCCTTGGCTCTTTGCGCCTGTCTGAGAATCTCCTCGAAGGTGGCGGTAGGATCTCTATTGGTGTAGGATTTGACCTCCTGGTTCAGGCCCTTCCTCAACTTTCTGGCTCTACCTCTAGGGTTCTGCCCCTCCAAGAAGTGACCTAGTCGGCAATACTCTGTCGCATACTCGTCCACTAACATACCTCCCTGGACGAGGTACTGGAACTAGCTCTCTAAGGATGTAAGAGCCACATCTGGGAAGAACTTCTCCTTGAAAAGCTATTTGAAGGCTTCCCAAGTGAGCCCTGGTACTGCAATCCTGGGGTCTATCCGGAACCATGTTAATGCAATATCGAACATTATACACCCCGCTGCTTCTATCTATAACATCTCTGGAATCTGCGCCAGCCACAGGTTTTGCTCGATGTCCTCGATCCAATCATCCACGTAAAGAATCCCCTCTATGCCTCTGAAGTCCTCCAGGCACATCCTCTTCAAGTCTATGATGGTACCCGGCCTCGGCGGTTGAGGAATAAACTGAGGTGGTGCCATCTGTGGCTGGACTGTAGTAGCACTCTCAACTGCTGTAAGTACGATCTGGTGAGCATTCTCCATGCTCTGTCATAGGACCCCTGACAGATGTTGTTGCACCTCCATCATCTATTGGAAGAGCGGGAACATCTACGTTTGATCGACTGCAGGTGGTGGGGGTAAAAGATCCTCGGTATAAAACCCCTAATCCTAAAAATCCGTATTTATTTTTTTATTAATTATTAATTTAATTGTAGTAATTATGAGCTAATTAGGAGAAATAGATTTTATTTAATTTTTATTTTAGGTGTTTCTAAATTTAGGAGATTTATGGAGACGATACAATTTTTTCCTAATTTATTTTATGTAGGAGACCCTTTGGACAGTTGCTAGCTTAAGGGTATACAATAATATAAGTTCTATAAATTTTCTATGTATATATATGTATATATAAATATATATACATATATATTAAATAGAAATAGGAAAGGAAAGAAAAAGAAATGAAAAAAAAGAAATGAAAAAGAAAAGAAAAAGAAAAACAAATTCCTTAAATGGATTATTCCTATGGATCTACCCGCTTAGCAACCAAACCCGCCCGACCCTAAGCAAATCCCTACCCGTCCTAATAGAGAACCCAGCAGCAGCTACAACCCCATCACTTTTTCCCCCCGCGTTAAACCCCCACCCCGCGTGGATATGTACCCCGGCCCGCTCTCTCGATCTCTGGTTCTCTATATATATACTAAATTCCCCAAACCCTAACCCTACTCGACAACCCCTCGACCTAGCCGCGCCATCGCCGACCACCAGACTCGCCGCCCCAGCCCAGAGCCGCCGGACGACCGCTCTCCGTGACCGCGCACGACCCCATGACAGATTTCTGAACTGCAGCGTACTTGTGTTCACGCTCTGTTTCCCGTCTCCTCGCTCTACCAAACTCGACCCCGTCTTCGCAGGTATAATCCCGACCTAACCCCCTTCCAATAATGTGCTTTAGTTTATCTCGAACATCGTGCGAACCTAGGTAAAAATCGACGCCAAGTCGAGGAAAAACTACGACATTTAAATCTCAGAAAATTCTGTTTCAACCACCCCTGTTCACGGATTCGTATCTCCCACCAAAGAGATTCTAATTCGGTTTTACTTGTTGGTATGCAAAGACCACTTGACCTAGTTTATTTTCTATCAAATACATTAATTTATTAACTGCTGTGTGTAGAATTAAATTAGTTGGAAAACCCCCAAAACATACTTTTTCCCAAATTCTAGAAATTATGATACGGAGCACGCCCCGCCAAACGGGACCGCCCCGTCGTGTACCAAGCGTACGAAAAGGTGCGCACAGTATACCTGGATGTGTGAGTTTTGCGAAAACTGATTTGGACGCATGTGCGCATCGAAATCAGCCCGTATTCGCAGAAGATTCCACGTGTCACAACTTTTACAAAAGCCCTACGCATTTAGTGCACGCTCGTCAGAATAAGACAAAACTTGTGCCACTGGACTCGTGGTAACGCGCTGGTCTTGTGACCCAATTTTCACGCGATTCTGAGACAGTTGACCAAGTCGCCTATTGGCGGGCCCCACGGTTGACTTTTTGGGCAAAATTGTGTTCGGCTCACCGGAATCCATATTTGGACATACCGTTGAGTTCCTACTGACATTTAAAGTTGGTTTGACCTATAATTTGTCTCATTTAGAGACCGTTATCCCTAGCGCACTTTTCGGTGCAAAGTGGCCCACATGTGGAACTCACTTTGACCCGAAATTACCGTTTTGCTCCTGTATTCAAATTGGACGAAAGGAGAGTGTTTTCTAGCTATTTTGCTTATTTTGGGAACGTTGGTGATGTTTATTTCAGCATACGGAGACGTTCATTCTGAGGCCGTAGTTTCTAACTCTAGGTGTTTGACATCTGGACGTTATATTTTGTAGCTCTCTTGCCAGGCAAGTATACCTTGTCTTTGTTGTACTGTTTAAATTCAGTCATATTGTTAATTGCATATTTATTTATTTTTGATTATATAACTGTGCGCGTCCGAGAGAGACTCGGGTACAGTCAACGAATGCGTTGACGTTAGGACTTGTGTCTGATCTAGTGTCTAGTAGACCCACCTAAAGTTGTGGAGTTATTGGTATGACTCCCAGGCCATAACATATTTCTTACACGTATTATGAGTCTCATGTAGGGCACAAACTTGCGTATGTGGTTGGCCACCTGTACGTGTAGGCGTGCGACGGATAGGGTATAACTGCTAATAGTGATGCATGTTAGAAGACTTAGCAGTTATTAGTAGTCGGAGCATAGACTATTATAGTACGGTGGTCCCATCCTTGTGCTTGTTTGGTTGTAAGGTTGAACTATTGTTGTAAACCCCCTCGACCAAAAATTTATTTTTATTAATTTAGATAAAGAGATTAGGGTTATTTTGGTCCTAATTAGAATTTATTATACTGAGTATTAAATAATTGTGCAATAATTTTATTATTTAGGACGCTTTACAGTTGTCACCATATTTAGGACACTACACTAGCTGTTACCCTGAAACAAATTCCATACACTTTGCCTGAACATACCAACCTACCATAATGACCTTCGTGTAACTCACAGATACTCATTTGTGTGTCTGATTTTAGTCGCACAAAAGTCGTTACAAACGTCCGTACGTAAATTTAATTAATTGCATATTTACGTTCGTTGTCCGTTCCAATCGAGATTGAGACCCAACCTTAACCTGTTTTGTCCATCCCAAGTTATGATATTATTATACTCTAAGCCTATCACGCCCATGACGCTTGAGCCACCCAATTTTGACCCCCCGGTTATTTTTAATTAATTAAATAACACCTAGCGCATTAATTTTAATTAAATTAATGTAGTGACCCAACCTCGTTCAAATTAGACCCAACTCCAACCCAAACCCACACACACACCCACAAGCCTCATACAAAACACCATACACCATTCTAGTCCAATACAAAATACCAAACATGGTATTTTGTCACATCAAATTCTCAATTTCAACTTTTGTGCAATTTCTTAATTGTTCAGGGGCCTTTATGCAAATTTGCAGTGAGGTGCCCCCCTCTCATTGGTCCAACCCCATGAAGAATGAGACCCCCTTCCCTTGACCGGTCCATCATAGTTTTCTCCCCCATTTTTATGTACCTACATTACTTTTTAGGGACATATCTCCACCCTTTATTTTGAACCACTCAATCCTAGCCCTCCCCTCATCATGATGAAGCCTCCCCAACTCCCCAAAAATAACACCTAGC
Organism: Iris macrosiphon; assembly: GCA_036927795.1. Taxonomy (NCBI): domain Eukaryota; kingdom Viridiplantae; phylum Streptophyta; class Magnoliopsida; order Asparagales; family Iridaceae; genus Iris; species Iris macrosiphon. The sequence continues at coordinate 146,661,320 of JAYESA010000009.1, read as the reverse complement.
CGGGCAGCCCCCCTCTCTCTCACCTACAAATACTACATGTCCCATCACCTAGAAACTACACAAAAACCTAAATACCAAGAGTAAAAAACCCTAGAAAAATATTACCCACACCACCACCCTCAAAACACCCTCACCACCCCCGACGCCTGCCCTCAGCCCCTACGACCACCACCGCCTCCGACCCTCAGCCCCCTGCCTCGCCACCCCCTGACCTCCTCCCCGGCCGTCGGAGCACCGCCCTGGCCACCGCAGCTATCGCAGGCAGCCCCCGCAGAACCAACCCGACCACCAACACCAACAGCAGCCTCCACCACACGACACCTCCAACCACCACCACCCGCCACCGTGGACCACCGCCACCGCCCCCATCCGCTCTGCCCCGATGCCCTCTACCAGACCACCACCATCCCGCCGCCCCACGATCACCACCCCGGCCGTCATCTCCCCCGTAGTGCCCCGCCGATCCCCCCCCCCCCCGACCACAGCAACCCAGCCACCCCAGACCGCCTAAAACCCCTCCCCCGGCCTCCTTAGACCACCGCCACCACCACCGAACTCTGCGCCGCTGCAGCTGCTGTAAGCCACCGCTGCTGCTGTTGCTGTTGATAACAGTTGCTGCTGTAGCCGCCATCCCGGCCAGCCACCGGCCGTACCGCCGACCTCCTCCCGCCGGCCACGACGCCTAGGGGTCCCCCACCTGTCAGGTATACTACCCCCCTTCCTGTACGTATATACGTATATATCTATATATGTATGTATATATGTATATATATATGTATATTTATATATATATATATATATATATATATGTTATTATATATATTATAATATATAATTATATATATTATATTATATAATTATATTACTGTATATATACAGTATATATTTGTATAATAATATATTATTATAAATATATGTAATTAGTATATTTATGTATATACATATATGTATATTTATATATATATTGTATTATATATATTTATATATATTATATAATTATTATTATATTATTTATTATAATTTACAGTATATAATATATAGTATATATATATATTATATTATATTATATATTATAAATATGTATTTTTGTATTGTTATATATATATATATATATATATATATATATATATATATATATGTATATGTATATATATATATATATATATATATATATATATATATATATATATATATATATATATATATATATATATATACATATATATATATATATATATATAAATATATATAACATAATATATATATATATACTATATAGATATTTATAATATATATGTATATACATATATATTATATGTATAAACGTATATGTATATACATATGTATACATATATGTATATACATATATATTATAAATATATATGTATATACATATATATATATATATATATATATATATATATATATATATATATATATATATATATATATATATATATATATATATATATATATATATATATATATATATATATATATATATATATATAACAATACAAAAATACATATATATACATATATGTATATACATATATATTATAAATATATATGTATATACATACATATATATATATATATGTAGATATACATATATGTATATATATGTATTTTTGTATTGTTATATATATATATATATATATATATAACAATATAAAAATACATATTTATAATATATAATATTATAAATATACGTATATTGTTATATATATTTATATATATTATATAATTATTGTATTGTTATATATATATATATATATATATATATATATATATATATATATTTATTTATGGATATTTGTAATATATAATTATATATATATTATAATTGTATTATATTATTATATGTATATATATATACAGTATTTATTATAAATTACTATATGTATATATATATACAGTATATATAATATACTATTACATGAATATATATATATATATATATATATATATATATATATATATATATATATATATATATATATATATATATATATATATATATGTATTTCTTTGTATTTTAATTATATATGCATATATATGTGCATCTATATATATATATATATTTAATTATACTAAATATATATATACCTATCTATGTATATATTAAATATATATATTTATTTAATTATATGATATATATGTATATTATATATAATATATATAATCATATTATATATATATATATATATACATACTATTATTAGAATATACATATATTATTTTTATATATATCTATATATGTATATATATATATATATATATATATATATATATATATATATATATATATATATATATATATATATATATATTAATTATATATATATATATATATATATATATATATATATATATTATGTCTTTTATATATACCTAAGAATAAATATATACTATACCTTGTATATATTAATTAATGTCATTACATATATCTGTATTTAAGTATAATTTATACTATACTATATATATTATTTAATGTAGACACATGCATAGGTGTGGTGTATGTATACATACTCTATGTTAGCATAAGTATTTATGCTAGTGCAATGTAGTGAATTATAATCTTGGGTTATCTGTTCGTAGGCAACCGAGACGGTACTACCTTGACTGTTGGTTCCGGAGCATTGCTTGTGCACACCAGAGTTCCAGGCAAGTATACCTTGCCTTGTTGTTACTATTTAAATTCAGATATTTATCTAGTTGCACATCTTATTATTTTAATATTAACTGTGCGCGTCCGAGAAGACTCAGGTGCAGTCAACGAAGGCGTTGACGTTAGGAATTGTGTCAGACCTAGTGTCTAGTGGACCCACCTAAAGTTGAGAATTTATCAATATGACTTCCCAGGCCTTGACACGTATCTTAAACACGTCACAGATTAAGTTCATGTAGGGACGCGTGCTTCATGATCGACTGGCCATCAACATGAGCAGCACGTGTGACGGCATTTAGCTTAGTTGTTTATTTCTGTAGCGACTTGCATCATAGTATGAGGTGTCCATGTCGCATTCGCGACTTGTACATTGACATTGGGCAGGAAAGATAATTAGTAGGCGTATGGGACAGATATTTGGCCGTCATAGTTTTAGAGTAAACTGCGGGGCCGTGAGCCTCAGTGTTACCCGGTTATGGGCCATGTGTTACCCAGTTATGGGCTCAGGTACCCGGTTATGGGCATATATGATTGTCGATACATCCGGCAGAGGTTACTAGCTGCGTGCTATCATGATCAGTGATGTAGTCAGCATATATACTCCTGGCGTTCAGTTTACAGCTAATGCCAAGTACTTAGCCTCTGGCTCGACGCTATGCTTTATACCTTTCACCTACCCATACGTACCAGGGTTGTCTTCAAAGTACATTTTACTTAGCTGGTTAGATTACCCTTGAGTTTACACAGTATATACTTTATGGCATATATTTTTGTATCTTGTTACGTCCCTCTGAGGACCTGGTTCTCTTCCAGATCCGGACGAGCACTTGTACCCGACCATCTACGGAGCAGGATTAGAGACAAGATTCCTGATTGAGGACTACGAGTCATTTCCAGGGGAGTTCCCGTGATTTGAGTACGCAGCTGCATCGGACTAGAGTTTTCATATCTAGCTAGTGATACTCTAGTCTAGTTATCTTACTTCTTTTTGCTTTTTATTTCCATTTCTGTATTTCAGTGGGTTTGTCCCCACCAGACTATTTCAGATGTATTATGGATATTCAGAATCTTGTATTTTATTTATCAGCATTTTATTTCAGCATTATGATATTATATTCTGTGGATGAGATTAGACATTACCTGCTATATATTTGCATATTAGACTTGTTAGTATTTTAGGACAGCGTAGCACGTTTCGATAGGATCCATTAAATTGGGATATCCTTCGGAGTCGTGTCAGCTGGCCAATGCCACGTAGCCTGGTCCCACGTATTCTGGGACTGGGGCGTGACAATTGTTCTAACGATAGACTATGAGCCAGAGTTACGACGCCGCGGCGTAGTAGCTAAGGTGTGTTGTGGATACAACATGCATAGATCATTGGGCGGGGAGGACAACTAGTAGGCGTATGGGACACCCACTTCCTCTATGCAGATTCCATACTCGACGGAGTAATATGGACGTTATATACTATGCAGATTCCACGTTCTTCGGAGCGATATGGACGTTATATACTATGCAGATTTCCCGTTCTTCGAAGCGGTAGGACGTTATTATATACATGTGCCCTTGTATTGGGGTCATATATGGCATATACTTGCCAGTTGTCATGATTGGTGAATTACGTCAACATATGTCTAGCCTACACTTTCCCATACACTCAAAGTTGTCCTCAAAGTGCATTAACCTAGATGGTTAGGTCACCATGGAGTTATTTATTTAGTATTTACTTTATGGCATGCTTTTATGTATCTTGTTATGTCCCTCTGAGGACCTGGTCCCTTTCCAGGTGTATTGTTCATGAGTATTTGCAGGAGCACAGATCCGGACTGGCTACTTATATTGTGAGAGGTCTTCTCTTCGAGCCTCGGGATTGGTAGAGGTTGTACTTATATTGTATATATCTTGTTTATTCCATATTCTAGTTCGGTAGTGGATTTATTTCCATCCGACTACCATCATTAGACACTTCATATTGATATCTAGTTCATAGATACTAGTCATTTATTTATATATAATTTCTATGGATGAGATTTAGTTATGCTCTGAGATATATATGTTTACCACTTGTGAATTGTTATTCATATTACAGCGTACGTATGTTATGGTTTCCGTATATTGGAGTGTCATATTCATACGGCTGGCATGCTTACGAGTCCTAGTCCTACGTATTTTGGGACTGGGGCGTGACACTCGGAAACTGTCTGCCCTATCCTTGGTACTGGAGGTGGAGCACCTCCGAAAGCTGTTGCAAATACGTCCACCTGGACCGGTGAAGCTAACCTCCTGAATGTAGGTACTGGACCATCGTCTGAGGGTGCTGCCCTCAAGGGTAATAAGGTGACTAATCGTGCTGTCGCGGCACCTGAGCGCTGGAAACACGTCTTCGGCGGTATCCTGAAGATAGATTAAAATAAGGAATCAATATTGAATATGATACGATATCATCAAAGAAGGACAAAAATTTATTCAAAGTAAAGCAATATTCAATAGATAAGGATTTACAAAATAGATTTTTAGAATTTTCCTAGGTGTGATTGAGTAAACTCTCAGCCTAAATCCTATTTCCTAAAGCAGGTTCGTAGCAGTACTCTAGACGAGCACAACTATAAAATCATATTAATTGTGAATCTAGACCTATATGGGCCACCACTAAAAATATGTCACGACCCGCACCTGGATATTCGGATACGAGTACGTGGTTACGCCTAGCCTACGCCACATAGTCGATGGTAGAACGCTGTCTGGTTTATTTCTAACTATCTAACATCTCAACAATATAATATAGTACCTGTCAATTATCTCAACTCCAAATAGAGGAGCAATATGGTATCTCACAAGTATGACTAATCTCAATCATAAAACAAACTAAGGAAGATAATGCACAAATGGAATAGCGAAGGAAAGAATAAGATACAATCCATAATCTGAAATAATAATACAAACTATGAATCTCCAAAAATATAATAGTCTAATACAATCCAACACAAATAACTAGACCTCCTTGGGATCTGCAACTAAGTCCTCCTGGTCTATAGGAGTATCCTATATAGGTACGCTGTCCTGCGGCCTGTAGAATGTGGGACACTGCTCTAAAAGCCAGTCATCTGAAAAATATATCTAGTCAAGATTGGAGCAAAGTACGTACCTCTGAAATAGTTTCAATAGCGTAATTGAGCATATAAAACAGATAATAGAAATAAAATACAAGATCACTAACATATGAATGAATGAACAATAGATATACAGGTAATGTACCAGAATATAGAACAACAATATAAATATATGCAATATCATGAAATAACTGCAATCTAAACTAATGTAACTCAGAATACAAGTTTATTTTGTGATCAATTTGGGTGAACATGATCAGGTAAGACGATTATAAGTGAGGTATATAACCAGAATGTACATGATGTAACAATGGGGCTTTGATCACATAATTAACTCACGATACGCTACGGACATGAAATATAACTACTGAACACAAGCAATGGGTGTACACGAATATCATAACCACTGAACACGAGCAGTGGGTATACACGAATAAGCACACTGAACACGAGCAGTGTATGAACACAAATATAAATTAATACCCAATATACATGATGAAATATATATACACGAGTACCCGCTGAACACGGTAGGGGATAACATCTCCTGACGGGATCCATGTAGTACAAGTCCGTGAAATCACTGTATCAGAATCAAGTATAAAATTCTAGAACATGCATATATACATTATTATGAATTGAAAACTATCAGAGAAATGTACTCATCCGAAGTCCTGAGCAAGGTGTGTCTCTCGATGCCCAAGCTGATGTCACACAGACCTATATATGGTATGTTGTATCAATACAAGGTTCAGAAATGAAAATAAGTTAAAATGATGCAATTCTAGGTCAATAAACCATTTCTAGGTCAAACCAATAAAATCTAGGTTGCAAGAGTCTAACACTAGTACACTAAGTCGATACACAATGAAACTATGCTACACAAGCTAATCTAAGATACTATAAAATACTCAAAATGTCGTATCCTAAGATACGCAAGTTTAGTTACATGAAAATAGTATTTTAGATATATATACTAGTCAATAATTATAACACTATAACAAAATAAATGACAATAGGATACCTTGGCCTTGCACCAATGCGTATCACACCTATCTCGATACCCAAACTCAATACCTTGGGTATCGACCCAATACCTTGGTATTACCTTGGTAACCCAAGATAATCCAAAACACTTAACATATAACTAATACAAAATAGATATATAAAACCCCAAACCAAAATACTAACTATAAGCTAACACAAATATATAAAATATCTCAAGTACTAATATAGGCTAATCAATATAATATATATTAATACTATTATAAAACGAACTATAATACCATACATATCTAACTAACTATATCTAACACTTACTATCTACATAGATACTATAGATACCAACTACTTAACTATTCATATACTAACTATAACCATATGTTCTTACTGGCATACAATACCATACTACATATACACATAATGCATATAGTTAAACTATATACTAATAAGTATAGCACAACTACCTATCTACTATAAACTACCCCACCAAATCCTCAACTAACTGATAACAACTAACTACTAACCCAAAACCGATTAAACAAAACCCAACTAACACTATGCTGATACCTGAATACTGCTACTAACTCACTGAATCAATAATACTGAATTATGCTCAATGCATAGTGAACTGATACCTGAAACTGTTACTGTACATTGAGGAATCTACACAGTGGTAAAAACTCGATACCTACACTGATACGCAATATAGATGATACTGAAACTGAATTGTGCAGACACTGATACTGCATATACTGGCTGTGTGCATAGCCCGAGCCCCCTTGTTGTATGCCCGAGCTCTTGCACACTGCCTGTTGATCTGCTGCTCCTCTCTTGAGTCACTGCCCGATGCAGCTGCACAGTGCTTCACTGTAAACCCCCTAACCAAAATATAGGATTATGGATTAAATTAGTATTATTTGGGATTAATTATTGGTATTATAATTCACTACTATGATTTTTATTCAATTGTTGTACTTTACAGTTGTTTAAATATATAAAGCACTACACTAGCTTATGCCTTCCAATAAATTTTATACCCTTGACCTAGACGTACCAATCTTCAATTCTGAACTTTGTGTCACTCGTATATACACTCTCTTGTGCTTTATTTTAATTTTACAAAATTCGTGCATATTTTCTAATTTTTAAATCCAACTTTGCATCCTTGCCCGTTCCAATCAAAATTGGAGACACAACCTTGACCCGTTTTATGCAACCCAATTTATGACAATAATCTATTCCAAGTTTACTACATCCATGACACTTGTGTCATACCTAATTTTAATCCTATACACTTCCAATTAATTAAAGAACACTGTTGACACTAATTTTAATTAAATTGGTGCAATGACTCAACCTAACCCAAAACTAGACCCAATACCAATCCAAATCCACACCCACACCCACACCCTCAAGGTTCATACTAAATACCACACACCATTTGAATCCACTATATCCCACCAAACATAGTATTTATCCTCATCCAATCCCAATCTCCCTAGTTTGTACAATTTCTAAATTGTTAGGGCTTTTGAGCAAATAGGTAACTAGGTGTCCATCTCCCATTGGAGCAAAACTATGAAGAAACCCACCCTCCATTCTTTGACCGGTCACCCTATACCCCCCCCCCATTTTGTATGTACAATACCACTTTTCACCTACCTTATCACCACCCTCCAGTCAAATTTAACCCATCCTAACCACCCATTTTTTATGAAGAATCTTCTTCCATCCCTAGAAATAGCCATATGGCCGGCCCTAATCTACATGCCCTCCTTCTCTCTCTCCTATATTAAACTCTTCCTCCCTCTCTCCAATTTCAACAGCCAATACCACCCCCTCTAACCGAACCCTAACTCCTTCTTCTTCTTTCTCCTCTTTCTTCCTCCTCACATCCAACCAAACACCACAACCACAACCTACTGACCTCCTCCCTCTCTACCATGACCACTATCTCCAGCATCTCTACCATCCACCATTATCACCAATACCTCCCTCACTGCCCACGATTACCACGACCACCACCTCCAACATCTTCGGCCACCCGCCATCATTACCAACACCACCCTCACCTCCACGACCATCGCCACCCTCGCCTCCACGACTACCACCACTGCCACCGTCATCATCACCACCACTATCATCTCCGCCAACCACCGCCACCAGCAACCCGCTTTAAAATGTTGCCGTTGCTGCTTCAAGCCGGAGCTGCTGCTACTGCTGCATTATCGTATCCTGGCCCCGCGAGATACCGTATCCTGTCCTGCGCTGCCATAAGCCACCGCTATAGCAACTGCTGCTATTGCTGCGTCTACTGCTGCTGTCGCTGCGCCTACTGTTGCTGTTGAGGCTGCTGCTGCAGCGCCGTCAGCGACCTCCGGTGTCGGCGAGCAACCCTCACCCCCTGGCCGAGCCTCCCTTGGTCGGAGCTGCCCCTCAATCGACTGCTTCCCGCCGGAGCCCCGACCTAACCATAGAACCGAGCACCCAACAGTCCAGAACCGAGCACCAATACCTTGTCTTCGCATTGTGATATCTCCCTCCTTGCTTGATCGAATCCTGAACCATCACCTCTGATATAATTTCAACCTAACCCTCTTGTAATGCCTTCAAGTAAAATAATTTAGCTTGCATTCATTGTTAGTTATTTGAGTTCCAATTCATGAAAAAAAGTTTTTTAAAATAATGAAATTCTCCGATACAGAGTTGGTCCCGTTAATCCGGCAACCTCGTCGCGTACCGATTGTACGAAAGGCGTGTATCGTCAATATGGATGTGTGGACTTTCGCAAAACTTGATTTGGATGTGCGTGCACACCGGAATCAATGTGTATTCGTCGAAAAATATCGTATTGGCCTGTTCTGACACTCGTCCAAATTTTGTGTGTGCCTGTCATTTCGTAACAAAACTTGCGCCATCGAATTAGCAGCGTTATGCTGGTCCTGTGACCCAAGTTTGGTTCAATTCTGAGAACATTGACGAAATATTATTTTGTGGGCCCCACAGTTCTATATGATGGGCGATTTCGTGATCGGCTGATCGAAATCCAGTTCTGGACATTCTGTTGGATTTGTATCATCGTTCTGGACTCGTAGACACTAAGTTTGACAAATTTAGAGAACTTTGTTTCTGGCACATTTTTTGGTACAAGACAGGCCCACTTGTGGACCCCGTGTTGACCAGAGCCCCTGTGTCCAAATTGGACGTACGTATATAATTTTCTGAGTTTCTCACTCATTCTGAGATTGTTGGTGATATTTGTGACAGCTTCGAGGGATATCTGCTCCAGTTTCCATTGTTGCGCTGCTACTTCATGGCGAGTTCGTGTTCGAATCTTCGCTAGCATCGAGGCAAGTATATATTGCCTTGTTATAGTATTTAAATTCAGTTATTATTAGTTTGCATATTTTATTATTTTAATATTATATAACTGTGCCCGTCCGAGAACGACTCCGGTGCAGTCGACGAAGGCGTTGACGTTAGGACTTGTGTTTTGACCTAGTATCTAGTGGACGCACCTAAAGTTGAAAAGTTATCATTATGACTCCCCAGACCTTGACATGTATCATTGCACGTCACAGAGTGAGTTCATGTAGGGACGCGAGCTTCATACTTGACTGGCCATCGGTGTGAGCAGAACGTGTGACGGTATTTAGCATAGTTACATATTGTTTAGTGACTTGTATTATAGTACGAGATGTCCACGTCGTATTCGCGACTCGTACATTGGCATTGGGCGGGAAAGACAATTAGTAGACGTATGGAACAGACATTTGGCTATCGTAGTTTTAGAGTAAACTACGGGGTCGTGAGCCTCAGTATTACCCGGTTATGGGATACATGTTACCCGGTTATGGGCTCAGTTGTTTGATAATAAACGAAAGAAATAAAACTAGGTTTATACGAAACCCTTTCTTTGGTTTACAAACAAGAAGTACAATTAATCCTATATGAGGATGTTAAGTATAAAATTTAATCTGGGTATATATTGCTATAGGAGTCTGATCTGTGGTCGATCACTTTGTCCCTTGGACCACACGATGATGAAGAAGTGCTGTAGAAGACAGAGAGGCTTCAAAGATTACAAAGGAGAGTGGATGCTCGATGCCAAAATCGTCGATCACTACTCTCTGTCTGAGCTCTTCTCTCTCTGTTTTTTTCGACCTCTTTCCACCATTGACTTCTGTTCTCCCAGTTTTTGACCTTTGACCTGCGTGGACGGAGGTCTCTATTTATAGTGTTTTAGTGACAGTAACCGTTCAGTCGGCGTAGAAGCCGAACAGTGGAGAGCGTGGCACTTTTTAAGCAACGGTTATAATAACTGCCACCTATGTATAAATGATCTTCTGAATCCGCGTATGACGCATTTCCCATTATGAGGTAATGCGTATAACTGCTGCAAAGATCACGGCATGCAAGCCACGTAGGTAACTGCCCCTCGCGTAGAAAAGGTTGGCGTAGAAGCCAATGACTGTCACCATGGCGTAGAAGCCAAATAGTTGTCAAGTTGGCGTAGAAGCCAAGTAGGCGTAGAAGCCCAGTAAGCGTAGAAGCCTGATGCTATAAGGATAGGTAGCTAGCGTAAGGACAGCCGGTTATCCTTGCTTCACTGAGATCTTGAGCGTATTCTAGACAAAATAGCCTTATCACGCACCAATGCAAATATAGCCTGAGTTGGCGTATTCCGATAAGATAGCATACGGCGTGCTCCGATAGTTAAAAGTAGCCAGGTCGACGTATTTCAAGGAGATAGCGTACAGCGTGCTCCTATAGCTGAAAATAGCCTGATGGCGTAATATGCAGAGGTGCTGATGTGGACGTATTAGCCGTAATTATGGCTCACCCAGCCTTTGAAAGTAGAACCAAATCTCGTGCATTAAATGCAGAGATCTGCCCCCATCACGTGCATTAACTGCAGAGACGTGCCTCGAGCTCTGTACGAAGAGCAGCTTTTGACGTGGCGGTTCGTTTTGTCTCTTGCTGAGCGTAAAATCTCATATATGCCTGTATAAAACTAGGCAGCGTATTCCCTTGAATGCGTAAAAGCAATTTGTATCAAGAAAATGTCACTAAACGACGGTCTGGGTCTCTGTACCGAACTATCATTACAGCCGTCGTCTGGATAGTCGTGCTGTACTCTTTGTCAGAAGTCAGGTTCACTACATGATCTGACAGGTTCATTCGAGAAATACGAAGAGTTCCCCGTACAACTTTCTACTACATTAAAAGCGAACAGGTTTTACGCCAAAGTGGCGATGTAATAACCATTTTTACGCTGAAGCGGTTTGGAAATACTACATTACACGGGTTGTTCTGGAGATATATTTTACGCTGTACTTAGCAATGAAGCTCTGCTGTACGCCGATGGCACTGAAGTCATGTCTTATGCCACACAGTACTGAAACTCTGCTTTACGCGGGTTTTATGCATACTGCATATAATTCTGCAGCGTATTTTTCATGCTTCTACAAGACCCCCTTCAAAGTTTTCAAATTCCTCGTAATTTGAAATACTTTGAATGAAGCATGAAACGGTCAAGTCTGACTCGTTCCTCGAGGCTGATTTCTTGACAGATTTTTGGGAGTTTGTTGGGATTCGGTGTATTCTCCTTTGCCTATATAAAAGCTGATGAGTTAACCTGTTCTTCCCATACTTCCTTCACCACACAGAGATGGTTACCGAGATTCGTCGAGTTGACTTGAGGAAGAAGAAGATCATGTTCTTCCAGCATGTAAGGAGCCGAAAAAGAAGGCATCTTCGAGCAAATATCCTCTGCAACGATGGATCATGGAAGGATATCATAGCTTTCTTTGCTCGGGATGATCAGCAATTTCATATGGCGATTCGTCCAGGAGAGAGGAAGGGTCACATTCGACCACACAGCTTGCAAGCTGTATTTTCTCCCGTTACGACGGTGGACGAGGGCAAACAAACAGGCCCCATCTTCCAGTATTGAGTTGGGTCTAAAACCTCAACTCAATCTGTCAAGGCATATGGAGGATGGGCTCTTGAATAATTTACACAAGCCCAGTTTTGTATCCTTCCGCCATTAATAATTTTTTTTGTTAATCAGCCGCGAAAACCGATTAACTGCTGAAGAAGACGGAAAAAGATCTCCATCAATATGAGAACCTGGCATAACAGATTCTCGGTGTGATCTTTAAATGAAAAATGAGAAACCCTTTGTAGAAAAAGGATTTCCATCATATGTAATCATGAAGATGAAAAACCCTTTGTAGACTGGATTTCCATCATATGTAATCATGATTAATAAAATTGTCTTCTTTTACGCATCTGATGATTTACCATATTTTGCTGTGATGAAGTCTGAATAGTGTGCAGCTTCGACACGTCTGAATAACTTTATGTCGACTCTGATAAAAAGAGTATCTGATCTCGTCCCATCTTTTACGCGTAACTGAGGACGTATAAAAAATTATTTAGCATTTAAGTCGCATATCCGAACTGTCCTACTGTTTTGAATGAGGAGTTGCGTAGAATTCTGAACTGGCACTTCTCTGATAAGAAGAATTCTTGTTCAGACCATCACCTTCAAGAATGATTTCCCAAAAATCCCTTGAAATAGGGCGAGAAAAGACTCTCAAAATTGGCCATACTTGACCTTTTGAGAAAGGATTTTGATTAGACTTTGGATGAACTTCCAATCGAACCAAGAAGAAGAGTCATCTTCAACGTTGAACTCTGTATATTTAGGGCACTTGGAATATTTTGAGGCCAAGAAGGAGCATCTTCTGCGTGAACCCTTGTAATTTGCCGTCTTGAGAATTGTTCAGATATACGCATACTCTGGCCTACGTATTTTAAGCTATGCGGAAAGTCATATATCCATAATATAGATTTGTAACTTCTGAGCATAACATCCTAGATTTGTAGCCTCCGAGCGTAAAAGCTGTTGAGCATAAAATCATAGATTTGTAGCCTCTAAGCGTGAAGTCGTAGGTTTTTAGCCTCTCGAGCATAAAAGCTATCGAGCGTAAAAGCATCCGGGCGTAAAACGATAGACTTATAGCTTCTGAGCGTAAAACCGTAGATTTGTGGCTTCTCGAGCGTAAAAGCTCCTGAACGTAAAATCATAGATCTGCTCTGCGCGTAGAATCTGGATCGACTGACTGTCCGTCTTCTTCTTTCAAATGATAAGCTGACGTGGCCCAAAATCATAACTGAATATTAAATATCGGATTTGGTTAGGGATTCGAGGAGTCATCCAGACTATATAAATATCCCAAGGCCTTCAGAGGAAAAACCCTTCATTTGTCTTTTGCAAAAATCCTTTGTTCCCTTTGAGAGCTCTTCTTCGTCTCTACTTTTGAGAACTCTGAGTTTCAGCCATGGCACCGAAATCAACTTCTACCTCTAAGGGAAAGAAAGTTGTCTCTTCTTCTCGCTCTTCTGCTCAAGCACGAGCGACTCCCATTGGGCAGAGCGAACCTCGCTCGGAACGTAGTGTCCCACCATCAAGCTGTGCACCAGGCGTCATAGGTAAAGCTTTTGGGACGACAAAAACAAAGAAAACCCTTCGCGCACGTTGTACGTGAATGCGCTAGGTCATCTTCTGTGCTGAGAACCTCTTCGAGGAAGATGATGCAAAGAGATCATTTACGCCCACATTCCTAATGTGTCAGCGTAAAAACTCTATATTTTTGCAGTCTGGCATAAAATCTTTGACTGTCGAAATTTGGCGTATACTACAAACTTTGAGTGTTACGCTCTGGATAAAAATTCTGGCGTAATAACTCAAATTTTGGCAGTCTGGCATAAAAAGTACAGACTATCAGATTTTTGTGTATACTGCCAATCTAGAATTTTATGCCTCGAAAATAGATTCCAGCGTAAAAGCTCAAGTTTTTACAGTCTTGGCGTAAAAGCACAGACTGTTGATCTTTGGCATAAGCTGCAAGACTGTAATGTCTAGTATAGAAACTGACTTGTTCTTCTTGCATTTTGTAGTTGACTTACAGATACCTCTGTTGGCTGAGGTGATGGGTTCTACTGCTGGGATGCTGAACTCCAATTACCTGGAGGATTTGTCCCATGTGACATTCCCTGTTTCTGGAACCCAGTATCCTGAAGGAAGGGAAAGTCTGATATCGTCTCAAGGAGAACGAATGCTGTTGAGCATGATCAACGGGGAGCCCCTGACATATATAGATGGGGCCAAATATATAAAACCAGCTTTCCTCTTCGGAGATATGATTGATAAGCAATCCCAGACGAAGCCCAAGAAGGAAAACTGGATTTTTACTGCTGGGGGCATGGTAATGTACCTGCCCAGGATGCCGAGAGATTATCCTATCTCGGTATTCTTCCATGCCACGCATCCCAAGAAGATGTCGTGGACCCTGATCCCTAATCTTCACGGCCAGTCGGGGAAGATATTTGATCAGAAAGGATCAGACTAAGGATTATTTGTAAGCCGCCCTTCAGGCCCTGTCATGCCTTTCAGGGGATTATTTTCGGGCAGTGTCCATGGAGAGCATTGGTCTGTTCACGACTGTGAGTGCTACCAGTATTGGGTTACCTCTCAACCCCAACCTGTTTTTGGCTTTGATGGAGCTGTATATCTCGCTCACTGGGACTTTCGCCACTCCACTAGGGGAGTTGGGATTGGCCCTTCACGAGATGGCAGAGATTTCAAGACTGCCAATGGGGGATACTCCTTATGAAGAGTATGTTCCCACGAATAGGGAGCTGAGGGATACCAACCCTCGGGTAGTGGCAGTGTACCAGGAGCTAATGAGCCATTATCTAGCGTGCACCACCTTCTATAATGAGCCCTTTGATTTGGCTCATACCAACAAATGGGCGTCCTATCTCTTCTTTCATCAGGCCAGGGATGCTAAGCCAGACAAAGTTATGGATAGCAGGGATAAGCCTTTGAGCCTTCTTAGCGTGCTTAATGCTCAAGTAGTCAATGATCTTATTGAAGACGTTGGGGCTTCAGATCAGGTTCTCGATGAGGAGATAGAGAGTTATCCTACAGGGACTAAAGCCTATAGTTATATGAGGTATTGCCGCAGGCCTCTATCAAGGGAAGCTCAACTGGCTGGCTTCCTCTCTGTATGGCTACGCCGATTGGTAGTACCTGGCATTACATCTTCGGATCGCATTCATCGTAACACCTTATGGCCTGCAGTGCATTTGGTGTTTGGGGAAAGACTAGGCCTGCTCCCTGCCATGGTATGCCGGATACAAGCTGGCCTGAGGGCCATTACTGATGGGCTGCTTGCCGATAAAATACGGCATGACAGCTTTCCCAGGTAGAATTACCGTTCCTATATCTGATGGGATGGTTAATTCTTCATAACCCTAGGGTGATGTCTCCCGGCTCTGCCAGTAGTTCGGGAAATAAGTTCTTGTTGAATTACAAAAATTCCACCTAGAACGTGACCACTGTCATAGACTGTCGACGAGCATTAAATTTTGCTCATAGCTGGAAGCTCTTCTGTATCGTCCCCACTGTACATATCAATCAACAGGGGAGCAGACTTCAGGATTCAGGTGAAGGGAAGACCGTTCTTTCTAAGCTTTTTATTGGTTGGTCTGCATTAGATCTTCCTATTTGTTGTACAGAAGTGAAGACCATTGCTTTTTGGAGCCCTATCTGCCTAGTCGGTTCGCCAGGCAGTTTGGGTATGACCAATTGTATATGGGAAATGCCATCACGAGCTTCAAGTCCAGAGGTGGACTTATTGATGGAGCGAGAGGATGGCGGTACTTCATAATGGGTTGTACTGGAGCAACCTTTACTATGCCCGCGACTTCTCTCTCCATGGAGTTGCACATCCTCCATTCGTATGCCCAGTTTTATGTGGCCATTAATACCTTCCATCGAGATTTTGATATGCGTGAAAGTTTTTGGATTTTTTCTCATAAGTCCGCTGGAAGAGAGGAAGTCCCATTAGTTTCTTTTGACGAGGGTGAAGACTCTATCGATCCAGATGAGTTTTTATTGGCAGTACCGAGAGGTATAATACCTCCGCCTGCAGAGCCTCTTATCATCCCCAGTAAGCGAAGGGCTCCTATTCTGAAAGAGACTTTCCCTCGCAAGAAAAAGAAGGTTGTTAGTGGTCCTGTCAGGACTTCCAGCCATGAGGCTCCTAAGAGTGAGCCTGCTATTTCCCCTTTTGGGGATAATTTTTTGACTAGAGGTCATTTGCCTATTAGAGAGGGAACCTCCACAGTTCTGGCTGGCAGTGCCGGAGATTCTTTGCTCGAGGCTGCTGTCTCTGTTACCACTTCAGGTAGTGCTACGAGACCGCCTTCGAGGTCAAGCAAAATAAGGTTGCATATACCTTTATCCAGACCAGTAACGGGAGTAACCCCTGTTGCGTCTGTAAGTATATCCAGCGAGATTCCACCCGATGAGTCTCGAGTGGATCTTGGTGAAGACCTGGAAGAATACCTACCATTGTCATTTGGCGCACCCCCTTCTCCAGGTATGACAGCTCGCTTAACATCATTAAGAAATGATTTAGCTGTATTGGCTGCAGAAATGACATATATACCATCGACCATGGGTAAATATCGTCTTTATGCCTCTTTTAGAAAAATTAACATCATGTTGATATTAACTTTTTCTTATCTTCTTTTCAGGGCAAGACATCTACGGGGAGGGCAGCGTCGAAGTAACTTTTGGCTTCGTTGTAGCTCCTGCCGATGACACGGAGGTGCCCGACTTTGAAGAGAAAGCATTTTCGGGTGCAGGCTCGCCCAATACAGTCCCGATATCTTTAGAGGAGTATGAACCTGTCATCACGACCATGCCTCCTTTGAGTACGTCAGCCACTTCGACCGTTGTTGGTGCCTCTACTTTTATCGCGCCATCTACTGAAGCGACGACTGTGACGACACCCTTTGCTATCATTCCTGGAAGGGGATTCGCCAATATTGTAGCCACTCCCAGCGTCCATTCGGATCTCGCCATGATAATTAAGCAGTATACTAGTATTTTCTATATCACTTTGAAAATGCTGATATCAATGGTGCTGGAGAAGAATCTAGGCTTCGAGGCTCTGAGGAGGTCCTCCCAGTTTGTGATAGTGCCGATCAGAGACTTCAATGACTCTGGAAGAGCTGATGTGCTGATTCAGGCTGAGTATGACTCTTTGACTGCGAGGCTTATTGGGGAGATGGAAACTCTGAACAAATCCATCGAGGCTCAACAGCAAGAGATGAATGAAGAGCATACCGTATTGGGGTATATCATTCCTCAGCTGGCTAAGTGCGAGGCCGAATATGAGGAAGAGGTAGCGAGGGTCCACAAATTGAAAGATGAACTCGCTCAGGCAGAGGAGAGGGTTCTCGCTTCATCGGCTGCTAGAGATGTGTTGAAGGACCGAATAGAAGCGGCTCAGCAGAACCTGGCACATTTGGGTGTCATCCACGCAGACTTTGTACGTGCTCAGTCTGAAATGTCTGCCTTGAACAATGAGAAGGAAAGGCTGGAGCGGGCTCGCACAAAAGTTTTGAGGTCTATGAATGAGAGGATGGCCGCTCTGGCACAGCAGATCCGTGATTTGACTACTCCTCCCTAATGATGTATTTTTTTGTTTCTCCTGTAATTTCTCGGAGATAATAAAGATACATTTTCTGACTTTGTGGGCCCATCATTTTAGAATGTGATAGGCTAGGGTGAAAGTGATATCAGAGGTATCATTAACATGATATTCTTTCGTTAAGGTTTTGCTGAATGTAAATCTATTCAGAGTTAACATGAACCTGAAAGAATATAATCCAACTGAATTTGTATACTAAACACTATCAAAGGTATCATTAACATGATAGGTTTATAAATTAGTTAAGGATATCTATTCGGAGGTCACATGAACCTGATAGAATATGATCCGGCTAACCTTTGTGCATGGTATCGTCAGAATAAGGTCTTCGTCATACTCCATTAAACGAAGAAGATCCAGTATAATACTTCTTCGGGAATTTGCAATTGATAGTAGCCAAAAAAAAATTATTAGACTTGGCTAATCTTAAAGCGCCGTTTGCAATCATATAAGGGTCCTCCATTTCTTTATGATTGTTTGTGCGAATTTTAAATATTGTACTAGAGGTAATATGGACGTAGTACGATACCGTATTTGTTGAGGACATCCCACTGGAGGATTTTTGGTGGACCTATTACTTTTTGTGCATGAGAGTGCAAGTAATAAGTTTAGGACAAGCCCTGCCAGAGGTAATATGGACGTAGCATTTTTTTTTATGGACCTAGCACAACTGGCGTACTTAGAGTTAAGTACGGGTGCTAAGTTGAGATGAAAATCGATATCAGAGGTAATATGGACATGATAATCTATAGCCCAAACTCGGAGGGTTTGTTCAGAGGTAATATAAACATGACAAACTTTTGAGTTGTAACTCCACTGGGGATGGAGGTATATCTGCTCAAAGGTAATATGGACATGGCAGTTTTTGTGGACTTAACACCACTGGCGTACTTAGAGTTAAGTATGGGTGCTAAGTTGAGATGACAACCGATATCAGAGGTAATATAAACATGATAATCGATAGCCAAAACTTGGAGGGTTTGTTCAGAGGTAATATGAACATGACAAACTTTTGAGTTGTAAATCCACTGGGGATGGAGGTATATCTGCTCAAAGGTAATATGGACATGGCAGTTTTTGTGGACTTAACACCACTGGCGTACTTAGAGTTAAGTACGGGTGCTAAGTTGAGATGACAACCGATATCAGAGGTAATATTAACATAATAATCGATAGCCAAAACTCTGAGGGTTTGTTCAGAGGTAATATAAACATGACAAAATTTTGAGTTGTAACTCCACTGGGGATGGAGGTATATCTGCTCAGAGGTAATATGGACATGACAGTTTTTGTGGACTTAACACCACTAGCGTACTTAGAGTTAAGTACGGGTGCTAAGTTGAGATGACAACCGATATCAGAGGTAATATGAACATGATAATCGATAGCCAAAACTTGGAGGGTTTGTTCAAAGGTAATATGAATATGACAAACTTTGAGTTGTAACTCCACTGGGGATGGAGGTATATCTGCTCAGAGGTAATATGGACATGGCAATTTTTGTGGACTTAACACCACTGGCGTACTTAGAGTTAAGTACGGGTGCTAAGTTGAGATGACAACCGATATCAGAGGTAATATGAACATGATAATCGATAGCCAAAACTCGGAGGATTTGTTCAGAGGTAATATAAACATGACAAACTTTTGAGTTGTAACTCCACTGGGGATGGAGGTATATCTACTCAGAGGTAATATGGACATGGCAGTTTTTATGGACTTAACACTACTGGCGTACTTAGAGTTAAGTACGGGTGCTAAGTTGAGATGACAACCGATATCAGAGGTAATATGAACATGATAATCGATAGCCAAAACTCGGAGGGTTTGTTCAGAGGTAATATAAACATGACAAACTTTTGAGTTGTAACTCCACTGGGGATAGAGGTATATCTGCTCAGGGGTAATATGGATATGGCAGTTTTTGTGGGCTTAACACCACTGGCGTACTTAGAGTTAAGTACGGGTGCTAATTTGAGATGACAATCGATATCAGAGGTAATATAAACATGATAATCGATAGCCAAAACTTGGAGGGTTTGTTCAGAGGTAATATAAACATGACAAACTTTTGAGTTGTAACTTGGGAGGTTTGCTCAGAGGTAATTTGGTCATGGTAAACTCAGCTGGGGGAATAAGGAAATGTTTGGACAATAGTTCAGAGGTAATATGGACGTGAACTCATGTCCAAACAAAAAATTTACTGTGGAGTAATTTTTCTGAGCGGGGATAGTCCTGAAGGTTGCTCATCTGGGGGGACACCATCTTCTCTTTATAAACGTAAAGTGATGACTTTGGCATCGATCAACTCTTGTATTCTCCTTTTCAGTATATAGCACGTCCTTGTAGGGTGATGAATGTACCGATGAAAGAGACAATAATCTGGGTCATCGACTTTGCCAGCCTTTTCAGGGTATTTGATGCTGGGTAGCTGAAGTTTGTGTTCCTTCATCAATATATTGAAGATTTCAATGATGTCATCTTCATTGAAGGAGAAAGTCCCTTTTAGCCTTCGGGCTCCCGATGTCTGAGTTATACGGTCTTCTGGAAAGATCGTCATCGTTGCATCATCTTCGGATTCCGAGGGAATTCTACCCCCAGGTTTGGATGCTGCTCCGTTTTGTCGAGGTATGCTACCCCCAGACATGTCATGGCTTTTGTCCACAAAAGTTGATTCAGAAGGACCTGCCTCATGCAACGGTGTTCTTCTGACTTTTCCATAGTTGAGGCCTTGTTTCAACTTCAAATCATAAACCATGCTTTGTATCTTTAAAGCTTATGGGCTATATTTATGGATTTACATTTTGCCAACATCAGACTCGCGAGATTCTTCTTGTACAACTGGTCTATTCCACAATCGACTGAAGATTATTTGATGCTGGTCGTCGCGAGTTGGTGGAACAATGAAGATAGAATCTTCATGTGGCCCATATGTCATGACAATATTAGATGTTGACGCATCTTCCCACATGATCTCCCCACGCTTGGTAGTCAGGGGAACCGAATCCTGGTTATGACTCCTGTCTTTGCGTTTCGGGATCTGGAATTCACGCAAGTCCGGATAATTAACAGAAGAAGAAGAAGAGGAAGAAGTCTTGTTCCTCCTGTTTACATAAGTTGGCATGCGGATATTGGGAACCATAACTTTTTCCCTGCCACCCGTATACAGCAGTTCAGCCATATGAGTAGCAGATGATCCCCGAGGAGCGTGTCTCTCCGCAAACCGGGCCTTCTTTACGCTGAGGGGCTTAACCTGGCGTAGTCTAGGATTTTGCTCAGGCTGGCGTAAAACCGAGGAAGTCCTCAATTGGCTATCAGCTTCTCGTGTAATCTGGAGAGCGGGCAGATTCTTCTCTAGATGGCGTAAAGGCTGAGAAGTTGAGAAATCCGCCACTTGTTTTTCCTTGCGTAGATTGCAGGGACCATCTGCTTTTCTACGGAGGAAAGATACATTTTTACACACAGAGCGTGTTTGGAATTTCTTAATTGGCGCTGAGGCATTATCAGAAATTTTGTCTGCCATATCACAGACGGAAGACTGAATTTTACGCGCAGAGCGCGAAGCAGACTTCTGGATTAGCACTGAGGCATAACCAGAAGCTGTCTGCCACGTCACAGACGGGAGATAGAGTTTTACGCGCAGAGCACGGAGTAGACTTCTGGACTAGCACTAAGGCATTGCCAGAAGTTTTGTCTGCCACGTCACAGACGGGAGACAGAGTTTTACGCGTGGGGCATGCAGGTTGCGAAGCTACAACCTTGTTGGTCGGAGAAACCAGAGAGTCGGCAGGAATGGTAGGGGATGTCCGGGGCATCCATACCTAACTCAGTTTCCTGTTGTCTTGGACAGAGAGGGAGTAAGATCTACCCCTTGCTCGAAGCATATCTTCGTAGGCGGATTGGTCGAATTGGACCACCAAGGTCTTCTTTATTGATCCTACTGATATTGCATCGTGTTGAGCAATTACTTTCTCGTCAGATAAGAAAGAGGTCCCCAGCAGAGTCGCCATCTTGTGTTTGTTAATAAACGAAAGAAATGAAACTAGGTTTATACGAAACCCTTTCTTTGGTTTACAAACAAGAAGTACAATTAATCCTATATGAAGATGTTAAGTACAAAATTTAATCTGGGTAAATATTACTATAGGAGTCTGATCTGCGGTCGATCACTTTGTCCCTTGGACCACACGACGATGAAGAAGTGTTGTAGAAGACGGAGAGGCTTCAAAGATTGCAAAGGGGAGTGGATGCTCGATGCCAAAATTGTCGATCACTACTCTCTGTCTGAGCTCTTCTCTCTCTATTTTTCTGACCTCTTTCGACCTTTGACTTCTGTTCTCACAGTTTTCGACCTTGGACCTCCGTGGACAGAGGTTTCTATTTATAGAGTTTTAGTGACAGTAACCGTCCAGTCGGCATAGAAGCCGGACAGTGGAGAGTGTGGCACTTTTTACGTGACGGTTATAATAACTGCCACCCACGTATAAATGATCTTCTGAATCCGCGTGTGACGCGTATCCCATTATGAGGTAACACGTATAACTACTGCGAAGATTATGGCATGCAAGCCACGTAGGTAACTGCCCCTCGCGTAGAAAAGGTTGGCGTAGAAGCCAATGACTATCACCATGGCGTAGACGCCAAATAGTTGTCAAGTTGGCGTAGAAGCCAAGTAGGCGTAGAAGCCCAGTAGGCGTAGAAGCCTGATGCTATAAGGATAGGTAGCTAGCATAAGGATAGCCGGTTATCCTTGCTTGACTGAGATCTTGAGCGTATTCTAGACAAAATAGCCTTATCACGCACCAATGCAAATATAGCCTGAGTTGGCGTATTTCGAGGAGATAGCATACAACGTGCTCCTATAGTTGAAAGTAGCCATATCGGCGTATTTCAAGGAGATAGCGTACAGCGTGCTCCTATAGCTAAAAATAGTCTGATGGCGTAATATGCAGAGGTGTTGATGTGGACGTATTAGCCGTAATTATTGCTTACCCAGCCTTTGAAAGTAGAACCAAATCTCGTGCATTAAATGCAGAGATCTGCCCCCATCACGCGTATTAACTGCAGAGACGTGCCTCGAGCTCTGTACGAAGAGCAACTTTTGACATGGCGGTTCATTTTGTCTCTTGCTGAGCGTAAAAGCTCACATCTACTTGTATAAAACTAGGTAGCGTATTCCCTTGAATACGAAAAAGCAATTTGTATCAAGAAAATGTCACTAAACGACGGTCTGGGTCTCTATGCCGAACCATTATTACAGCCGTCGTCTGGATAGTTGTGCAGTACTCTTTGTCAGGAGTCAGGTTCACTGCATGATCTGACAGGTTCATTCGAGGAATACGAAGAATTCCCCATACAACTTCCCACTGCATTAAAAGTGAGCAGGTTTTACGCCAAAGTGACGATGTAACAACCTTTTTACGCTGAAGTAGTTTGGAAATACTGTATTACGCGGGTTGTTCTGGAGCTATATTTTATGATGTACTTAGCGATGAAGCTCTACTGTACGCCGATGGCTCTGAAGTCATGTCTTACGCCACACAGTACTAAAACTCTGCTTTATGCGGGTTTATGCATACTACGTATAATTCTGCAGCATATTTTTCATGCTTCTATATCAGTGTTACCCGGTTATGGGCGTATATGCTTGTCGATATATTTGGCAGAGGTTACAAGCTGCGCGCTATCATGATCGATGATAGAGTCAGCATATACTCCTGGCATTCATTTTATAGCTAATGCCAGGTACTTAGCCTCTGGCTCGACGCTACGCTTTATACCTTTTACCTACCCATACGTACCAAGGTTGTCTTCAAGTGCATTTTACTTAGCTGGTTAGTTCACCCTCGAGTTTATACAGTATTTACTTTATGGCATATACTTTTTGTATCATGTTACGCCCCTCTTAGGACCTAGTTCTCTTCCAGGTTATTTGAGCAGTTTGGATGAGGCTTGATCTAGCGGTGTATTGGACATCCTTGCATGTATCATTATATCTTTTCCCTATTATATTTTTGTACTATTTTCCATTGTGACTCTGCTATTATAGCCTAGTATTTATAGGCCTATATTATTCTCTTGGTCTATTCAAACGGCTGTATTAATGGGCAGCAGACTAATGATGCGTAGCGTTCCCTCTTGTGAATTATTTACCATGGATTGAGATTTAGTTTAGTTGTTGCATGTTAGAATTAGATATTTAGCTTAATCACTTGACCGTGGATAACGTAAGTACACTTTGTCGGGTCGATTAAATTGGAAAGCCCTACAGAGTCGTACCAGCAGGCCATTGCCACGTGTCCGGTCCTACATATTTTGGGACTGGGGCATGACATAGTTTTATTGGTGGCCCATGCAGGTCAGAGAATATCATTTCGATTACGTTACTGTACCGAGCGAGCCTGCAACCTATGATTAATGTTGAATAAGATCTCAATCCATAACTGATTTTAAAACTCCTCTTGTATTCGATTGTTGCCCTTGGACTTCATTATTGTATTTGTTCACTTACCGTCGACATCATTATTATTATTTCTCATCTTCCTTATTTTGGAGAGATGGATGCTCGCGCACGGTAATTTCCTCCAGGAGCAGACCCTAATCAAGAATGAAGAAGGTATGATTGATGTGATATTTTATGAGAAGATGGTTTCCCTTAGTAAGGGAGGTTGTTAGGTTCTTTCTTGATACTAGAGCTAGTATCGAGTGTTGGCATAAGAATTAGACATAGAAATAGAGGCCTAGAACTAACCCTGCCTATTGTTTATGGTAGTATTGATTTGGAAGTATTAGAAGCTAGATAGAGGGTTCAATTCTAATACTCTGGAATACCTTATAGAATACATAGTTAGATGCTAGGGATTAGTTGTGACCCATGGCAGTGATGCAAGGAATGACTAATTGCCTTATGACTTCCAGTATCAGACCTAGATTTTTTTTTACCCTTTAGATAATGATGATTATATGACTAGGCAAAAATAAATTAGTAGATTGCTAGACGTAGATTGCTAGACCCAATATCTGGATGATGAGATAACTTGAGTTCTACAGTATAGCTTTCAAATTAGATTAGATGTACTTGATTTATTTGGGTTGTCAGTATCTGTTAGGCTCGTGGTTTCACCTTTGAAAACTTGAGTAGTTGAGCTAGTATCTGAGATAGACAAATGGGTTAAAGGATGAGAGTTTTGATAGATATTATAGTCTTGAGTTAGATAGTGAATTGTCTATAATGGATGGCAAGTTGTAATAAGATGGAACCCATGTAGATTGGATAAGCTGAATATTATGGATTACACATTAACTACTTGGGGCTAGGGATTTAGATTTTTGACTATTAGGGTGTAAGCTTGTTTGACCAAATCCTTAGTAGTAGGTGGTTATATGGGAACATGTTTTTAATTTACCCTAGCCGGTGGATTTTCAGATTTTAGGATTAGTATTCTTATTATTATTGGTTATATTTTATTCTAGGGTATTTAGAATGATTGAATAGATATTTATTACTTAATTTCTATATATTCTTATTACTATATATTGAGTAGAGACTTATATTGTATTTTATTACATATACTTCTCCTAAGAATTATTTGAGTTGATCTTCTAGACTAGGTATAACTGACTAGCTAGATTAGACTTGTTGTTGCTAAGAGCGATTGTAAGAAGTTAGGTTGCAGGATTTTAATATGGATATTATAGGATAATAATGTTATACCTATGAAAGAATATTGAGATATTAATCATCTTAGTTACAAAATAAGGGATTTAGATACTGCATAAGTTGCCTTGAGGATTCTGTGCTTATAGAATTTTAGTGCCTAAACCATGCTCTCCTTTAAGAATAATTAAATGACGTTATTTTTTTGATAGATATTAGAAGTTTTAAACTTAGATTGTGTCACAACATCCTTGAGTAACCTAGGCTTATATGTGATAATTTTCTGGATGATGATTAGCATGATAATAATAACGAGACAATTCATAATGGTGAGAAGATGTTTAGAAGACCAAATGCCTTAGATGATTAGACTGTACGCATGTGGCAGTTTAAGGTAAAAAGATTAGAGTATGACTAAGTACCAAGTTGTGTTTATATATTTAGAGATACGTGAAGTTGTTGTTGGGGAGATAAATTTTGAATTTCGAGGACAAAATTTTCTAAGGTGGATAGATTGTAAACCCCCTGACCAAAATATAGGATTATGGATTAAATTAGTATTATTAGGGATTAATTATTGGAGTTATAATTCACAACTGTGTTTATACAATTATTGTACTTTACCATTGTTTAAATATATAGAGCACTACACTAGCTTTTGCCTTCCAACAAATTTTACACCATTGACCT
This sequence comes from Iris macrosiphon, assembly GCA_036927795.1. NCBI lineage: Eukaryota > Viridiplantae > Streptophyta > Magnoliopsida > Asparagales > Iridaceae > Iris > Iris macrosiphon. Next base: position 146,634,611 of record JAYESA010000009.1, on the reverse strand, counting down.
AGACGTACCAATCTTCAATTCTGATCTTTGCGTCACTCGTATATATATTCTCTTGTGCTTCATTTTAATTTTACAAAATTTGTGCACATTTTTTAATTTTAAATCGAACTTTGAATCCTTGTTCGTTCCAATCAAAATTGGAGACACAACTTCGACCAATTTCGTGCAACCCAAATTATGACAATAATATATTCTGAGTTTACAACGTCCATGATACTTGTGTCCCACCCAATTTTAATCATGTGCACTTCTAATTAATTAAAGAACACCATTGACACTAATTTTAATTAAATTGGTGCAATGACTCAACCTAACACAAAACTAGACCCAACACGAATCCAAACCCACACCCACACCCTCAAGGTTTATACTAAACACCACACACCATTTTAATCTACTACATCACACCAAACATGGTATTTTTTTCTCATCCAATCCCAATCTCCCTTGTTTGTGCAATTTCCAAAATGTTAGGGGCTTTTAAGAAAATAGACAACTAGGTGTCCACCTCCCATTGGAGCAAAACCATGAAGAAACCTACCCTCCATTCTTTGACCGATTACCCTATATTCCCCCCTATTTTGTGTGTATAACACCACTTTTCACCTACCTCATCACTACCCTCCATTCAAATTTAGCCCATCCTAACCACCCATTTTTTCATGAAGAATCTCCCCCCATCCCTAGAAATAGCTATGTGGCTGGCCTAATCCCCATGCCCTCCGTCGCTCTCTCCTATATTAAACTCTCCCTCCCTCTCTCCAATTTCAACAGCCAACACCACCCCCTCAAACCGAACCCTAACTCATTCTTCTTCTTCTTCTTCCTCCTCATCCTCCTCCTTCCTCCTCCCAACAAACCAAATACCACAGTCACCACCTGCCGACCTCATCCCTCTCCACCGCGACCACCACCTCCAGCATCTCCACTACCCGCCATCATTACCAACACCTCCCTCACTGCCCCCGACTACCACGACCACTACCTCCAGCATCTCTGGCCACCCGCCATCATCACCAATACCACCATCACCTCCAAGACCACCGCTACCCTCGCCTACATGACCACCACCATTGCCACCGTCATCACCACCACCACCATCATCTCCGCCAACCACCGCCACCAGCAACCTGCTTCAAACTGCCGCTGTTGCTGCTTCAAGCTGCAGCTGCTGCTACCGCTGCGTCATCATGAGCCGCCACATCCTGGCCCCACGAGCCACCGCATCCTGGCCCTGCGCCACCGCGAGCCACTGCTGCAGCAACTGCTGTTGTTGCTGATTCTACTGCTGTAGTTGCTGTGCATACTTTTGTTGTTAAGGTCGTTGCTGCAACGTCGTTGGCGACCCCCGGAGAGCCCTGACCGTTGGCGAGCCACCCTCACCCCCTAGCCGAAACTCCTTTGGTCGGAGCTACCCCTCCAACCGACTGCTTCCCGCCGGAGCCCCAACCTGACCACAGACCCGAGCACCCCATAGTCCAGAATTGAGCACCAACACCATGTCTTCGCGTTGTGATATCTTTCTCCTCTCTTGATCGAATCCTGAACCATCACCTCTGGTATAATTTCAACCTAACCCTCTTGTAATGCCTTCAAGTAGAATAATTTAGCTTGCATCTATTGATTTGAGTTTCAATTCATGAGAAAAAATAGTTTTTTAAAATAATAAAATTCTCCGATACGAAGTTGGTTCCGTCAATCCGGGCAACCTCATCGCGTATTGATTGCACCGAAAGGCGTGTATCATCAACGTCGATGTGTGGTCTTTCGTAAAATTTGATTTGGATGTGCGTGCACACCAAAATCAAAGCGTATCCATTGAAAAGTATCGTATCAGCCTATTTTGACACTCGTCTAAATTTTGTGTGTGCATATCATTTCGTAATAAAACTTGCGCCTTCGGATTTGCAGCGTTACGCTGGTCCTGTGACCCAAGTTTGGTTCGATTCTGAGAACGTTGATAAAATGTCGTTTGGTGAGCCCCACGGTTCCACATGACGGGCAATTTCGTGATCGGCTTATCAAAATCTAGTTCTGGACGTTCTATTGGGTTTGTATCATCGTTCTGGACTTGTAGACACTAAGTTTGACGAATTTGGAGAACTTTGTCTCTGGCATATTTTTTGGTGCAAGACGGGCCCACTTGTGGACCCCGTGTTGACCAGAAACTGTATTTTTGCTCCTGTGTCCAAATTGGATGTATGTATATACTTTTCTGAGTATCTCACTCATTCTGGTACTGTTGGTGATATTTGTGACAGCATCCGGGGATATCAGCTCCAGTTTCCATTGTTGCGCTGCTACTTTATGGCGAGTTCGTGTTCGAATCTTCGCTTGGCTTCCAGGCAAGTATACCTTGCCTTATTGTACTGTTTAAATTCAGTTATTATTAGTTTGCATATTTTATTATTTTAATATTATATAACTGTGCGCGTTCGAGAATGACTCCGGTGCAGTCGACGAAGTCGTTGACGTTAGGACTTATGTTTTGACCTAGTGTCTAGTGGATGCACCTAAAGTTGAGGAGTTATCATTATGACTCCCTGAGCCTTGACACGTATCATTGTACGTCACAGAGTGAGTTCATGTAGGGACGCGAGTTTCATACTTGACTGGCCATCGGTATGAGCAGCATGTGTGACGGTATTTAGCATAGTTGTATATTTCTTTATTGACTTGCATTATAGTACGAGATGTCCACGTCGTATTCGTGACTTGTACATTGGCATTTGGCGGTGAAGATAATTAGTAGGCATATGGGACAGACATTTGGCTACCATAGTTTTAGAGTAAACTACGGGGTCGTGAGCCTCAGCGTTACCCGGTTATGGGCTATGTGTTACCCGGTTATGTGCTCAGTTTTACCAGGTTATGGGCTATGTGTTACCCGGTTATGTGCTCAGTTTTACCCGGTTATGGGCATATATGCTTGTCGATACATCCGACAGAGGTTACTAGCTGTGCGCTATCATGATCGGTGATGTAGTCAGCATATACTCCTGACATCCAGTTTATAGCTAATGCCAGGTACTTAGCCTCTGGCTCGACGCTACGCTTTATACCTTTTACCTACCCATACGTACCAAGGTTGTCTTTAAGTGCATTTCACTTAGCTGGTTAGTTCACCCTCGAGTTTACACAATATTTACTTTATAGCATATACTTTTTGTATCTTGTTACGCCCCTCTGAGGACCTGCTTCCCTTCTAGGTTATTTGAGCAGTTTGGATGAGGCTTGATCTGGCGGTGTGTTGGACATCCTTGCAGGTATCATTATATCTTTCCCCTATTACAATTATGTACTATTTTCTATTGTGACTCTGCTATTATAGCCTAGTGTTTATTGGCCTATATTATTCTCTTGGTCTATTCGAACGGCTGTATTATTGGGCTGCAGACTAATTATGCGTACTGTTCTCTCTTGTGAATTATTTACCATGGATTGAGATTTAGTTTAGTTGTTGCATGTTAGAATTAGATATTTAGCTTGATCACTTGACCGTGGACAGCGTAAGTGCACTTCGTCAGGTCCATTAAATTGGAAAGCCCTACAGAGTCGTACCAACTGGCCATTGTCACGTGTCTGGTCCCATATATTTTGGGACTGGGGCGTGACATTTACCCTTTACTGCCATTGCTGTGCTCCCCGAGTTGCTGGATTGGACAAAAGGGCTAACTCCCTGAGCTGCTCACAGAAACTGCACTGTGCTGCTAGTAGGTCTCTGTCCAAGCTGCTGACCAACTGCACATAGTGTTGTGTGCAGAACTGCACAGTGCTGCTCAAGCACTCCTCCTCACACACACACACACACACACACACACACAAACACAAACACTTATAGTACAAACACTTATACACATCTATGTGCACTGCTATATATATCTATACAGATATCCACACATATACGTATATACATATAAATACTCACACACACAAAGATAACTAGCTATATATATATGTATATATACACACATATATGTATCAAGGTCCCTCACTCTATATATATATATATATATATATATATATATATATATATACACTTACACATATATAGACACACACAAATATACTTAATCATATGCATACTCATATACATATATATATATATATATATTATATAAATATCATATAGATATACATATACATATACACATGTACGTATAGAAATGAAGGGAAAACACCAAACACGTGGAGTGCACCGCACCCGTATCACAATAATTCTATGATACGCTTGTGATACGACTCCAACACACATCAAAACGTATCTCGGAGGACACGAGAAAGTCTAATACACTAAATATGAATAATACGTATAGTAATTAGATCATCTACGTGTCCGTGTCACAATGTGATATGCACAAGGCTCCGTGTCGGAGGAAAACCCCTAAAATTAATCCGTTTCATCAAATTGACGAGATACGGCGTACACGTACCCAATTATGGACATGACACTAGTCACAAACAATCAATCAATCAATCATGTTTCATATTGATCTATTTGACCAAATGACAAATACCACATGTGCCAATCTCGAAATTCTCCCAAAATTGACACCAAAATGCACATAACTTCCACCGTAGGTCTCCGATGAACCTAAACCAATTCCTATGGGTAGCCTATGCATGTGGGTTAGTTTCTTATGGTTAAATCTCAAATTTAGAGTCTGCTAGAAGGGAAAAAATTAAAATATACCTATTGGGAGATGGATTCCCAAATGGAAAGTAGCTCCTCTCCTAGTAGATCTTTGCCTCCTCCTCCTTCTTGCTCCTTGCTTCCTTCTTGTAGATCCTTGATGTAGAAGCCTCCAATAAAGAATACGAAAGAAATTTGTGAAGAAATTGGTGGAGAACTGATGAGGGAATGAAGGAATTTGAAAGAGGGAACACTAGATCTAATAGAATTGGAAATGAAATAAAATGAGGCCCTCTCTCTCTCCTCCCTGTAATGTGGCCGACCACTACCCCTTCTCCAAGCAAGTATGAAATGTCCTAATTACCCCTTGGGGCCTCTCATGAAAAAATTAATTAGGGAGGGAAGGTTATAGTCTAATGGTTTCACTAAATAATTTAACCTCCTAACGATGGGCCTAATTCATGGTCTCAATCTCAACTCATATGAAATGTTGGTTCATGCATCTAATAAATAGGTTAGGTCCACTACACAAGTCTAAAATAAATCTATAACTAACAATCAATAAATAATACAATAAATAATTAATTATGCATGTACAATATTTAAATACAATTAATCCTAAAATTAAAATACCCGTGTCAATTACCAAACTACCCTTAAATAAAAATATGAGGGTGACACTTCAAGACTCTGCTTGCACGACGTCTACTGCACGATCACCTGCATTGCCACGAATAGCTGATCAATATATCTTCTACTCTTTCTAAGATTGGAATAAAATATAGTTCAACGAACAAAAGTAATAAAATCCATCAAAACCATTCAAGAAAACGCAAATCCAAAAACCAACTCAAAAGCACGAAAGCAATAAGGCGACAGCGAAAACTAGGCAAAAAAATTTATAGCAGAGAGGTCCCTCTTGACTCTGCCGCTAAGTCCATCCTTGGGACACGGTCCACTGAATATGAAAATTGATTTCGAAGAAGCAAATCCATAACGAGGATAAGATCTTAATTTAATCTATCTTGATCGAACGATACCGATTTATATTTTTTAGTCGCGTTCGCTGAATAGGGGGAACGAGGCACCACATCCTAACCAACTAATAGAAAGTTTTGTCCATGAAACTTAGGAATAGAACCTACCACTATGAAACAATAAAGAACATTTTTCTCTCATCTTAGACTCAAGCTCCCAGGTCGATTCTTTGACTGAATGATTTCTCCAAAGCACGCGTACGAGAGGAACCGAGTAACTTCAAAGCAGCTTCTCCTTGTAATCCAAGATCCGCACAAGATGTTCAACATTTGTCAAGTCTGCCTTTAAGTCTAGTTAATCAAGATCTACCACATGACTCGGGTCATACATGTACTTCCTAAGCTGTGAAATATAGAAGATATCGTGCACTTTAGATAGTGACGGTGGCAGGGCAATCTGATATGCGACTGAGGTGACTCGCTTTAGTATCTCGAACGGGCCGAAGAATCTTGGACTTAGCCTCCCCTTTTCTCCAAATCTGGTAACTCCTCGCATGGGCGAGACTTTGAGAAATACTCGATCACCTTTATAGAAATCAAGAGGTAAGTGATGCGTGGCTGAGTAGCTTTTCTGATGACTCTGTGCTACCTTCAACCTTTTACGAATTAAGCGGATCTTCTAGACAGTTTGTTCCACGAGTTTCGGGCCAAGAATTTGTCGTTTACCAACTTTATCCCAACAGATCGGGGATCTGCACTTTCGCTCATACAATGCCTCATACGGCGCCATCTGAATGCTGGATTAATAACTATTATTGTATGCAAATTCGGCTAACGATAGATGCATGTCCCAACTTGTCTTCAAGTCCAAGGCACAGAGCCGTAGCATATCTTCGAGGATTTGATTGACCCGCTCTGTCTGACCGTCTGTCTGAGGATGGTAGGTGGAGCTGAACTTCAACTTTATCCCTATTGCTGACTGAAGTCTCTCCCAGAAGTATGATAAGAATCGACCATCTCGATCGGAGATAATAGATACGGGCATACCGTGGAGTCGAACGATCTCGTTGGGGTAGATCTGAGCCAAACGGTCGACACTCCATGTAACTTTGATAGGAAGAAAGTGAGCTGACTTGGTGAGTCGATCGACGATGACCCAGACGACATCATTCCCCCGTTGCGTCTTTGGCAAACTAACAATAAAATCCATCGTTATGTGTTCCCATTTCTACTCCGGTATAGCAAGGTTCTGTATCTCTCCGTCCGACTTCTGGTGCTCGGCCTTTACTCTCTAACAAGCCAAACAGTGCCACATCCCTTTTTATTTTGTGCCACCAAAATATCATTCGGAGCTCTCGATACATCTTTGTGCTTCCTAGATATGAAGTGTAACTTGCATAGTGGGCTTCAATGAGTATTTTATTTCTGAGGTTTGCATCGTTAGGAACATACAATTTTTCTTTCACTCGAATCATTCCATCTGTACCTATCGCAAAGTCGATCGCCTTTCCTGCTGAGATAAGATTATGTATTTTCTCTAGGAATAGCTCGTCCTTCTGAGCGGACTTAACTTTCTCCAAAAAGTCTAGTCTAGGCGCAACTGAGCCACTTGTACCCCCTTTTTGTATCTAATTTGGAGTGTAATGCCCAAACTTTTGAGATCCCTTTGTAGCCTGTTATCGATAGCTAAGCTCCCAACGAACACTCGACTCAGTGCATCAGCTATAATATTTCCCTTGCCCGGTGTATATCTGATCATCAAGTCAAAGTCGCTAAGGAGTTCAAGCCAACATCATTGTCGTAGGTTCAAATCCTTTTGAGTATAGAGATATTTGAGGCTTTTATGATCCATGTAGATTTTTTACGGTACGCCATAAAGGTAATGCTGCCATAACTTCAGTACGAACACCACTGCTGTAAGTTCCAGGTCGTGCATTGGATAGTTCCTTTCATGAGGCTTTAACTGCCTCAACGCAAAGTCTATCACTTTGTCCCTCTGCATAAGGACACATCCTAAACCCTTACCTGAGGCATCGCTATAAATTTTAAAATTGTCGGGTCTATCTGGAAGGGTAAGAATCGGTGTTGAGATAAGTTATTACTTTAACTCCACAAATAAAGCTTCACAGTCGTCCGTCCATGCGAACGTTACTCTGTTTTGAGTGAGGTAAGTCAGTGGTGAGGCAATCTTTGCAAAATCTTTTATGAATCTCCGGTAGTAGCCTGCTAGACCAAGGAAGCTCCGAATGTCGCTGGCTGACTCAGGTCGCTTCCACTTCACGATGGCTTCTACTTTCTTCGGGTCGACTGAGATGCCCTCCTTAGAAATGATGTGCCCGAGGAAAGATATGTTTTCCAACCAAAACTCGTACTTGCTCAGCTTTGTGTATAACTTATTGTCTTGAAGAGTTTGAAGCACCATCCGCAGGTATCCTGCATGTTCATCCTTGTTCTTCGAGTACACTAAGATTTCGTCTATGAATACTACCACAAACTTATCGAGGAATGGTCGGAACACACAGTTCATCAAATCCATGAATGCGGCAGGAACATTCATCAGTCCGAACGACATAATAGAAAACTCATAATGGCCATAGTGGGTTCAAAATGCTGACTTCGGCATGTCCTCTGGTTTATTCTTTAATTGGTGGTAGCCAGAGCGAAGATCTATTTTCGAAAACACCGACACCCCTTGCAGCTGATCAAAGTGGTCGTCGATCCTGGGTAGGGGATACTTTTTTCAAATAATATCCTTATTTAGCTCCCGATAGTCTATGCAGAGTCGCAATATTGGGTCCTTCTACTTTACAAAGAGTACTGACACGCCCCAATGAGACATGCTCGAACGAATATATCCCCGGTCCAGCAGTTCTTAAAGTTGGCACTTTAGCTTCTTTAGTTCGGCGAGGGCCATTCTATATGGAGCTTTGGAAACCGGTTGAGTATTTGAGAATGTATCGATGGTAAAATTGATTTCTCGGTCGGGTGGCATATCGGGTAGTTCGCCCAGAAACACATAAGGGAACTCCACCACAATAGAAGAAGACTCAACGTTTGCATAATCTAGCTGCGTGTCCTGAATTGACGCTAAGTATCCCTCGCATCCAGAGTGTAGCATCCGCCGAGCTGACATCGCAAAAATAACCATGCAGGTCATTGACGCATCTGTTGCTGGAGCACTTGTATAGCAGAATTTGGCCTCTCCAGGTAGATGAAAGACGACTCATTTCTGTGCACATTCGATAGTTGCCGAGCAAGCGCCGAGCCAATCCATCCCTAAAATAATATCGTAATCCCGAACATCTAGGACTAACACATTAAGCGAGAGTTTCATTTCCCCAATACAGACGTGACCACCCTGACATACTGAACGAACATATATTTTTGTGCCCGATGGGGTGCTAACACTAAGGTCTATATACAATGGTCTCATTTCTATCATGTTTTCAACGACAAAATTCGTGGATATGAATCTATGCATTGCACCAGAATCAAATAGCACACGAGCAGGTATGTTATTGAAAAGCAATATACCTGACACAATGGTGTCCGATGCTAGGGCTTCTTTTTATGTCATTGTGTACACCCAGCCTTGAGCTTGAAGACGCTCTTGCTGCAGCACGGCTCGGTTGGCTTGGGGTACTTTGGCAGGATTTGGATGTTGAGGGTGGCGAACAGAGTAGCACGGACAGTCACGAATTCTGTTGTTTGGATCACCAAAAATGAGGCATGACCCGAGCTTCTTGCGATAATGGTCTGCCATGTGCCCTGGCTTCTTACAGAAAAAACATGTTTGGTTTAAATTTCTTTTATTATGACCACTGTTATTTGGACGCTTTGGAACGATATTTCCTCCTGTATTGCTTTGGCGCTTATGATTGGAAGTATGCACAGTGCCGACAGCAACTGAAGGATACTGCGGTTCAAAAGAAAGGGCATGGTTAAGAACTTCTCGTATAGTCAGATATTGGGGAACGACCACGTGCACATGGATTGTAGGTCGCAGGCTGCCTTCAAATCGTCTTGCATGACTCCCCGCATCAGGTAAATATGAGCTTGTAAATTTGGTGAGCTGGTTAAATTCAACGGAGTACTGCTTTACCGTCATATTGCCTTGGCAGAGCTACACAAACTCGCTCTCCTTCTGCCAACGAACGGGAGGGGGTATGAACTCCTCTTCAAATATGCCACGGAAGGTAGCCCACGCGATCGTCTCCTCTTTATCGCCTACTGAGAGAGATCGTCGATGCACATCCCACCAATCGTGCACGTTCACATGGAGTTGTAGTTGGACACACGCAACACGTTTCTCCTCAGGTACCTTTAGTAGTTTAAAGTGATCCTCAAGCTCTGCCAGCCCATCTAGAGCCACGACCGGATCTTCAGTCCCTTTGAATGGCGTGTTGCAGACCTTCTTGAAGTCGGCAAAGTCGAAGGTAGTTATATTATTCTTCTTTGGAGTTTGAGGCGCTTCGACTTCAGGTGTGGGTTCCTCTACCGGTGTTGTTGTTGTCGCTGCAAAATTGTTGGAGGCCAAGGTCTGAACGATCTGTTATAGGGTATCTACCTACTTTTGTTGGACTACACATCAGGCTTCGAGATTGCCTTCAAACTTGCTATATCGTTCTTTCGTGCGCTTCTCGACTCGCTCATAACGAGCCTCATCCCTCTGTTGGCTTGCTTCTAGCATCCACATCATCTGCTCAATCGGGTCAACACGGAGCATGGCTCGCTAGCTTCTGGAACTTCTCGAGGTGCCGAAACTACTTTCTTGAGCTTGTACCTCTCCTTATGCTAGTGCTGATGCTTGCGCTTGAGTCATTCCTTCAAAAAAAGGTAACTTACATCAGGCTCATAATGTATTATGGACTCATTGTATGGAATGTACCTCATTTTAGCCATACGAGTTCAAGAGTTCGTATAGGGATTAGATCGTTAAAGGAACTTTTTTGACACGAGGGTCAAAGGAACTTGAAGTTGTGCTCTGATACCAATATGTCACGTCCCAATTCCGTAGAATCGATAGTCGTCCCCCGGATGTGACGTCGTACGTGCCTAGGTTGCGCATCGCACAAGGCCAAGGTATTTCAGATAACAAGCACATATTCAGAGTACGCAGATAATTGAAACACAATATTTTAACATAGAAAATTTCTCTTTATTGATATTGAACATCTTTTATAAACTCTTGAACGAGTCAGATAATTGTCGTGTAGTCTTACAAAAATGGATGCATAATGAGATAGTCGTCTTGTACATTACATAATTTAACTAAAACTTTAAAAGAAGAGACCCCCAGGCAGACTATCGCCTTTCCACGGAGCTGCATAAGTTATGTGTGTGAGCTCCTGGATCTTCAAAATGCTTCTACGAAGGCACGATCAGGGCGTGCCGGTTGGTGGACTGGAATGGAAAGTAGCTTTAGCTCCTCGCAGGATCCCCTTAGTGCGAGGAACCTGTTTCAACGAGGGTCAGTACATCAAAATGCACTGGTAAAAGCGAGCTAACCCAACTATATCAATCAATATGTTGTTTATATGAAGCATGCAAGTTATTTTTGTGGTCTTTCTATCTTGTCTTAGTTTATTTTACAAGCAAGCATTAGACATGAAAATTTACTGAAATAAATATGACATCGTTCGGTGACCTTTACTTACCTATCTGAACCACCTGCACAAAATACTTACCATGACCTTCCCTGCCACGAAGACATAGCTAGCTTGCACAGTTTAAATACATGAAGGGATCACCGACATGATGCTATAATGGACGATTTATAGTCATTGACGAGGATGGTATGCAATAAAAAGCACGTGGATGCTATACGCCATCTCGTCCAGCACGTAAGACTATCGTGAAGTTTCGTCCGGATCGAATCGATGTCAGTGCCCCAGCGACCGTCCATAGAAACCATAGACCTTGTGCACAAGTTGTCCATGATCAACGACGTCTATACTATGTTATCAATTGATGCAATTTAAAGCAATACGAGCACGAGACTTTTAGCATGGCATAATTTATTTTGCATAGTCTTCCTGATCAGTTTATTGCATAGCAAGGTGTGTTCTATACATAACACAATTATAGAAGAAGTATACTTTCTAACTTGAATTGAAACATTATGAAAGAACATTCTAAGCGAACTAGCATTCAACAAGGTAACCGTTTCCAAGTTGGTTGATAAGCAAAAAAAAATCCAAGTCTATTCCTTTTTATCTTGGCATCGTTTAGTTATTATGGTATCGTTTGATCGGAACAATCAAGAAGGCAAGATTTTCAGATATAAAGACTTGGAAGAAGGGTCAACTGAATCGAATATAGCCACTCACAAGCTTGTTGGAGAGAGGAAGGGAAAAAAGGTGCTTCAAGACTCTGCTTGCACGACGTCTACTGCACGATCACCTGCTTTACCACGAACAGCTAATCAATACCGCTTCTACTCTTTCCAAGCTTGGAATAAAATGTAGTTCAACGAACGAAAGCAATAAAATCCATCAAAATAGTTCAAGAAAACGCAAATATGAAAACCAACTCGAAAGCACGAAAGCAACAAGGTGACAGCAAAAACTAGGCAATAAAACTTGCAGCAGAGAGGTTGTCACGCCCCGATCTCCCGCAGGCAATCGGCCGTTCCCGCTAGGCGGGAATCACCCTCGCCAGCGCTCCCGTGGAACGATCGCTTAACCCATCCGGGCGTGATGCCGCACGAGCGTGATCCACGCCCGTGCAAGGCCATGGTTCATTGGCTGGCGGCAAGAGTTCTAAGCCACAGAGTCGCACAGATTGTCCGAGTGCAGCGGAGTCATGAACGCATAGGCGATCGGTAATAGGTTCACTGAGTCGACAAATATAGCGGAAGCATTGAAACAAATAAAGTAATCTCTTTATTGATATGAAACATGTATTACAGGCGGCGTATAGCCGAGATTACAAGTCGCTCAAGCCTCTCTCACTGAAACAGTAAAAGCGTGCCAAGTGGCTACAACTGTGGAATGAATGTACAGGCGATGGTCAGGCGATGTTCACAACTTATGTCTTGTATATGTGCTTCAGTCCCGGACGCACCGTTGCAAGGCTTCAGAGGGAACTCCTGGCCTTAGCACGCACGAAGGAGGCGTCCGTACCGTACGAGGTTCTCCCGCACCCTGCATATCAAACTGGTGGATTATCAGTACATTGAATGCACTGGTGGGGAAGCTACTCGCCCACTCGACAAATCCAAACACGTAATACAGGTTCCGTGCACAACTATTAAGTTGTCTTTCTAGTTGCCTTAGGATCAGTTTCATGCAAACATTGAATAGCTTAACGTGTCGGGCAGTGCGCCGTACGATGTTTGAGGAAAACACGGCGAGACTTACCAACTTACCATTTCTCCTTCCTTGTCCAAGGCAAACATGATTAATTCAAGCACGGGCAAGTATAAACATTTAGGAGCATAGCATATGCAAACATGAGGGTCATTATTTTCAGATCGTTCAGGTGTTCAGTACATTGATGCTATGCAATGACTCGCACGCGGATAGCCGCTAAGCGAGGATGACTTATCTATATGAACAGAAGTCGCTGGCATAGCCATAAGGGGCAGTTATAGTCTCAGGGCGAAGCGACGTACAACGCGGGTGGCGAGCCCCGTCGCATAACACTTGCCGGGTAACATACGACTATACATACGTTCCGTCCGGATCGGATCGGCTCCGGTGCCCCGGTGTAGCCGTCCGCGGAACTCAACATAACATATCTTGTGCACAAGTTGTCCGCGACAATGCAGGTCAGGGTCTATTCATATTCCATAGCTTGACATGATAATCATAAAACTTAACTTAGTCTGAACGAGGCATATTGCTCCACGAGCTGGGATTCCATCAGTACATAACACGATCCTCGTTCAGATGCACACATAGCATGATTATCATTCAAGTGAGATTTACGTTCAGTATTTATTCTTGCTTAGTGCATTCCCCTGGTTCGAGGATTGCCTTAGATGACCTGACGGTCCCGGATACTTGCAGGGTCAATCATACACGGAACGACTACTGAGTAGTCTCCCGGAGTAAGGATGAAAACAATGCACATTCAAGCAGACAAGCATGCGTTTCTAAGGAACATAAGCGAGCACGTTGCTCGGGCCCGAAGGTAGTCCGAGAGATGAAACCGTTAAGGGACTTAGCATACGAAGGTCTGAATAAGCAGTATTTCCTTTTCCATGTTCTAGCAAGCAATACAGGTTGGGATTATTCCCTTAGCTAGGTGTGTTGGATTTATTAGCATGCAGGGGGTGATTCACCTAGCGACTAGCATAAATATTCCAGATTTTATGTGTGCTGGCTAAGCAAAGACAAGTTCACTGTAGCCACCCACCTTAGCGATGATTCGCCTCGGTAGAGCGATACGTCTGAGCGAGCCTCTGAAAGTCCAAGCCGAATTCCTGTAGGGACAAGTCTGGATATCCTTTGCTTCTTGATCGAGGCAAGGCGGGTCAGGACAGCTGTACGATTGCCGATTGAGACGGCAGTCCGCTTGAACGGAATAGGGTGTTACATCCTACCCAACTTAGAAAAAGTCTCGTCCTCGAGACTGACTAAGGATAAGCAGTAATCTAGGCTGAGGCAATCCTAGACAAGTCGTTTGTACTTGTTCATTTGGATATTCACTTGCACAAGCTTCGAAATCATCATATCGCTTAGACTGGATCGTGTGCACTTTCGAAGGGCCCCTCTAGCGTGAACACGTCAACCAGCTTAGTGATAGCGAAGTCTCAGCACTCGAGTTTTACCTTTTCTTAAGTCTTGGATGGTGCACTAGTTCAAGGCGTCCCTCGAATAGATGCATTCAACCAAACTTAGGGTTAGTGAAAATCTCGGACAAGCTACTAGCGATACTCTCAATGGTTCGCACAGGTTGGCACAAAGGCCACTCGCAGCATACAACCAGACAAGCAAGCATATCATTCAAAACGCATTTTGAAAGTATTTAGACTTATTGTTGGAACATCCCATCGAGGCATTGAGAGAGAGCGTGCACATAACCCACGAACGAGCTTTCGAAACAGAGATATCGAATCGAAGTCCAAAGGCGTAGAAGCCAGGCTCTGATACCAACATGTCACGCCCCGATCTCCCGCAGGCAATCGGCCGTTCCCGCTAGGCGGGAATCACCCTCGCCAGCGCTCCCGCGGAACGATCGCTTAACCCATCCGGGCGTGATGCCGCACGAGCGTGATCCACGCCCGTGCAAGGCCATGGTTCATTGGCTGGCGGCAAGAGTTCTAAGCCACAGAGTCGCACAGATTATCCGAGTGCAGTGGAGTCATGAACGCATAGGCGATCGGTAACAGGTTCACTGAGTCGACAAATATAGCGGAAGCATTGAAACAAATAAAGTAATCTCTTTATTGATATGAAACATGTATTACAGGCGGCGTATAGCCGAGATTACAAGTCGCTCAAGCCTCTCTCACTGAAACAGTAAAAGCGTGCCAAGTGGCTACAACTGTGGAATGAATGTACAGGCGATGGTCAGGCGATGTTCACAACTTATGTCTTGTATATGTGCTTCAGTCCCGGACGCACCGTTGCAAGGCTTCAGAGGGAACTCCTGGCCTTAGCACGCACGAAGGAGGCGTCTGCACCGCACGAGGTTCTCCCGCACCCTGTATATCAAACTGGTGGATTATCAGTACATTGAATGCACTGGTAGGGAAGCTACTCGCCCGCTCGACAAATCCAAACACGTAATACAGGTTCCGTGCACAACTATTAAGTTGTCTTTCTAGTTGCCTTAGGATCAGTTTTATGCAAACATTGAATAGCTTAACGTGTCGGACAGTGCGCCGTGCGATGTTTGAGGAAAACACGGTGAGACTTACCAACTTACCATTCTCCTTCCCTGTCCAAGGCAAACATAATTAATTCAAGCACGGGCAAGTATAAACATTTAGGAGCATAGCATATGCAAACATGAGGGTCATTATTTTCAGATCGTTCAGGTGTTCAGTACATTGATGCTATGCAATGACTCGCACGCGGATAGCCGCTAAGCGAGGATGACTTATCTATATGAACAGAAGTCGCTGGCATAGCCATAAGGGACAGTTATAGTCTCAGGGCGAAGCGACGTACAATGCGGGTGGCGAGCCCCGTCGTATAACACTTGCCGGGTAACATACGACTATACATACGTTCCGTCCGGATCGGATCGGCTCTGGTGCCCCGGTGTAGCCGTCTACGGAACTCAACATAACATATCTTGTGCACAAGCTGTCCGCGACAATGCAGGTCAGGGTCTATCCATATTCCATAGCTTGACATGATAATCATGAAACTTAACTTAGTCTGAACGAGGCATATTGCTCCACGAGCTGGGATTCCATCAGTACATAATACGATCCTCGTTCAGATGCACACGTAGCATGATTATCATTCAAGTGAGATTTACGTTCAGTATTTATTCTTGCTTAGTGCATTCCCCTGGTTCGAGGATTGCCTTAGATGACCTGACGGTCCCGGATACTTGCAGGGTCAATCATATACGGAACGACTACTGAGTAGTCTCCCGGAGTAAGGATGAAAATAATGCACATTCAAGCAGACAAGCATGCGTTTCTAAGGAACATAAGCGAGCACGTTGCTCGGGCCCGAAGGTAGTCCGAGAGATGAAACCGTTAAGGGACTTAGCATGCGAGGGTCTGAATAAGCAGTATTTCCTTTTCCATGTTCTAGCAAGCAATACAGGTTGGGATTATTCCCTTAGCTAGGTGCGTTGGATTTATTAGCATGCAGGGGGTGATTCACCTAGCGACTAGCATAAATATTCCAGATTTTATGTGTGCTGGCTAAGCAAAGACAAGTTCACTGTAGCCACCCACCTTAGCGATGATTCGCCTCGGTAGAGCGATACGTCTGAGCGAGCCTCTGAAAGTCCAAGCCGAATTTCTGTAGGGACAAGTCTGGATATCCTTTGCTTCTTGATCGAGGCAAGGCGGGTCGGGACAGCTGCACGATTGCCGATTGAGACGGCAGTCCGCTTGAACGGAATAGGGTGTTACAGAGGTCCCTCTTGACTCTGCCGCTAAGTCCATCCTTGGGGCATGGTCCACTAACTATGGGAATCGATTCTGAAGAAGCAAATCCATAATGAGGATAAAATCTTGATTTAATCTATCCCGATCGAAGTATTTCTTAGCCGTGCTCCCCGAATAGGGGGAACGGGGCACCACAGTTAAACTGCCCAAAAAAACACCTGAGCCTCTAGTCGTTCGCCTTCGTAGACCGAGTCGACCACTGATGGAAGATTCGACACCTACCATGACTTACGAACCTCTAGTGGTAGAGCTGAGCAAGAGACCTCCAAAGTCGTCGCCCGCACTAGGGGTAGATCTCGAGAAGGAAGAACTGAAGGCGTACGTAGCCGCTCATGCTAACATTCCTTCTCTCGATGATATAATTCTTGAGGATGGGATCCCTTATTTTATCAATAAAAAAATATTTTTGAACTACTCGAATGTTGCATATCTCAACGCGCTATATTCCCTTGAGCACGGTCTAGGCCTACACCTACATACACAGGTGACTACCACCTATGTAGTCAACCAAATTCTCGCCAGTCAGAACTCCTACTTCATAGTTCTAGCAAAAAAGAGGGGAGACAAACTCATAATCTTCGGCAGAGTGGAAAGTCCCCAATCCTCCATCCCAGAAGAACTGGAGCCAGAACCTAATACCAACAAAATACTATTTCACCGGTACAGTTCTTAAACCAACACCTCATTCAGAAGATGGGGTACGATCTGAAAGCCGCTAAGGGCTTGAAGTACGGCAAAGGATGACGGCTGCCCCAGCATTTGCAAGATCCTGCAGGCAAGTCCGATAATTACTACCATAAGACCAAGCATGGCTTAGGGTATGTCACGCCTCCCATAAACCCCGAAGGATCAAAAGAATAAGATAATTTATACTCTCACTCTTCATAATCTTTCTCTTGGGACTCTGACATCAGTATCGAGAAAATGCTCAAACGAACGTTGTTTGCCAACATGGTGTCAGCTGACCATAAGGAAGACGACGAGGATCCACCTAGAATCTTTGAAGTAGAACCATGGGCTCGATGCCTAGACGCACAATGGGAGATACGGTTCGAACAACGAGAACCTCCTACTGAGTATAAATTCGTACATATCTATATGGGCGACAAATCCTCCCTTAAACCTATCTTCATCAACAAGAGTCTATCCGATGGGGATCGGGAATCCCTGCTACATCTCGTCAGGGAATACATCGATGTCTTTGCCTGAAGTTACGAAGACATGCCGGGACTGGACCCCCAAATTGAGGTCCACAAACTCAATATCTTATCGAACGCTAAGCCAGTCAAGCAATAGCAACACGGTTTTGGCCGAATATCATGAACGCCATTGAAGCTGAAGTCAACAAACTGATAAGTAGTGCCTTTGTCTGCAAAGAATAATATCTGGATTGGGTAGCCAACATCGTGTCCGTCGTCAAAAGAACGAAAGATCCAGATCTGTATTGACTTTCATGATCTAAACGTGGCCTACCCTAAGGATGAGCTTCCTCTTCCGATAACAGATATAATGATCAACAATACTTGTGGCTTCGAGTGCATGTCCTTGGTCACCCCCATATTTCTAAATGAGGGTATTTTTGCCATTTTATAATTATAGTTAGTGGTTGCATTATATATATATATTTTTTGTGCTACTAATTATTATTATGTATTATGTTATTTATTTAAGAGTTAGTAGACTAGCCTATTTATTTGGACTTGATACTAGTTGACCTAATTAGAACTTGTCATGACACCTTGAACCTAATATTGGACTAGGCCTAATTAGACTCATTTATTTAGTTAATTAGGAGAGTTAGATTATTTTTTATTAGTTTAGAAGATTTCTAATATAGCCCTACCTAATTAATACATCATGACTAGTTAGTAGGGGCATTGTAGACATTACATATTGCTTAGAGGGGAAGAGAAGGGGGCCGACCAGATTTAAGAGGGATTCCTCTCTCTCTCCTCTCCAAAATTGATTCATTCTAGATCCCCAATTTAGTTCATCCCTAAATTGACTCATTCCTCCATCAAATTTAACCCAATTCATACCCATTACCTTCCAAATTCATTATCTAAGTTGCATTGAAGCTTGGATTGTAAGGAGCACTTAAAGAAGGAGGAATTAGCAAGGAGATTGGGTCTTAATTGTGTCCATTAAGCATTTTATTGGAAATCTATATCCCAATAGATAAATTCTGAATCCACCCCTTTATTTAGACTGTAATTCTTGATTTTAACCATTAGGAATCATCCCTTGGCTTAGGGCCACCCATAGGATCAAGAACTAGGTTCATATAACTTGTATTATGGAATCTACAAGGTAATTTATGTCCAATTAAGGAGAATTACGAGATTGACACATTAAGTGTGTGTCACAAGACCAATTAGATCTAAATAGACTTAGATCAGGGTTGTAGGATTAGACACGAGTCAACAATTAGATACGAAGATTTCGTGTCATGAACTTCCATGATACGGAGGATAGAATTGGTAAGTTTTATGGGTAGGTGTTCCCTTGTGTCATTTTCTTTGTATATGCATTAGAATATATGTATCATATCCTATTTGATGTATTTAATGATGATATATAGTAATTAGATGATGTATCATGGTATTGGAGAAAGTGGATATTGGTATCATGAGTATCATGATACACAAGTAGTGACACTAAGTGTTGCACACTAGGTGTTTGATGATATGGGTTGATGTATCATGGGTTTTAGAAGTGGAATCAATATTGTGGGTTATTGTGTATTATTGAGGGTGTAATGAGGAGTATCATAGATATATTCGTGGGTTATCTATGAGGCCTTATAGTGCCTGTGGTAGATAATTATGGTATTGTATGAAGATTTTATTAGGACTACAGTTGTGGGGTTAGTAGAGGGAAGATGTGCACATAAGTGTGCACCCAGTCCAAATAAGGAATGTACATTCTTGTGCCAGTGAGGAAGATGTAGGGTATTTTTGTTGGACAGTGTTGATGCACATCAATGCAATGTTTGTACTGCATAAGAGTTCATGGAGGGCATTGATTTGTCTATAGGCAGTTAGAAGCAGTTGTGCTATTTGCAAAATTGGTGAATACAACTGCAGTGCATGTTATGCACGAGGTTTTACATGGTAATGTGGCATTGCTGTAGTCAGGGGTAGGCTAGTGTGGAGTCTCAGATTTGGGAAGCAATAGTGGTAAGTGTATATGGCAGCAATGAAGCCATGTAGATGCATGTAGTGCAAACAAACTATTGTAGGTCCAATCCAGGGATAAGCATGAGGTTTCAACCATTTAGTTTTGGAATTGTACAACTGATGTGGGTTCAGTCTTCAGTATATGACATTGGTGCTTTAGTTTAGTAGCACAACAGAGGTGAGGAGGACTGGTTCAGAGCAGGCACATATTTCAACTAACTGTAGAGCTTATAAGGCTCAGGTTCAGCTGATACCTGGGTGTATTTGAGGTTTAGTGCAAGTGTGTGCAGAGTGAACAAGTATCGTGTGGACATATCTGGGTATCAGAGAATTTGAAAGGAGTGAGTATGGGTACTTTAAGCTTGTGTGGGTATGCAAGGTATTGTAGTATGTGTTGAGTGTTTAAATAAAGGGTGTATATGGTTTTATTAGAGGGGAGTGTATTATCAAGAGGGAATATGAAACGAGTGGAACAGTGAGTTAGTATCATTATGTGTAGGTGAAATTGTGCATTGCACTGGTATGGTGTTGGGGTGACTGGTATATGGTTGTGTTCAGTTGGGAATCGGGTAGGCAATGCAGGTGTAAGGAAAGCTTGTAGTTGGGGTGGCATTATTGCTTGAAAGGTGTTATACTTTAGTGTGCGTGTGTTTTGGAAGGGAGAGGGCACTACACCAAAATGGACAATTTGAAACATTAAACTTTTTTGGTTTTGAAACGGTATATAAACATTCCTAGGTGTTGGAACACATTGTATTCATTCCAAAATTATTAAATATTCCTAAAATTAATTTGTCTAAAAATAAATATTTATTATATTTTGCGGAACAGATTGAAAGTGTTTTAATTTGGGTTCAACAAACACCCACTACTCACGTGAGGTTAAGAAAAATGTTCCACAGAATTCCCTCTTTCTATCTCATCTATTCTCACATTCTCTCCCCTCTCTCTCTCTCTCTCTCTCGAACCGTTGCAAGCCTCGGTCCCCTATAGCGCCGCCGCAAGCCCCCGATACCCCACAACGCCGTCGCAAGCCCCGATCTCTCAGTAATCCTCTCTCTCTCTCCGCCCCCATGCCGATCTCTCTTCCCCCTCCTCCCGTACCTATGCTCCCTCTCTCTCTCCTTTAATATTTTAAAATCTTATTGCTCATATAATGGTTTGGTTTTTATTGTGATAAATATGGTTTCATAAATTGAGGCTATAATATTTCATTCTCAATATGCATTTTCCATCTAGTAATTTCTTGAAGTCAGTGTTTATTTGTTTATTTGTTCATTTTGTATAATTTTGGGATATATGGATCTTGTCATTATTCTTCTTCCCAGGATGGAAGTTGGGTTTACTGTTAGGATGTATTAATGATTATAGTTAGGAGCCTTAAGATGCTTGGATCAGTGTGCATACTATGATCAGTTAGGCTTTTCTGGTTAGGGTCAAATTTAAGTTAGGGTTATTGGTAATAGTCTAAGATGCTTTCATTAGAATCGAGATCCTAAAATGCTAAGATCAGGGTTAGGGCTGTGATTGAAGTTGAGGTTAGCTGGGAACTTAAACATGCAAAATAGGAATACTTACACTATTAGACCATAAAATTACTGCATTAGCAACCTTTGTTGATTGTAACATTATTTCTTTAGGGGTAGGGATGGGTGGGGTTCCTCGCAATTGGGAGAAAAAAATAGGTTTAGTACGAGTGGTTTATTTCTGACATTCTTTTAGGCTTTAAGTCGCAAATATCGGCCTTTTATTCTTTTAATTCACATTGCCGCATCACATTGGTGTAATAGTTTATAAAAGTTAGCATCTTATTTGGTATCCTTAAACTGATGAAACATTGGCCTATTTTGCTATGTGCTGGTAGTGGGAGCCAACACAGGGATTGCTTCTGTTTGGTTTTGTAAGTTGTGGGATCATATAGTTTTAGACTAAAACTCAAGAGAGGAGGACCCTTTTATTATTTTATTATCATTATGTGTCGAAGGTTGGAGAATGAAATGATCTTGCTGAACTTGTAGCTTGGATGATGAGATTCTTATTATTTACCATTTATTATTGCTTGCTGGAAAAAAAAAAGGTTTGTTACCAGATGCGAAATCAAAGTTGGAGGAAGCCTTAGAAATCAATCTGTGTTGAAGGTTGGCGAATTAAATAATCTTGTTGAACTTGTAGCTTGGATGATGAAAATTCTTTTTATTTACCATTTATTATTGCTCGCTGAAAAAAAGTTTGTTACCTGATATTAAATCAAAGTTGGAGGAAGCCTTGGAAATCAATACGAAAAAGATAATGTTTACTTTGTGGAGGCAACTCGGTGTTTCCAACGAGCAGTGGAGGAGGTATTGTTGCATTCAACATGTTCTAGACCTAATTATTATTATGCATAATTTGACTCTTTTTTCTGTAGGACCCAGGAAATGATTTGTATTTGAAGTCAGTGGATTTGGCTGCCAAGGTATTATTTTTACCTTTTTTCTATATCTGTTTAGCTAGCAATACCTATTTATCTATTCACCTACCATCCATCTTGCATATATATCAATTTTCACAACGGTTATTTCCATTAGTATGTGGCCTATGTGGTGATCATGGATTTTGCATGAAGGTTGTGAATATTGTTTGCTTGTTGTTCTTACTTTTAACTATAGATGGATTGAACAACTGGTAATGTTTCACTTGTGTATCATCGATGATACTCATAGTCGTCGTAATTTTAGAACTTTATGGCCAATTACACTTAAAGGAGGGTGGAGTTGCCTTTGTTAGAAAGGGCACACAACTGCTAGTCATGCACCACATCAATTTGATTCTCTGTGATAACATTGTTGTGTAGACATAGGTTGGTGTTGTTGTTGTTGGAGCAATGATGAGGCACTGCAGTTGGTGTCTTAGAGGAGGAACTGGTTGGAAGCCTTAGAGGAAAAATTATGGCGGGCTGTTATTGAGTGCTTAAAAGAGGAATGGGTGGGCTCGAGTGGAGCAGGTAGAGATAACATGATATGTAGATTTGTTGGAGTGGAAACATGGATTGGATATGGAAATTTTTTGAGGGCCACAAAACCTTACAATATTGTTGAATGGTCTGGGAAAATTGTTTGAGGACATATACCAAATTGGCTTTATTGTGGCACAAGTCCACTATATTTTCTTTGATTTATAAAACTCAATCTCGTCTCAAATCCCTCATCTTTCTTAAATTGAGGCTAAGCTAAGTCAAGCCATGCGCTGGCTAATTGCCCTACTATTGGGTAACATGAGGTTAATGCAAGAACTCATTGAAGATACTTGGGGCCTATTTGACTTCAAAGGATCTCCAAAGTGCGATTTATTGGCTAACCCACGTTTAGATGATTTTAGAACTATATTTCTGGCTATTAGTAGACAATCTTCTTTAGGTAGTGTGGTCTATAAGAAGTTAGATGCTAGTAGATATTATTCCAACTTGAACATGAAATGGCCAAACTGTAAATTGCCAGAGTTTGGGCATGGTGCTTCAATAACTTATGCCAGGTTAGAGACTGTTTCAAAGACGAAGGAAGGGGCATTATGTTGGAGGAATCACCAGGGGAATGTTATTGATTCTGAAGACTGTCAAAGTCCAAAGTAGGTGGAGATCGTATGCTGGTCTCTGTTACTTTAACATTATTAATACTTCGGTTCATGAAGGGGCCTGATTACTGGTTACTACTTTCCTTTCTATGATTGTGTGTTTTGTCTAGAAGGGTCATGTCTCTTATATGAGCCAACTTTTTTAATTTTGAATGGCAAGTAATGTTCTGGAGTATTTTTTAACCTTCTGATTGCCTGCCCCTACAAATTCTCCACTTTCACTGTTTAATATTTGTTTTCATTTTCTTTCCACCGATGCTTAAAATTACCAAGAAACTCCAAAAATGAATGGCATAGATCAAGCTTCACATGTACCACTTATCCTTTATTTATTTATTTATTTCAAGTATATGCCTATTTCCAAGTGACTACACTACTTTATGGAAAATAATAAGGGATTTGTCTACTGACACAGTGATAACATGGCCACCAAATGTGTAAAAATATTGGTTGCGCCAGTAAGGTAGAGAACAAGCTTCGTTGGCCTAGAGTGTTGAACTCCTTCCACCTGCACCATTAAGCTGTTACAAATGTCAAGATTAGAAAGAAAGAACCTTTGGTTTGGACCAACATAAGTCAAGTGAATTAGTGATCAAAGTATAGTTAGACCTGGCCATGGAGGAGGGAAGCAATGGTGAGATACCAAGCAATGTATGTGGTTATGACTAGTCCAAGGAAAGACCATATCCTGTAGTTGTGGAAGGAAGGGTTGAACACTATGGTATCAGGCAGCAGCCAGTCCCAAGCCAGTTGAAGAATGTTCTAACTGGGACTAACTGCGTTATGCGCCAAGAACCAAACTTGCATTGCTAATCACCCAAGCTCACAATTAGAACTAGCATAAGCTCCGGTCCTAATTTTTAAAACAAGCAGAAGTTTTACAAATACTAAATAAAAAGATGTTCCAGTGCTTCAAAGATTGAGAAGTACTATGGTCCATGACGAGAGAAATAACCCAGACTTCGTATTTATATGGAAATAACAAGCTAAGACCCATTTTACTACTGATGTATGTTATTTTTTTTTATTATTCCAACAAAACATGTGTTTTTTTTTTACTATCCCAACAAAACAAGCTAAGACCCATTTTTTTTAACTCCTGAAATGTGAAGTAATAATAAGTGATTATGAAATTTATTAGCGATTCCTAATTTTAACTTGTTTCATAATGTTGCATGCAGGTGTTGCTAGTCGTCGTCGTTCAAAATCTCCGTTATTTGGTTGGAGAATAATTTTAGGATCATGTTTGGAAGAACTATTTTTTGACGAGACAGAGACCAAGTCGGTGTACTGCAGAAGTTGGGTCATCCATCGGTTCATCTAGGAGGAAGTTTAATGGTGCTTGATTTTAAATTGCCATAGTTTTATTTTGAAAATTAGTGAAACTAGAGATAAATGTTATCATATTCTGTATTTCTCAATAATTTTGAAGTATTTTAGTTTGTATGGTGAATATTTGTGACTTGTACTAAAGTGTTATCTAAGTAACATTGTGGATCTCTGGAAGAGATATTTAGAAGAGAAGTTTTGCATGTGTTAATAATTTTCTCAAATGTTCTCATTGACTGTTGTGTTTAAGCTATTACTTCATTTTGTATCTTTAGCCTAACTTAAAATTAGAATAGTGAAAAAAGGTAATGGATGAAAGTATAGTATGTTGTGCCTTCCTGATATCATCATTTAATGTGCTATCTTCAAAAATCTGATTGTAGCACCACTTATTACGTATTTCCATGTTAACTTTATAAATCATTAGATTTAATTGTGTTTCAAACTAAAAATTGGAATGCAAAAATAAAATAAAAAATAAATAGGCATGTTAATAAAGTGTTACGAACCTAGCCTAAGAATAATGCAAAAATGTTGTAAATTATATTTAGGAACAAAAATAAAGTGTTTCCATGACATTTAGAAACGTTTCAAAGATGTTTCAAAAATAATTTAGAAACGCATTATATATGTTCTAAAATCTAATTTTGGAACGCTTGATAACTGTTCCAAAAGTAGTGATGTGTAAGTTAGTGATGCAGCAGGAGAGAGAGAAAGCATTTGAGTACAGTTGAGGGTTCAGTGATTCTAGAGTGTGCTCTGGTTAGGGTCTGCAATAGAGGACAGGTTGTGGGGGAAATATACTTGGGGTGCAAGCATTCCAGCTGCTCAGGCAACATCAATATGTGGAATTCCTGAGATGGGCACACTACAAGCCATCTCAGGCAGTGCACAACAAGGATGGTGCACAACAAGGATGGTTGGGGGCAAGGAAGGCAAGGATAGTGCACCTTGTGCATAGTTCAGTAGTCTTTAGCAGATAGTAACTTGGCAGTAGCAATTTGATAGGTGTGTTTGATGATAAATGAAAGAATAAAACTAGGTTTATACGAAATCCTTTCTTTGTTTACAAACAAGAAAAAGGAGTACAATTAATCCTATACGAGGATGTTAAGTACAATAAAAATGATTCTGAAAAAAAATTACTATAGGAGTCTGATCTGCGGTCGATCACTTTGTCCATTGGACCACACGATGATGAAGAAGTGCTGTAGAAGAAGAAGAAGCTTCAAATATTGCAAGAGGGATTAGATTCTCGTTGCCAAAGTCGTCAATCACTACTCTCTGTCTGTGCTCTCTCTCTCTCTCTCTGATCTCTTGATCTCTGATCCTTTTGACCTCTCGATCTTTCGACCCTTCGACCTCTGTGACCGGAGGTCTCTATTTATAGAGCTCAGTCACAGTAACTGTCCAGTCGGCGTAGAAGCCAAACTGTGAAGAGAGTTGCACTCTTTAAGCGGTGGTTATAATAACTGCTACCCACGTCTGAATGATCTCCTGAATCTGCGTATGACGCGTGTCCTATTATGAGGTAATGCATATAACTGCTTCTCGAAGATCACGGTATGCAAGCCACATAGGTAACTGCCCCTCGCGTAAAGGTGGTTGGCATAAAAGTCAAATAACTGTCTTGTTGGCGTAAAAGCCAAATAGATGTCTTGTTGGCGTAAAAGCCAAATAGCGCGTAAAACTTGAGGCTGCACGAATAATAGATAACCAGCGTAAAAATAGTCGATTATCCTTCTTGACTGAGGTCTTGAGCGTATTCTGGACCAAATTACCTTATCACGTACCTTTGCAAATATAGCCTGAGTTGGCGTATTTTGAAGAGATAGCATACGGCGTGCTCCTATAGTTGAAAATTGCCTGGCTGGCGTATTTCGAGGAGATAGCATACGGCGTGCTCCTATGGTTGAAAATAGCCTGGTTGGCGTAAAATGCCAGGATAGTGATGTAAGCGTATTAGCCCTAGTTTTAGCTCTCCTAGTTCATGACAAAATTATAAAGGATAGAACCAATTCTCGTGCATTAAATGCAGAGATATGCCTCAATCTCGTACATTAAATGCCGAGATATGTCTCGAGCTCTGCATGAGAAACAACTTTTGACGTGGCGTCTGATTTCGTCTCATCTTGAGCGTAAAAGCTCGTCTCTGCCTGTGTAGAATAGGCAGCATATTCCTTGAATGCGTAAAAATGACTTGTATCAAGGATATGTCACTAAATGACAGTCTGGGCCTCTGTGCAGAATCATCATTACAGCCGTCCTCTCGATCGTTGTGCAGTACTTTTGTCAGGAGTCAGGTTCACTGTTCTGTCTGACAGATTCATTCGAGGAATACGAGGAGCTCCTCGTATGACTTTACGTTGCATTAAAGACAAACGTATTTTACGCTGTAGGGAGGCATAGCAACCTTTTACGCCACAACAGCCTTGAAGCGCTGCTTTACGCGGGCAACTCTGAAGTCATGTTTTACGCCATACAGCGCTGAAGCTCTGTTTTACGCGTGCTTCATGTATGTTGGGGGTTTTACGTGTATAATTTCCCAGCGTATTTTTCATGCTTCTACAAGACCCCCTTCAAAGTTTTTAAATTCCTTGTAATTTGAAATACTTTGAATGAAGCATGAAGTGGTCAAATTTGACTCATTCTTCGAGGCTGATTTCCCGGCAATATTTAAGAAGTTATTAGAATTTGGTATGTTCTCTTTCGCCTATATAAAGGCAAACGAGTGAACCTGTTTTTCCATACTCCCTTCACCACAAAGATGGTTGCCGAGACTCATCGGGCTGCACTGAGGAAGAAGAAGATTATGTTCTTATCTTTGATGGAGCGATATAATTCGCTCACTGGGACTTTCGCCACTCTGCTAGGTGAGTTGGGCTTAGCCCTTCATGAGATGGCAGATATCTCAAAGCTGCCAATGGGAGACACTCCTTATGAAGAGTATGTTCCTACAAACAGGGAGCTGAGGGATACAAACCCTCGGGCAGTGGCAGTATATCAGGAGCTGATGAGCCACTATCTTGCATGCACCATCTTCTACAAAGAGCCCTCTGATTTGGCCCACATCAAGAAATGGGCATCCTACCTCTTCTTCCATCTGGCCAGAAATGCGAAGCAGGACAAGGTTGTAGATAGCAGAGATAAACCCTTGAACCTTCTGAGCATGCTCAGTGCCAACACAGTCGATGATCTCATTGAAGATGCAGGGGCTCAAGATTATGTTCTCAACAAAGAGATAGGGGGCTATCCTGCAGGAACCAAAGCCTACAGCTATATGAGGCATTGCCGAAAGCCTCTGTCAAGAGACACTCAACTGGCTGGCTTCCTTTCTGTTTGGCTACGCCGATGGGTGGTTCCTGGTATCGCGTCTGCGGATCGCATTCATCGCAACACCTTATGGCCCGCAGTGAGTTTGGTGTTCGGAGCGAGGTTGGGCCTGCTTCCTGCCATGGTGTGCAGAATTCAAGCTGGCCTGAGGGCCATTACTGAGGGACTGTTGGCTGATGATACACAGCGTGAAGGATTTCCCAGAGTGGAATTACCATTCTTATATATGATGGGATGGTTAATCCTTCACAACACCAAAGTGATGTCTCCCGGATCGGCCAGTGGTTCGGGCAATAACTTCCTGTTGAATTACATGAATTCTTCTCGGAATGTGACTAGCGTCATAGACTGTCGGCTAGCACTAAATTTTGCCCATAGTTGGAAGTTCTTCTACATCGTCCCCCCTGTACATATCAATCAACAAGGGGTGAAACTTCAGGATGCGGGTCAGGGGAAGACTATTCTTTCTCCTGAAGCCTTTTACTGGTTGGTCTGCATTAGACCTTCCCACCTACTGTACAGAAGTGAGGACCACTGTTACTTGGAGCCTTATCTGCCCAGCCGGTTCGCCAGGCAATTTGGGTACGACCAGTTGCACATGGAGAATCCCATCACCAGCTTCAAGTTCAAAGGTGGACTTATTGATGGAGCTAGAGGATGGCGGTACTTTATCATGGGTTGTACCGGAGCAACCTTTGTTGTGCCTGCGACTTCTCTCTCCATGGAGTTGCACATTCTCCATTCGTACGCACAGTTTTATGCGTCCATCAATAGCTTCCATCGTAATTTTGATGTACATGGAAGTTTCAGGATGCCCTCCCATATGTCCACTGGGAGAGAGGAGATACCGTCTGTTTCCTCGGATGAAGGTGATGAAACCACTGGTGTAGACGATTATTTGCTGATTGTACTGAGAGGCATAATAGCTCCGCTAGCAGAGCCTCTCATAATCTCCAATAAACGAAAGGCTTCCACTCTGAAAGAGCCTTCCTCCCGCAAGAAGAAGCTGACTACCGGAGGTCCTAAAAAGACTTCCAGCAGGAGGGCCTCTTCCAGAAGTGAGCCCATTGTTTCCCCTGTTGGGGATGATTCTTTGATCAGGGGTCCTTCGCCTTTTAGAGAGGGAACCTCCACAGTCCCAGCTGCCAGTGCTGGAGATTCTTTGTCCGCGACTGCTGCCGCTACCACCGTTGCTGGTAGTGTCTCGAGATCGCCTTCGAGACCGAGCATAATAAGAATCAATATACCTTTATCCAGACAAATGGGGCTAGCCCTTCCTTCGTCTGTAAGTATCTCGAGCGAGATTTCACCCAATGAACCTCGAGTGGATCTGGGTAATGACTGGGTTGACTACCCTCAAACGTCAGTTGGTGCACCCTCTTCTCCAGATATGACAGCTTGTTTAGCATCATTAAGAAATGATTTAGCTATACAGGCTGCAGACGCAACATACATACCATCGACCATGGGTAAATGTTGTCTTCACATTTTTTTCAGAAAAATTAACATCAAATTGATATTAACTTTCTCTTATCTTATTTTCAGGCGAAGACATCTCTGGGGAGGGCGGAGTTGACACAACTTCTGACTTTATTGCGGATCCAGCTAATAAAACGGCGGTGTCCGACGTCGAAGAAGCATGCTTTGAAGCTGCCGATCTTTTATCCGCAACATTCTCGGGTGTCATCTTGCCAGTGGTAGTTCAAATAACATCAGAGGAGGATGAACCTGCCATCTCGATCGCGCCTCCTTCGTCAAGCATGCCAGCAACTTCAACTATTGTTGGTGTCTCTTCCTTTGTCGCGCCATCTGTTAAAGCAACGACTGTGGCGACATCCTCTACAGTTATTCCGGAAAGGAGGCTCACTAATATTGCGGCCACTCCCAGCGTCCATTCGAGCTTTGCTATGCTAGTGGATCAATACACTAGCATATTCTACCTTACTTTGAAGGAATTGATATCGATGGTGCTGGAGAAGAACCTAGGTTTTGATGCTCTGAAGATGTCCTCTAATCTAACTATAGCGCAGATTAGAAATTTCAATGACGCTGAAAGAGCTGATGCGCTAGAGCAAATAGTTAATGGATTAGAACAACCCATTAACGAATATTTGCAACTATCCCGAGGCAGCATCGATGACCTGGTTCAAGTTGAGTATGACTCCCTAACTGCGGAACTTGCTCAGCAGATTGAATCTTTGAACAAATCCATCCAGAAACAACAACAAGAGATGGAGAAAGAGCAGGCAGTATTGGTGGAGAATATTCCTCAGCTAACTCAGTACCATGCCGAATATGAGGAATATGAAGCGAGGGTTCAAGAATTGGAAGCTGAACTTGCTCAGACAAGGGATAGGCTTCTCAAGGCATCGGTAGCTCATGATGTATTTAAGGGCCAAGTGGAGACAGCTCAGCAGAACTTGGCACATGCGGGTGTCATCCACGCAAGTTTTGTTAATTCCCTATCCGAACTTTCTCTCTTGAACAATGATGAAGCAAGGCTGGAGCTGTCTCGCACTAATATTTTGAACTCCAAGAATGAGAGGATGGCTACTTTGGCGCGACAGATCAGGAATTTAACTGCTCCTCCCCAATGATGTACTTTTTTATTTCTCCTGTAATTTCTCAGAGATAATAAAGATACATTTTCTGAATTTATGAACCCATCACTTTTAGAATATAAATGATAGTCTAGGATGAAAGTGATATCAGAGGTATAATTAACATGACATACTTTCGTTAAGATTTTGCTGAATGTAAATCTATTCAGAGGTAATATGAACCTGATAGAATATAATCCAACTAAATTTGTATACCAAACACTATCACAGGTAATATGAACATGATAGGTTTACAAATTAGTTAAGCATATCCATTAAGAGGTCATATGAATCTGATAGAATATGATCCAGCTAACCTTTGTGCGTGGTATCGTCAGAATAAGATCTTCATCATACTCTGTTAAGCAAAGAAGATCAAGTGTAGTACTTCTTCAGGAATTTGCTATTGATAGGAGCCATTACCAAATTTTTATTAGGCTTGGCTAATCTGTAAGCGCCATTTGCAATCATATAAGGGCCCTCTATTTCTTTATAATTGTTTGTACGAACTTTGGACATCGTACCAGAGGTAATATGGACGTAGTACGATATCGTGTTTGTTGAGGACATCCTACTGGGGGATCTTTGGTGGACCTATTATTTGTTGTGCATGTTGAGTGCAAATAATAAGTTCGAAACAAGCCCAATCAGGTGATAGGTTTTGTGGGTAGTAAGGACGTCCTGCTGGGGATTTTCTTGTGGACTCATTACTTCTTGTGCACGAGAGTGCAAGTAATAGGTTTGAGATAAGTCTTGCCAGAGGTAATAAAGCCGCGGTAAAATATGACTCTGTGGGGATAGTGGAGAGATATAGTTCAGAGGTAATATGAACATGAACTGACTTTTTTTTCGCTGGGGAAAATGAGGATAGTTTAGAGGTAATATAAACATGAATAATTTGTTTCCATTGCGGGCATCCCACAGGTTTTTTTTTTTTTAGTGGACCTATTACTTCTTGTGCATAAGAGTGCAAGTAATAAGTTTAATACAAGCCCTGCCAGAGGTAATATGGACGTGGCAGTTTTTTGTGGACCTAACACCACTGGCGTACTTAGAGTTAAGTACGGGTTCTAAGTTAAGATGACAACCGATATCAGAGGTAATATGGACATGATAATCGATAGCCAAAACTCGAAAGGTTTGTTCAGAGGTAATATGAACATGACAAACTCAGCCCGAGAGAAATATTATGACAGCAGTTCAGAGGTAATATGAACATGAACTAATGTCCGAAAAACTTATTTGAGGAGTGATTCGTTGAGTGTGGTCCATCCCAATCATGAAGATAGACCAAAGGATTATTCCGCTGGGGAAATTGATAGGACGATAGCTCAGAGGTAATATGAACATGGCTAGCGTCTAAAGAGACTGGTTTGAATAGTCATTGCGGGAGTGTGCAAGTAGACCTAATGATTGCTCCGCTGGAGGGATTTTGAGGATCCCTCATCCATTGCGTACCCGAGATTCTTGGATACGGATGATGGCTCTTACAAGAATTTGTAACAAAGGAGAAAATGTTGCACATAGGCACTTGCTGGGGATGACAAATTGCTAAACATATCTATTCATAGGTCATCTCAACATGATAGAATATGATTCTCGATCTTCGATGATCAAGAAAATATTGCTCATAGGCACTTGCTGGGGATAAAGAAACAAGAATTGATTTGTTCATCTGGGTTGTGGACTTATTATCCATGGCATACTTTAAGTACAGATAATAAGTTAAAACGACTAGCACTATCAGGGGTTATGCGATCGTGATAGTAGGAAGTCGAAGAGAAAAACTTCACTCAAAGGTAATGTGGACATGGAAAAGTTCTGAGAATATCTTGCTTAGAGGTAATGTGGACGTGGTAAGACATGGTGGGGGTAAAGAAAACAGGGCAGAGGTAATATGGGAATGACCATTTTTGTGGTGATAGATTTACTCTGCTGGAGAAAGTGGACAGACGTAGTTCAGAGGTAATATGGACGTGAACTAATCGATAGCAACAACTTGGAAGGTTTGCTCAGAGGTCACTTGGACATGGCAAACTCAGCTGGGGAAAAAATAGTTTGGACGTGAACCCATGTCCTAAACATTCACTTGGGAGTGATTTCCTGAGTGGGGATACTCCTGAAGGTTGCTCATCTGGGGAGAAACCGTCTTCTCGTTATAAACACAAAGTGATGACTTTGGCGTCGATTAACTCCTAGATTTTCCTTTTCAGCACATAGCATGCCTTCGTAGGATGATGAATGTATCGATGAAAGAGACAATATTCTGGATCATCGACCTTGCCAGCCTTTTCAGGGTATCTAATGTTAGGTAGCCGAAGTTTGTTTTCCTTCATCAATATTTTGAAGATTTCAGTGATGTCATCCTCATTGAAGGAGAAAGTCCTCTTTGGCTTTCGGGCTCCAGATACCTGAGTCGTACGGTCTTCAGGGAAGATGGTCATAGTTGCATTATCTTCGGACTCAGAGGGAATTCTACCCCCAGCTTTGGATGCTGCTCTGTTTTGTCGAGGGAGACCACCCCCAGACATGTCGTTGTCTGGTTCTTCTTCTTCTTCTTTTTGTTTGCCTTTGTCCACAGAAGTTGATTTAGAAGGACCTGCCTCTGGTATTACAGGATCGGACTCTAGAGGTTTGGAGTTTGCAAGAGATGCGGTAAACCCTAACCCAAAATGAGTTCATTGACAGTAAGGATCACCATGCAATGGTATTCATTTGCCTTTTCCATAATTGAGGCCCTATTTCAACTTCAAATCATAACCCATATTTTACATAATCTTTAAAGCTTGTGGGCTATATCTGTGGATTTGTATTCTCCCAACATCAGACTCGTGAGATTCTTCTTGTAAAATTGGTCTATTCTGTATTCGATCGAAGATTATTTGATGATGATCGTTGTGAGTCGGTGGAACAATAAAGACAGATTCTTCATGTGGCCCATATGTCATGACGACGTTAGGTATTGACGCTACTTCCCACATAACCTCCCCACGCTTGGTAGTTAGGGGAACTAAATCCTGGTTTTGACCCCTGTCTTTGCGTTTCTGGATCAAGAAATCACGCAAATCAGGGAGATTAGCAGAAGAAGAAGAAGAAGGCTTATTTTGCCTTTTTACATCAGTGGGCTTGTGGAGATTAGGAACCATAACCCTTTCTCGGCCATAGGAATACAACAGTCCACCTATATGAGTGGCATATGATCCATCATCCTGCTGAGGAGCGCATCTTCCCGTGAAACGAGCCTCCCTTATGCAAACAGACCTATCCTGGCATAATTTAGATTTTGGCACAGGTTCTCGTAAAATAGGAAAAGTTCGCATAATCTGTAGAGTGGACAACTTCTTCTCTTGTGGGCGTACAAGCCTAGCGGTTGGGAGATCCGCCACTCGTTTTCCCTTGATGTGATCCGAGGGTCCATTTCTCTCATCATAGACGAGAGATATATTTTTACGCGCAAGGCGCGTTTGAAATTTTTGAGTTGGCGCTAAGGCCTTGTCAGAAATTTTGTCTGCCACGTCACAGACGGGAGATAAAGTTTTACGCGCAGGGCGCGTTCTAGACTTCTGGATTGGCACTGGGGCATTGCCAGAAGCTTTGTCTACCACGTCACAGACATGAGACAAAGTTTTACGCGCAGAGCGTGTTCTAGACTTCTGGATTGGTACTGGGGCATTGCCAGAAGCTTTGTCTGCCACGTCACAGACGGAAGACGGATTTTTACGCACAAGGCGTATAGGTGCAACTTTGTTGATCATAGGAGGAGAGCTTGGAGGAAGGGTAGAGGATGTCTTGGGCATCCACACTTTACGCAGCTTTCTGTTGTTCTGGACAGAGAGGGAATGAGAGCTACCCCCTGCACGAAGCATGTCTTCATAAGCAGATTGGTCAAACTGGACGACCAAAGTCTTCTTCGTCGATCCGATGGATACAGCATCGTGTTGAGCAATAGCTTTCTCGTCAGATGAGAAAGTAATCTCCAGCAGAGTCGCCATCTTATGTTTGATGATAAACGAAAGAATGAAACTAGGTTTATACGAAATCCTTTCTTTGTTTACAAACAAGAAAAAAGAGTACAATTAATCCTATACGAGGATGTTAAGTATAATAAAAATAATTCTGGAGAAAAATTGCTATAGGAGTCCGATCTGCGGTCGATCACTTTGTCCCTTGGACCACACGATGATGAAGAAGTGCTGTAGAAGAAGAAGAAGTTTCAAATATTGCAGGAGGGATTGGATTCTCGTTGCCAAATTCGTCAATCACTACTCTCTGTCTGTGCTCTCTCTCTCTCTCTGATCTCTTGATCTCTGATCCTTTTGACCTCTCGATCTTTCGACCCTTCGACCTCTGTGACCGGAGGTCTCTATTTATAGAGCTCAGTCACAGTAACTGTCCAGTTGGCGTAGAAGCCAAACTGTGAAGAGAGTTACACTCTTTATACGGCGGTTATAATAACTGTTACCCACATCTGAATGATCTCCTGAATCTGCGTATGACGCGTATCCCATTATGAGGTAATGCGTATAACTGCTTCTCGAAGATCATGGCATGTAAGCCACGTAGGTAACTGCCCCTCGCATAAAGATGGTTGGCATAAAAGCCAAATAACTGTCTTATTGGCGTAAAAGCCAAATAGCGCGTAAAACTTGAGGCTGCACAAATAATAGATAACCAGCGTAAAAATAACAAATTATCCTTCTTGACTGAGGTCTTGAGCGTATTCTGGGCCAAATAACCTTATCACGTACCTTTGCAAATATAGCCTGAGTTGGCGTATTTCGAGGAGATAGCTTACGGTGTGCTCCTATAGTTGAAAATAGCATGGCTGGCGTATTTTGAGGAGATAACATATGGTGTGCTCCTATGGTTGAAAATAGCCTGGTTGGCGTAAAATGCCAGGATAGTGATGTAAGCGTATTAGCCCTAGTTTTAGCTCTCCCAGTTCATGACAAAATTATAAAGGATAGAACCAAATCTCGTACATTAAATGCAGAGATATGCCTCAATCTCGTGCATTAAATGCCGAGATATGCCTCGAACTCTGCATGAGAAATAGCTTTTGACGTGGCATCTAATTTCGTCTCATCTTGAGCGTAAAAGCTTGTCTCTGCCTGTGTAGAATAGGCAGCGTATTCCTTGAATGCGTAAAAATGACTTGTATCAAGGATATGTCACTAAACGACAGTTTGGGCCTCTATGCAGAATCATCATTACAGCCGTCCTCTCGATCGTAGTGCAGTACTTTTGTCAGGAGTCAGGTTCACTATTCTGTTTGACAGATTCATTCGAGGAATACGAAGAGCTCCTCGTATGACTTTACGTTGCATTAAAGAAAAACATATTTTACGCTATAGGGAGGCATAGCAACCTTTTAAGCCACAACAGCCT
This sequence comes from Iris macrosiphon, assembly GCA_036927795.1. Lineage (NCBI taxonomy): Eukaryota > Viridiplantae > Streptophyta > Magnoliopsida > Asparagales > Iridaceae > Iris > Iris macrosiphon. The sequence goes on along the minus strand of JAYESA010000009.1, from coordinate 146,598,480 downwards.
TGAAGCGCTGCTTTACGCGGGCAACTCTGAAGTCATGTTTTACGCCACACAGCACTGAAGCTCTGTTTTACGCGTGCTTTATGTATGTTGGGGGTTTTACGCAAAAAATTCTCCAGCGTATTTTTTATTCTTCTACAATAGGCAATAGCTCATATCATAGAGATTGGTGTGGTACTTAGTGCATTGGATTTAGAGTTAGTTTATATACATGGATATGTGAGGTAAGTCATTAAGTTTGAATATTAGATTAGATTGTCAAGATACCAGGTAGTAAGGTTAGGTATTCATGAATTCTAAGATTGGGTAAATAGGTAATGGTGAGTGTACTGTGATAAGATACCTAGGAGTAATGAATGAAGGTAATTACCTATATACTATGTATGTGCATCTAAGCCAAGATATTAGTAGATAATATATATATATAATATAATATAATATATGATACTAGTATCCTAGTTACCTAGTGTAGACTAGTATTAGTTAATATTAGCTAATATAACTTGGTATTAACTAGTATAGCCTAATATTAGCAAGATATTAGCTAGTATTAGTAAGTATAATCTAGATGTAACTAGTATTGATCTAGAAACCTAGATTTGACCTAGGTTGACTAGTATTGACTAGTTTAACTCTAAAAGTTAACTCAATAGATACTTTTAACCTAGAATCAAGGTGTGGACCTAGTTTGACTATACTTGACCTAGAAATATGGTTTTAACCTATTTTAGACTTATTTATGATCCAGAAATATATTTTAACATGATAACTCATATATATAGGTCACTTGGACTCTAGTTTAGACTGATTTGGTATTCAATGCTCTAGACCAAAGGCAAGTACATTATCTGATAGTTTTTATTATTTGATATCTACTATGATTCTAGTTTATAGCATTGTTCTACTTGATTCCTTGACACTATGGATACACGAATTAGTATTATCTGGATTCACTCTATTACAACATGTGCATCATACTTGTATGGCTCTGTTTCAGGACTCATTACTGGCATCACTTCAGTATTCACTTACTAGCATTACTTACTTTTAACTGACTGGCCTCGTACTTAATTTGCGTATAGAAACTTGGATTCATTTATACTAGTCGGACAAAAAAATATCTTAGTAGATATATAAACATTCCCAAAAGCTGAAATCACCCCTACTGGTCTAATATGAAAAGATAGCAGTCGCACACCTCACGTACGATGAGCCGTATTACCCCTAGCCGTTTACATGTCAAAAGTGGTATTTGAAAATACTCTCGTTTAGTTATATTCTTGCTGGATTCACATCATACTTGTTGGATACACATCATATCTATCTAGTTCAGTTCTCATTTATTTATAGTCTTTATATACCATACTTTCATGATTCACCATGCATATCTTGTCTTGCTTCTTAAATTAACTGTGACTATATTTTATTCTCTAATTTATTTACCTTCCTTGCTCATCATGTATTATTTTATATAACTGTTTTATAGACTTTGTCAATTAATTAGAACTTCTATTGGGTTATACTTTGCTCTAATCCTGACTGGATAAAAATTTTCAAAGGACCTGGAGGATTGGTGTTCGACCTATTACGGACCTCAGGATATTGATGGTATAGACATGGACCACGTATCTCAAGAGTGATTGCCAGGAGGACTAGCCGGTTCACTAGTTAGCCTAGTTAGTTTTATTAGCATATTGGTACCGGATTTATTTTTGTCTTATATTTGAGACTTGGATATTATTTTTATTTGTTGTTGTTATTGTTGTTTAGACTTTGTAGTTGATAGATTTCTTTGATATCTTCTCATTCTTTAGATTTTTTATTGAGTATTTATCATTGTCATTATTATCATATTGTCCTCCTTCTTGGAGTTGAGATATCATTGACAGATTATATATATATTGTACGAGATGCTAGTTAGTTAGTGATGACCTAGACAACATTCTATCGTCGATGCTGCAGGGTAGGCTGGACGTAACCACGTATTCGTGTCCCTACACTGGGTACGGGTCGTGACACATTTTCGTGGTGGCCTATGCAAGTCTGTCTTCGTAATTAGTGCAAAGTCGTGGTAGAAAAATGGCTTAGTTGTACTACTACGAGATTGCGATAGAATATAGGATATAGGTATAAAGAGAATACTCAATCACAACTAGGAAAACTTCCAATCTATTAATTTTGCTATCCTTATTCAGTCTGAATATTGCTTCTTTTGAAATATATTGTCCTTCTTTTGGTGATATCGTATCTTGCGCAATATTGATTCCTTTGTTTTGATCCGTCTTCAGGATGGCGCCGAAGACCCGATCGCATCGTTCTGGTAAAATCTCAGCGAGGTTGGTTAATTCACCACCTCTGAGACGAGCAGCAGCAACAACTACCGCTCCATCGTCTCCAGCTCAAAGGTTTGCTTCACCAATCCAGGTAGGGATCTCAGTAACAGCTTTTGGGGGTGATCTACCTCCAGTTCAGATGATAGTGCTAGCAATTTCAGAGGAGCTTCCACCACCCCCACCCCAGTTGACGTCGGGCAGATATTTGTGCTCTTTAGGGAGATGATGGAGGCCCAGAGGGCCTAGGCGGAGGCTCAGTACCTCCAGTCAGACATGATATGGCAAGAAAGAGATAACACCCATCAGTTAGCGCTAGCAGCCGTGGAGAGAGTAGCGCTTACTCAGCCGTAGATTATTTTATTCCAGCCTGATCCGCAGGAGCCGAGGCCAGGCACTATTGTTGATTTCAAGACGATGGGGTCCAAGGACTTCAAGGGCATAAAAGGGATCTTATATGCCAACGATTGGATCGAGGACGTAGAGAGGAACCTATAACTGGTACAGATTCCGAGAATCTACGAGTGGAGGCAGCGAGCAGCTAGATGTTCGACATAGCACTGACGTGGTTCCGTACTGACCCGAGGATCGTGATGACAAGATTGACTTAGAAAGATTTTAAAGAGATTTTTAAGAAAAATTTCTTTTCGAACGTAGCTCTGAATGCCCTAGAGAGCCAGTTCATATACCTTGTCTAGGGGAGCATGACAGTGGACAAGTATGCCGCAGAGTTATGCAGATTGAGCACATTTGTGGAGGGACAGAATCCCCAAAGGAAGTCCAGGAAGTTTCAGAAGGATTTGATCAGGGAGATCAAATCTCTCACTAGGGGACACCATACAGGTACATTTGAGGAGATCCTAGTAGATGCACAGAGGGCTGAGAATGACTTGGATTTCAAGTCCAAGAGGGTAGAGATGTATCGGGTGGTGCTAGTAGTGGTGAGGGACCAGCTAAGCTTCCCCATATCCAGGAGAAGCAGCAGGTTCAGGCGCTGGTTTGTGCTCTAGTTCAACAACAGCCTCAGAGGCAGGTTCAGCCATTGCCCACTTGTGCCTACTGTAGGAAGTCAGGACACACTTGGGATGTTTGTAGGAGGAGGTTGAAGGTATATTTGTTTTGTGGATCCGCCATACACCAGATAAGAGATTGCCTACCGTACCTCTATTTTGTGGAGTACGAGGTCAAAGAGATAGAGCTAGGCCACTTGTGGTACAACAGCATGCCCTACACCAGCAGAGAAAGATACCCCAACTTGGTAGGACATTTACAATGACGAGCGAGGAGGTCGATGCTACAGGTGATGGGTTAGCAGGTTTTGTTTTGTTTCGTCCTGTTCCTTTCTTTGATTTTCATCTATTATTGTATGCTTCATTAGTACCTTCTAGATTGCTCTTTTTCTATATTGTAGTTAGTGTAGTTAGTATACCACGATTGAGACTGCAAAATCATGACAAGTAAGACTATAACCATATATGCTGTTTTCTTTTCATACCTTCTTAAGGGACTTCTTCCCCGCTAGCTAGCGGGCCAAAGCAAAGATTGTATATGGTATGATTTTATATGAGAATTTTCTTGGACCATGATTGATGGGGGTTTGACCTAGAAGGAGTATGATCACATTTAAATTTTGAGGACAATTTTTCTAAGGAGAGTAGGATTGTCATCCCCACATTTCTAAATGAAGGTATTTTTGCCATTTTGTATTTATTATAGTCAGTGATTGTATTATATTATATTTTTTTTTTGAGCTACTAATTATTTTATGTATTATGATATTTATTTAAGAGTTAGTGGACTAGCCTATATATTTGGACTTGATACTAGTGGACCTAATTAGAACTTGTCATGAAACATTGAGCCCAACATTGCAATAGGTCCAATTAGACTCATTCATGTAGTTAATTAGGAGAGTTAGATTATTTTTTATTTATTTAGAAGCTTCCAAATATAGCCCTACCTAATTAATACCTCATGACTAGTTAGTAGGGGCATTGTACACATTATATATTGCTTGGAGGGAAAGAAAAGGGGGCCGACCAAATTTAAGAGGGATCTCTCTCTCTCTCCGACCAAATTTAAAAGGGATTTCTCTCTCTCTCTCTCTCTCTCTCTATATATATATATATATATATATATCTTCTCTCCATAATTGATTCATTCTAGATCCCCAATTTTGTTCATCACCCCTACTAGTCTAATCTGAAAAGATAGCAGTCGCACACCTCACGTGCGATGAGCGGTATTACTCCTAGTCGTTTACATATCGAAAGTGGTATTTCAAAACACTCTAGTTTAGTTACATTCTTGCTGGATTCACATGATACTTGTTGGATAGACATCATATCTATCTAGTTCAGTTCTCATTTATTTACAGTCTTTATATACCATACTTTCTTGATTCATCATGAATATCTTGTCTTGCTTCTTAAATTATCTGTAACTGTATTTTATTCTCTTATTCATTTACCTTCCTTTCTCATCATGTATTACTTTTTATAACTACTTTATAGTTTTTTGTCAATTAATTGGAACTGCTATTGGGTTATACTTCGCTCAAATCCTGACTGGATAACATTTTTCAGAGGACCTGGAGGATTAGTGTCCGATCTATTACAGAACTCAGGATGATGATGGTACAGCCACAGACCTCATAGCATATGAGTGATTATCGGGAGGACTAGCCGGATCACTAGTTTGCCTAGTTAGTTTTTTTAGCATATTGGTACCAGATTTATTTTTGGCTTATATTTGAGACTTGGATATTATTTTTATTTGTTGTTATTGTTGTTTAGACTTTGTAGTTGATAGATTTATTTCATATCTTATCGTGCTTTAGATTTGTGATTGAGTATTTATCATTGTCATTATTATCATATTGTCCTCCTTCTTGGAGTTGAGATATCATTGACAAATTATATATATATTGTTTGAGATGCTAGTTAGTTAGTGATGACCTATACAACATTCTATCATCGATGCTGCGGCGTAGACTGGACGTACCGACGTACTCATGCCCTTACACCGGGTGTGGGTCGTGACATCCTTCATGGACAGGTTATCAGGATACAATCAAATCAAGATATTTCTTGATGACGAGAAGCACACATCGTTTTGAACACCGATAGAAGTGTACTGCTACATAGTTATGACCTTCAATCTGAAGAACGCCGGTGCTATATACCAGCGAGCTATGAGCACCATCTTCTATGAACATCTATGCAAGACTGTGGAGTGTTACGTTGATGATATCGTCGTTAAGAGTCACTCCAAAGATGATCATCTCCGGGACTTGAAGACTGTGTTCGATATCATGCGTGCGTACCAACTTAAGATGAATTCCATCAAATCCTTCCTAGGAGTCTCCAGCGGCAAGTTCCTGGGTTTTGTCATAACTTTGAAGGGTATCCACGTAGACCCTGACAAGACTAAAGCAATTCTTGAAATACGCCCACCGAAGAACCTCGAAGATCTTCTTGGCATTCTAGGAAGACTGGCATACATCAAGAGGTTCATATCAAACCACTATGGACGTTGTCAGCTGTTCACTTAGCTTATGAAGAAGGGAGTCACATTTGTCTGGAACGAAGAATTCTAACATATTTTCGACGACATCAAGGACTATCTCATGAACCCCCCTTAGTTGGTGGACCCATTATGGGAAGACACTTCTTACTATATTTGTCACTCTCACTTCTCCAAATAAGGGTAATTTAGTACTTTGGCCTAGTTATTTTATTTTAATTAAATATTATTTAGTGTGCTATATAATTATTTGGTACTTTATATTATTTATTTATAATTAGTAGGCTAGCTTAGTTAATTGGACTTGACACTTGTGAATCCAATTAGACTTGTCATGACAACTAGTGAACCCAGCATGGACTAGGCCCAATAGACCCATTCCCTTTAATTAATTAGGAAGATTAGACTAATTTGCATTAATGAAAAGACTTTCCATTTTAGCCCTCACTAATTATTCTTTATAATGAATCAATGGGAGGTAAATTGGATAATGCAAGGTTGCTTGGAGAAGGGGAAAGTGGCCAGACCTATAGGGAGGTTCTCTCTCTCTCTCTCTCTCTCTCTCCTCTTTATTTACTCCTTTATTTTGAGATCCCCAATTCATAGATCCCCAATTACCTCATTCCTCCATCAATTTATTTGAATTTTCTTATCACTTTCACTATTAGAAGAGCTTTGGGGCTTGGAGAAGCAAGGAGCACAAGAAGGAGGAGCATTGGTAGAGTGATCGTGTCCGGATCGTGTCCACTTAAGTTTTTTATTGGAAATCCATCTCTCAATTGGTAATTTATGAATTACACTTCATTGTAGCTTCTAAATAATGCATTTGACCCTTAGAAATAACCCCATGGCATATGACTATCTATAGGAACAAGTTCTAGATTAATTGGTTATATATTATGAATTTTATGTGTTGATTTGTGTGTATTTTAGGGAAATTATGAGATTGACACATTAAGTGTGTTTTATGAGACAAATTTAGCCTAATTGGACTTAGATTGGGATTGTGGGACTACATACGTGTCCATATATGGACATAAATAGGCCGTATCATGGTATTTTATGATATCGTGTGATACGGGACTCTATTTTGTGTATTTCTATGTTTTTTTTCTTCAATTTCTTTTGTAACAAGTCGTAATAGTTATTTTTAGTTGTATTTGATATTGTGGAGGATCTATTATGGAGAATTGGTGAATAGTGATACTTGATTGAACACGTATCATTGAGTATCATAATTACACACACTAAGTATTTGATTATTGATACTTATATATATATATATATATATATATATTGTGGTGTATATCTATATGTATATGATTATACTTAACTGTGTATGTATAAATAGATAGATGAGAGTGTCCACAGTTTACTATATAATTAATTAGGCTGATGGCCTACAGTGTGGCAGAAATCAGTGTGTGTGTGTGTTTGTGTGTGTGAGTTTGGTTTGTTGCTGTGATGTTAGAGGGTGTGCACTATGGGCAACAGCAGCAACTTAGCATGTTGGTGCACACAGCATGTTGTAGAACCTGGTGTGCTATGCTATGAGGGATAGGTGGTTGTCATATTGAGTGTATCATTATGTACTATAGTTGAGTATTTTAGATGGTGTTCAGAATATTAGAGTAGGTAGTAGCAGCAGTATAGGAAGATAACTTGGGGTGTCAGTTGTTAAACTGAATGAGAGGGAGCAGCAACAACAGTGTCTGCAGTGTGGGACACAGTGGGTATGATATGTATTTGCAGAGCTCGAGCACAGGCAGTCTAGTACTGAGCATAGGTAAGAGAGTTGGGTGTATCACAGTATCTTATGTACTCCTGTTCAGTAGTATAGTGTCCTTTAATACCAGTGAAGTATAGATGAATGCATCAATGTGGTGGCAGTGGTAGTAGCAGTTTTATGTGTGAGATAGGGTACATGCCATGTTGCAGGCAACTTCCAGTGCAGTGGAGGGTGTTGAGTTGCGGAGTTGGGTTTAATGTGCTATAATGCACATCCGTATACTGTAATGAGTGAGCACGAAGGGCTGGGATAGGCCAAGGAAGGACTGATACCTGGAATTTAGGAAGTAACGACTGTAGTGTGATACACAGTGTGTATCACACATTAGAGAGAACTTTATGTGAGCTGTTGGGCTCAGGTAAGGATATTACCTGGGCACTTGAGTGAGGGTGTTAGGAGAACCACAGTAAGGAGTAACTTTTGAATGAGCATTCAGTTTAAGGGGAAAGTGTGATGCATAGGTAATGAATTAAAAGAAGTAAATATGATTTCAGTCAACTGTGTAATATTGGTATCAGTTTTTTCAGTTGGGTATCAAGTTGAGAATATCAGAATGTGTGTCAGTTTTATGCACTGACATGACACTGTTATGCATTCAGGTATGGGGTATTAGTTAGAGATAAAGAGGAATGATTTAGTGGCAGCAGTAGTAGAAGTTGTGTAGGTATTTAGTAGTGATGTTAGTATGTGTGGTTTCAGTTGTGTATCTTTAAGAGAGTTAGAGTTATTGGTTAAGTTAGACTAGTGTATCAGTTAGAATTGCAGGTTAGGTATTAGTTAGAGATTAGTGTTAGTAGATGTTGTGTTATTTTGAGTTTTGATATCATTGGTTACTTAGTATCAGAGGGTTAGTCATGTTAGTAATTGTTAGGATATATTTGTAGTATCATTAGTATTAAGGTATAATAAGATTAAGATTTCTATGGTATTGTTAAATATTAGACTTCACTAATATCTTTATGAGTTATATAGCTAGTACTAGTTAGTTAGTAACCCTTATAGGCTAATTATCTAATATTGAGCCTAAAAACCTCAGTTTGGACCTAGTATGATTTAGTTGAGCTATAATAAACCCAGTAGTGACCTAGAATCATACATTAGTGTATTCTCTTACCAGTTCTCATTTATTACCCCAATTAACTTAATATTTCCTAAATAGGATTGTATGACACCAGCTTGGGCATCGAGAGACACCTTTGCTCTGGACCAAAGGCGAGTATATTTCTCTGATAGTTTTTATTTCATGATAGTGTATATATCGTATGTTCTAGAACTGTATACTTGATTCTGACATAGTGCTTACACGAACTGGTACTATATGAATCCTGTCTGGAGATATTTTTTTCTACCGTGTTCAGCGGGTACTCCTTTACATGTATTTCATCATGTGTATCGGGTATTGATTATCGTGTACTTCGTGTTCACACACTGCTTATGTTTAGTGTGCCCATATTCGTGTTCGTAACGTGTCGTGATTGGATCCTTTAGTATTGGTTAGGGATGGGGGAGTAGGAGTTGGTTATGTGATCAAGCCCAAGTGTATTCGTGTACATGTCGATTACATATTACACGTATAATCGAGTTACAATATTGTAATCATGTTCAACCAAAACCGATCACATAATAAACTTGTACTCTATGGCGCAGTAGGTAGTTTCATCTATTTCTATTACTTACAGTTATTCATATTGCTTGTTCTTTATTCCAGTACATTACTTGTTCATTCTAGTTCATTCTATTCTCTATTGCTAGTTATCTTGTATTCTTTTCTATTATCTGTTATATATGCTCTATTATGTATTTGAAACTACTTTCAGAGGTATATACTTCGCTCCAATCCTGGCTAGATACATTTTTCAGATGATTGGCTTGTGAATCATTATACTACGTATTACGGGCCGCGGGACGGCGAGCCATTAGGGGATTCTCTCCTAGAGCGGGAGGACATAGTACTAGTGACCGATGAGTTCTAGTTATATAGTTTTGGACTCATGGCATGTATATAAATTTTGGATAGTTGTTGAGCCTAGATTTATAGTATTGGACTTGTGGATGTATTCGTGACTCATATTTCTCTTTTATTCCATATTGTACTTTCATCCTCCTTTAGTTTTATTTTGTGATTGAGTATAGTTTACCATTATCATATACCATATTATTTTTTTGTTGGGAGTTTATATATATATATATATATTGTATGAGATATTTAGATAGTATGGTTGACCCAAACAACACTCTACCGCCGATGCTGCAGTATAGGTTGGGCGTTGTTCGCTACTCGTGCCTTTGTTCCGGGTGCGGGTCGTGACATATTTTTAGTGGTGGCCCATGCAGGTCAGAGTCACAATTAGAGCGATATCGTAGTAGTGCTGACCTAGAGTACTGCTACGAGCCTATTTTAGGATATAGGCTGAGACTATACTCAATCACAACTAGGGAACATTTCCAAATATCTATTTTGCTATCCTTATCTATTTAAATGCTTGCTTTACTTTGAATAATTTTGTCCTTCTTTGATGATATCGTATCTTACTCAATATCAATTTATTTGTTCAATATATATTCAGCATGCCGCCGAAGACGCGTTTCCAGTGCTCAAGCACAGTGTCAGCGAGGTCGGTCATTTCGTTGCCTCTTTGGGCAGTACCAGCAGACACCATTCCAGCAGCTTCAGTTCAAAGGTCCGCTTCATCGATCCAGGTAAAAAAATTTGCAGCAGCTTTTGGGGGTGCTCTACCTATGGTACAGAGGACAGCGCTGACAGTCTCAGAGGATCTTCCACCTCCACCACCCGCAGTCGATCTGACACAGATGTTTATACTCTTTTAGCAGATGATAGAGGCGCAGCAGCGCCAGTCATAGGTTATGAGGCAGGGCATTAAGAATGCCCACCAGATTGCGCTCACAGCAGTCGAGAGAGTCGCCTTGGTCCAGCCACAAACGATACCACCTAAGTTTATCCCGCAGCAATCGTGGCCGGGGATAATCATAGATTTTAAGAGAATGGGGCCGAAGGATTTTAAAGGCACCGAGGGGATTCTTTATGCTGATGATTGGATAGAAGACATTGAGAGGAACCTGCGACTGGCGTAGATTCTAGAGAGGTTGCAGGTAGAGGTCACAAAAAGCATGATGTTTGATATCACATTGACTTGGTTCAGGACGGACCCCAGGATCTCAGCACTGGGACTTACTTGGGAAGCTTTTAGGATCTCTTTAAGGAAAAGTTATTTCCAGATATGGCTCTGACATCTCTAAAGAGCCAGTTTCAGTACCTCATCAGGGAGGTATGACGATGGATGAGCATGCGATAAAGTATTATAGATTAGGCTACTTTGTGGAGGGACATAACCCCAGAGGTAAGGCCAGAAAGTTCAGGAAGGTCCTGAATAAGGAGATTAAATCACATACGAATGGAGATCCCACCGCTACTTTTGAGAAGATTGTGAGGCGGGCACAGCGGACAGAGGATGATCTAGAGCTTGGCTCCAAGAGGCCGAGGGACATAGGAGGATCCAGTACTAGCACGGGTCCAACGTAGCGGCTTTACTTTCAACAGCAACATCAAAGACACTTCCAACAGCCGAGGTAGCAGTACCTTGTACCCGCTAGAGTGCCTTTATAGCATGCGCATCAGATCCAGAGGCCAGATATTCCTTGCCCATTCTGTAAGAAGCTAGGACATGGATGAGATGCGTGCAGAATGAGATTATGCCAGTATTTATTCTGCGGATCAGGAGACCACCAGTTGAGGGCTTATCCTAGAGCTCCAGCTCGCCCAGCTCAGGGCGGGGCCCAGGCACAAAGAGCACCCCCGAGACCCCCAGTGGGACAACAGCGAGGACCTCCCTTACCAATACAACAGCAGCAGTTTTCTCAGCCCCAGTAGCAACAGAGAGGTGCCAAACGACTGAGGCGAGCATTCGCCTTGACCATTGAGGAGGAGGAGGAGCCAGTTGGTGATGTTATTTAAGGTTCGGTCTATCTTGATTCTTTTCTAGCTCATGCTTTATTTGATTCCGGTGCTTTACATAGTTTCATATCTATATCTTTTGCTTTGAAGCATCATCTTGTGACTGAACTATTGGAGAGGACTTGAAAGATCATAACCGGGGGTAGCATTATCCTGGTTAGTGATGTTTGCAAGGATCGGAGAGTTTCCTTGGGAGGTCAAGAGTTGAGCGTGTATCTACTCGTAATAGCACTTTAGAGTTACGACATAGTACTCGAGATGGATTGGTTGAGTGGGCACCATGCTAGTATCGATTATCGTGGAGGCAAAGTTTTGTTTCAGCCGCTAGGAAAGCCAGAGTTTGAGTTTGTTAGAGAAGTAGTAGAACATAGTATAGGAGCCTTTTGTGGAGCTATGGTGGAAGAGCAAGAGCCACCACATCCTTTGATAGCGGAGTATATGGATTTCTTTTCGGAGGAGTTACCGGGGTTGCCACCAGACCAAGATATAGAGTTCTCCATAGACTTGGTGCCAAGCACAGAGCCAATATCGCATCACGTCTATGTCTATAGGATGAACAACAGCGAACTGGTAGAGTTAAAGAAACATGAGGATGAGTTGCAGGATAAAGGCTTCATCCGGTCCAGTTTATCACCGTGGGGTGCTCCGATATTATTTGTACCAAAGAATGATGGGAAGGTACATATGTGTATCTACTATAGGGCTCTCAATAACCTCACTATCAAGAACAAATATCCGTTGCCACGGATTGACAATTTATTTGATCAGTTGAGTGGAGGAAAGGTGTTCTCAAAGATAGACTTGAGGTCGGGGTACCCTCAGGTGAAAGTAAAGAAGGAAGATATCCCGAAGACAGCTTTCAGGACTCGGTATAGGAAGTTCGAGTTCTTGGTGATGTCGCTTGGTTTGACCAATGCCCCAGCGGTATTCATGAACCTGATGAATAAGGTATTTTGTTAGTACCTTGATCAGTTTGTGGTGGTATTCATTGATGACATACTGATATATTCGAAGATCCCGGAGGAGCATGAGAAGCACATGAGGATAGTTCTGGAGACCCTCAGGTAGGAGAAGTTTTATGGAAAGATTTTAAAGTATGAGTTCTTCCTTGATAAGGTTGAATTCCTCGGACATGTGATTACAGGAGATGGCTCAATAGACCCGAAGACAATTTCAGCAGTTGAGTCATGGTCTACCCCGAGTTCAGTGGCAGCGATCAAAAGCTTATTGGATTGGCAGGCTATTATCGGAGATTTGTTCAGTATTTTTTCAAGATTGTAGAGCCGATGACTAGGCTAACTAGGAAGGACGTAGAGTTTGTCTGGACCGAGGAGTGTTAGGCTGCTTTTGAGGAGCGGAAGAAGAGGTTGACTACAACTCCAATATTGACGTTGTCATCGGGGACAAGAGAATCTTTTATATATAGTGATGTTTCGGGTAAGGATTTGGGTTATGTGTTGCAGCAGAACGGAAAGATGATTGCCTATGCTTCCAGGCAATTACGCCTGCATGAGAAGAATTACCCTACCCATGACTTGGAGTTGGCCACGGTTATTTTTTCTCTCAAGCTGTGGAAACACTACTTGTAAGGAGAGCGGGTAGAGATCTTCATAGACCATAAGATCTTGAAGTATGTGTTTACACAGAAGGAGCTCAATATGAGGCAGAGGAGGTAGTTGGAGTTGATAAAGGACTTTGACATCTCGTTGCAGTATCATCCAGGGAAGGCCAATGTAGTCGTGGATGCCTTGATGTATCTAGTGGCTATGTACTTGACGAGGGACAGACACTTGTTGGTCGATCTAGATAGCTTGGGTATTGAGGTGTTAGTTCCTGGAGTTACAGCACATATATAGGGACTTCAGGTACAGTCAGAGTTGATGGACCGAATCAGAGCTGCACAGTTCGAGGATGAGTCTCTGAGGAGCATCAAAGCGCTAGTCCAGATGGGATTGGCAGATGATTTCAGTATTAAAGAGGATAAATCATTGCGATACGGTACCAGATTGTGTATGCCGAGTGGGGCATTACACGAGAAGGTTCTTCAGGAGGCGCATCAATCTCAGTACTCTATGCATCTAGGTGCCAATAAGATGTATAGAGACATGAGAGAGCATGTATGGTGGTATGGTATAAAGTAGGAGGTGGCTAGCTTCGTACCCAGATGCTTAGTATGCCAGCGGGTAAATGCAGAGAGACAGAGGCCAGGTGGATTGCTTCAGCCTTTACCCATTCCAGAGTAAAAATAGGAACAAGTGACGATGGACTTTGTATCGGGGCTTCTGCATTCTTCAGGAGGTAAAGACGCGATTTGGGTCATCGTTGACAGGTTAACCAAATCGGCCCACTTTTTGCCATTCATAGTGGGTACGTCTACGGAGAAGCTCACGAAGATGTATGTACGAAATATAGTCAGATTGCATGGAGTTCCTGTAAGCATAGTCTCAGATCGGGATAGTCGCTTCATATCCCACTTCTGGAGGAGTTTGCAGGCTAGCTTGGGCACCCAACTCAAGTTTAGTACCGCATACCACCCCCAGATAGACGGGTAGTCGGAGAGGACTATCCAGACTCTCGAGGATATTCTATGCACTTGTGTTTTGGATTTTGGACGCTCTTGGGAGGATCAACTTCACTTGGTAGAGTTTGCTTATAACAACAGCTATCAGGCCAATATCGAGATATCACCATTTGAGGCATTGTATGGACAAAGATGTCGCACTCCATTATCTTGGGATGATTTTAGTGAGAGAGACTTATTGGACCAGAGATGGTTGTGGATGCAGCTGAGAAGCTGAAGCTTATCAGAGATAGAATTCGAGTGGCACAGGACAGACAATGGCATTGGGCCGATAGACACCGGAGACCTTTGGAGTTTGAGGAAAAGGTTTTATTTGTATTGCTTGTGTTTGTCTTATTTTAGATAGAGTGTTAAGGCTATAATTTGTTCTAGATCGGCGATCTAGTGTTCTCGAGGATTTCTCCGATACGGGACACGATTCGCTTTGGTAGAGGCGGGAAGCTTAGTCCACGGTACATCGAACCCTTCGGTAAGACTAGACTTGCGGCCTGTACTAGAGGGAGTGCATAACGCGTTCCACGTATCACAGTTGAGATGGTACGTGGCAGATCCTAGCCATGTTTTGGATCATCGAAGATCGAGGTTGGTCCTACTCTCAATTATCTAGAGCAGCCCATGGAGATTCTGGATCGCAGGAAGAAGGTGCTGCAAAACCAGACGATTCATTTGGTACGCGTCGCATGGAGGCATCACTTGCTAGGAGAGTCTACCTAGGAGCGAGAGGCCGAGATGTACGAGCGATATCCTTATATGATTGATCCGTGAGGTAAAATTCTTTATTGTTTTTTGTGATTGCTTTTTGGAGATAGTTTCTTCCTTAAATTTTGATAAATTTTTTTTAAGATGGGTAGGATTGTCACCCTCACTTCTCTAAATAGGGGTAATTTAGTAATTTGGCCTAGTTATTTTATTTTTAAAAATTAAATATTATTTAGTGTGCTATATAATTATTTGGTGCTTTGTATTATTTATTTATAATTAGTAGGCTAGCTTAGTTAATTGGACTTGACACTTGTGAACCCAATTAGACTTGTCATGATAACTAGTGAGCCCAACATGGAGTAGGCCCAATAGACCCATTCCCTTTAATTAATTAGGAAGATTAAACTAATTTGCATTAGTTAAAAGACTTCCCATTTTAGCCCTCATTAATTATTCTTTATAATGAATCATTGGGGGGAAAATTGGACAATACAAGGTTGCTTAGAGAAGGGGGAAGTGGCCGGACCTATAGGGAGGTCCTCTCTCTCTCTCTCTCTCTCTCCTCTTTATTTACACCTTTATTTTGAGATCCCCAATTCTCTCATTCCACCATCAATTTACCATCAATTTATTTGAATTTCCCTATCAATTTTACCATTAGAAGAGCTTATGAGCTTGGAGAAGCAAAGAGCACAAGAAGGAGGAGCATTGGTAGAGAGATCGTGTCCAGATCGTGTCCATTTGAGTTTTTATTAGAAATCTATCTCCCAATTGATAATTTCTAAATTTCTCTTCATTGTAGCTTTTAAATTATGCATTTGACCCTTAGGAATCACCCCCTATGGCATATGACTACCTATATGAACAAGTTCTAGATCAATTGGTTATGTATTATAAATTCTATATGTTGATTTGTGTGTATTTTGGGGGAATTAAGATATTGCCACATCAAGTGTGTGTCATGAGACCAATTTAGCCTAATTGAACTTAGATCGGGATTGTGGTACTAGATACGTATCCACAAATAGATACGAGTAGGCCGTATCATGGTATTTTGTGATACCGTGTGATATAGGACTCTATTTTGTGTGTTTTTATGTTTTCTCCTTCAATACCTTTTGTAACAAGTCGTAATAGTTATTTTTAGTTGTATTTGATATTATGGAGGGTCTATTATGGAGAATTGGTGAATAGTGACACTTGACTGAACATGTATCATTGAGTATCATAATTACACACACCAAGTGTTTGATTTTTGACATTTGTATATATATATATATATATGTGTGTGTGTGTGTGTGTGTGTGTGTATTATGGTGTATATCTATGTGTATATGATTATACTTAACTGTGTATGTATAAATAGATAAATGAGAGTGTCCACAGTTTACTGCATAATTGATTAAGCTGATGGCCTGCAGTGTGGCTGACATTAGTATGCATGTTTGTGTGTGTGAGTTTTGTTTGTTGCTGTGGTGTTAGAGGGTGTGCACTATGGGCAACAGCTGCAACTTAGCATGTTGGTGCACATAGAATGTTGTAGAACCTGGTGTGATGTGCTATGAGGGATAGGTGGTTGTCATATTAAGTGTATCATAGTGTCCCATAGTTGAGTATTTTAGATGGTTTTCAAAATATTAGAGTTAAGGCATGTATTTGGAAGGGGAAGATCTGGAGACAGCAACAATAGAACAGATGCAGGTATGGCAGCTATGTGCAAGCCAAGGGGTGATTTTTGACTGTAATGTGATGCATTCAGGCATGTGTGATGAGGGAAGTTATAGCAGCAAAGGACTCCAATGATGGCAGTAGTAGCATTGGCAGTCAAGTATGATATAAGGGGGAGTATCAGTACACTGTGTTTCCTGATAAGAGTAGGTAGTAGCAGCAGTATAGGAAGAGAAATTGGGGTATTAGTTGTTAAACTGAATAAGAGGGAGCAGCAACAACATTGTCTGTAGTGTGGGACACAGTGGGTATGATATGCATTTGCAGAGCTCAAGCACATGCAATCCAGTACTGAGCACAGGTAAGAGTGTTGGGTGTATCATAGTATCTTATGTACTCATGTTCAGTAGTATAGTGTCCTTTAATACCAATGAAGTATAGATGTATGCATCAATGTGGTGGTAGTGGTAGTAGCACTTTTATGTGTGAGATAGGGTGCAGGCCATATTGCAGGCAACCTCCAGTGCAGTGAAGGGTGTTAAGTTGAGGAGTTGGGTTCAATGTGCTGCAATGCACATCTATATACTGGCTTGAGTAAGCATGAAGGTGTGGGGTAGGCCAAGGAAGGACTAATACCTGGAATTTTTGAAGCAACAACTTCAATGTGTACACATTGTGTATCACACATTAGAGGAAACTTTATATGAGCTGTTGGGCTCGGGAAGGATATTACCTGGACACTTGAGTGAGGGTTTGAGGAGCATCACAGTGAGGAGTGACTTTTGAATGAGCATTCAGTTTAAGGGGCAAAGTGTGATGCATAGGTAATAAATTAAAGAAGTAAATGTGAGTTCAGTTAACTGTGTAATATTGGTATCCGTTTTGTCAGTTGGGTATCAAGTTGAGAATATTAGAATGTGTATCAGTTTTATGCATTGATATGACACTGCTATGCATTCAGGTATTAGTTAGAGATAAAGAGAAATAATTTAGTGGTAGCAGTAGTAGAAGTTGTGTAGGTGTTTAGTAGTGATGTTAGTATGTGTGGTTTTAGTTGTGTAGCTTTAAGAGAGTTAGAGTTATTGGTTAAGTTATGACTAGTGTATCAGTTGGTATTGTAGGTTGGGTATTTGTTAGAGATTAGTGTTTGTAGATGTTGGGTTATTTTGAGTTGTGATATCATTGGTTACTTAGTATCAGAGGGTTAGTCATGTTAGTAATTATTAGTATATATTTGTAGTATCATTAGTATTAAGGTATATTGAGATTAAGGTTTCTATGGTATTGCTAAATATTAGACTTCACTAATATCTTTATTAGTTATATGGCTAGTACTAGTTAGTTAGTGACCCTTATAGGCTAATTTACTAATATTGAGCCTAAAAACCTCAGTTTGGACCTAGTATGATTTAGTTGAGCTAGAATAAACCCAGTAGTCCCAGAATTATACATTAGCGCATTCTCTTACCAGTTCTCATTTATTATACCAATTAACTTGATATTTCTTAAATAGGATTGTGTGACACCATCTTGGGCATCGAGAGACACCTTTGCTCAAGACCAGAGGCTAGTACATTTCTCTTTTAGTTTTTATTTCATGATAGTGTATATATCGCATGTTCTAGAACTGTATACTTTATTCTAATACATTAGTTACACGGACTAGTACTATATGAATCCTGTCAGGAGATGTTATCCCCTACCGTGTTCAGCGGGTACTCGTTCATATATATTTTATCATATGTATCGGGTATTGATTATCGTGTACTTCGTGTTCACACACTGTTCATGTTTAGTGTGCCCATATTCATGTTCATAATGTGTCGTGATTGGATCCATTAGTATTGGTTGGGGATGGGATTGTAAGAGTTGGTTATGTGATCAAGATCAAGTGTATTCGTGTACATGTCGATTACATATCACACGTGTAAGCGAGTTACCATATTGTAATCATGTTCAACCCAAACCGATCATATAATAAACTTGTACTCTATGGCACAGTAGCTAGTTTCATCTATTTCTATTACTTGAAGTTATTCATATTGCTTGTTCTTCATTCCAGTACATTACATATTCACTCTAGTTCATTCTATTCTCTATTGTTAGTTTTCTTGTATTCTTTTCTATTATCTGTTATATATTCTCTATTATATATTTGGATCTGCTTTCAGTGGTATGTACTTTGCTCTAATCCTGACTGGATACATCTTTAAGATAATTGGCTTGTGGATCAGTATCCCACGTATTACGTGCCACAAGACGGTGAGTCATTAGGGGATTCTTTCCTAAAGAAGGAGGACATAGTACCAATGACCGAGGAGGTCTAGTTATATATTTTTGGACTCAGGGCATGTATATATATATATTTTGGAGAGTTGTTGAGCCTAGACTTATAGTATTGGACTTGTGGATGTATTTGTGACTCATATTTCTCTTTTATTCCATATTATGCTTTCATCCTCCTTTAGTTTTATTTTGTGATTGAGTGTAGTTTACCATTATCATATACCATATTGTTTCCTTGTTGGGAGTTGAGATGACATTGACAGGTATCAAATATGTATTGTATGAGATATTTAAATAGTATGGTTGACCCAGACAGCGTTCTACCATCGATGTTGTGGCATAGGCTGGACGTTGTTCGCTACTCGTACCCTTATTTCGGGTGCGGATCATGATAATATGTGCGAGCAATTGATCACTCCCTTAGGGCTCTGCTATCCCAGAAAAGCGATGTAGGTCATGAACAGGCCATCTACTATCTCAGCAGAATGATGGCCGACACAGAGCACAGATACAACCCCATTGATAATGAGTGCCTCGCTCTGGTCTTCGCCATTTAGAAGACTCGATATTACGTGGCTGGACAAACCATCCATGTGATCTCGCAAGTTAATCCGCTCAGGGTCCTTATGACTAAACCCGGAGCGCTCAACTCTCGCCTAGCCACATGGGCAATACTGTTGTCACCATACGACATGGTATTTATCCCACAAAAGGCAGTCAAAGGCAAAGCATTGGAAGATTTCCTTGTAGCCTACCCTGTACGGGAAACCTTAAAGCTCTACAAGAAGATCCCAAATGAGGTATTGGACTCAAAAATGTCCACAAGCGCAGAAGTTGTTTGGTGAATGTTCTTCGACGGTGCTTCAAGAACAGGACCCAAAGGCGATATTATCGCTTGCGTCAGGATAGAACTAATTTTCCCATACGATCTGGTTATCAACCGTGCTTACTCCCTCAAAGAGCCATGCTCCAACAATGTGGCAGAGTACAAAGCCCTCGTTATCGTGCTCCAACTCGCTAAACAAGTGAAAGTAGACTACTTGGAAGCCTACGATGACTCCAAGCTGATAGTAAATCAAGTCTGAGGCGAGTATGAAGTCCGGAATGAAGACTTGATTCCCTACCACCAAGTTCCACTTGGAGTAATCTTCACCTTCGAGGGGTTCTTCATAGAGCACGTCCCTCGACTACAAAATATCAAGGTTGAAGCCCTCGCTGGCCTCACAGCCGCTTTAGCTATTCCTATCAATACTCATGAACTGATTACCGTGGTCGGTGAAGAGTTGGTCTACCCGAAGAACAACCTTTGTCTGTGCCTGAGCTACTCAGTAGAGACGAGCACCGACTCCCAAGACTGGAGACTCCTATTCATCGATTATGGAGTCTAGGGAATTCTCCTCGAGAACCCAAAGGAAGCCACTTCCATCAGAAGACGTTCCCTCTGGTTCTATTACGATATGGCTACCAAAATATTGTATAGTCGTTCCTACAATGGCCTTCTGCTATGATGCCTATTGAATGTAGAAGCGAAACAGGCTCTCCGCGAGGCTCACAATGGGGTATGCGGTGTCCATCAGCCCAGACCCAAGCTACAAAACCTTCTTCGGAGAATGGGTTACTATTGGTCGACAATGTAACAAAGGCTGTTGACTATGAAAGAAAGTACCGAGCGTGCAAAATCCACGCAGACTTTATCCAGCGACCCTCGAATTTTCTATACCCGACCGATGTGTCTTGGTTGTTCGAAGCCTGGGGCATGGATATCATAGGACCAATCAGTCCACCTTCGTCTAAGGGACATCAGTTTATCCTCGCTATTACCGACTACTTCTCCAAGTAGGCAAAATTCGTACCACTCGCCGAGGTAAAAACATCAAACGTGATCAGCTTCGTCAAGCATCGCGTCATATACCGATTTAGCTTGCCATAAAGGATCATCCATGATAATGGTCCATAATTCGTAAGTCACGCTTTCTACCAATTTTGTGATAAAAACCGAATCCAGAATATAGCCTCAACGGCCTACAACCCAGCAGTAAATGGTTAAGCGGAAGTATTCAACAAGACCATAAAAAAGCTACTCAAAAAGTTTGTGTCATCCAACAAGCGCGACTAGAATGAGAAGTTAGGTGAATGTCTCTCGGCTTATCGAACAACGGTCCGGACACTGACTGGTAGCATGCCATTCTCCTTGGTCTACGGGAGCGAAGAGGTCCACCCCCTCGAGGTCCAAATTTCCTCGCTCTGAGTGGCTCTCTCCAACCGACTAACCATCAACAACAATCATCATCGATGGCTACAAGAGTTATAAGCACTCGACGAGAAGCGTCTCTTAGCTAAATAGCGTATTGAGTTGTACTAAGCGCGCCTCTCAGGAGCCTTCAACAAATGGATCAAGAAGAGGACTTACCAAGTGGGTGACCTCGTCATAACATTAAGAAGGCCGATGGTTATGACCCACAAGATGGCCGACAAGTTCCAACCTAAATAGGAAAGCACGTTCGTCATAGAATCTGTATTCTCTAATGGTGCCTACCGACTAGTAAAACCTAATGGCGACTTGCTCATTATGCCAATCAACGGCAAGTTCCTGAAAAAGTACTATTTCTAAGGCTATGCTAATAATTTTCTCTATCCCCATCAAGACAACAAAAATGTACAAGATGCCACCTTTTTGTTGTTCATCCCCAATAAGTGCTTATGCACGACATTCACCTTCCTAAAAAAGCCATTATCGATATTTAGGAGTCCTGAATACGCAACAGATAATGGCTCCTCAAAGGCTCCACAGCAAAGCAGTCCCCAGGTCCACCTACATACTTCCACAGGAACAATTCAAAAAATCAGTCTCGTTAGACGCTAGCCATATCCATATTACCTCTGAGCTATCGGCCTAACAATATCCCCAGCGGAGTAACCCTTAGGTCTATCAATATTCTCGGGTAGACCACACTCAGCAAACCACTCCTCAGTGAGTTCCTCGGACATTGGTTCACGTCCATATTACCTCTGAACTACTGTCCTAATATTTCTTTCCGGCCAAGTTTGCCATGTCCATATTATCTCTGAGTAACCTTTTCGGGTTTGGCTATCGATTATCATGTCCATATTTACCTCTGATATCGATTATTATCTCAACTTATCATCCGTACTTAGCTCCAAGTATGCCAGCAATGTTAAGTCCGTAAAAGCTGCCACGTCCATATTATCTCAGGAAGGGCTTGTCTCAAACCTATTACTTGCACTAAGGTGCGCAAGAAGTAATGGGTCCACAAAACCTGCCACGTCCATATTACCTCTGGCAGAGGTTGTCTCAAACATTTTACTTGCACTCAGGTGCGCAAGAAGTAATGGATCTACAAAATCTATGTCCATATTACTCTGATAGGGTTTCGTCTCAAACTTATTACTTTTACTCTCGTGCGCAAGAAGTAATAAGTCCACCAAAGATCCTCCAGTGGGATATCCTCAATGGAAGCAAACAGTTCACATCCATATTATCTCTGAACTATGAGCTGCCCATGTTCCCCATCCAAAGAAAATAGCCACATCTATATTACCTCTGGCTCATTTTCTTTTCTTTCCACAAAAGTACCAGGATCGTACCTAATCTCTCGGTACAACTATCGATTAGCTTACGTCCATGTTACCTTTGAGCTATCGTCTTTACATCCTCTATAGTAGGGTTTGACATGTCCTTTTTACCTCTGAGCAAACCTTCCTACTTGACCATCGATCATCACGCCATATTACCTCTGATATCGATCATTTTCTAAACTTAGCACCTGTACTTAATTATAAGTGCACCAGCTGTGTGAAGTCCACTAAACTTACCACGTCTATATTACCTCTTGCAAGGCCTATTTTGATTCTATTACTTGCACTCAAGTGCGCAAGAAATAATAGGTCCACTAAAGATCCCCCAGTGGAATGTTCGTGAAAGACTAAGGTGTTGTGCTACATCCATATTACCTCTAGTACAATACCCAAAGTCCAGAACATATAATGTGACAAATACAAAAAGATAAAATTCTGACAAATGAGAGGTTATATTGATTAATATTCAAGATCATGAGTACATATGATAAAAATCTATTATATTTAAGAGTTTTTTATTAGTATTAAAGGTCATGAATACATATGATGGAAACCTATTTTAAGGATTTCTAAGAAGTCTCGCTGATGAGAACCTTTTTTTATTAGAGGTACCCCTCTGTGCTGTCGTTGCCACTGACACAAGTCGAGCCCGCAACAGAACTCAATGCATTATGGATCATCCCTCCACAGTGCAAACCTCAGTATATGAAAATAATCCATACTGACGGATAGCAAGGGAAGAGCAGGAGCAGGCACTCTACAACTATGTGGGAAGACCGAACACCAGAATGATAATTAATCCAAATACTGTCATTGATGTCGCAGGACCCCATTCAATAGGAAGTCGCATAAAGGGGAGAAACGCAGCTAGTACACTGCATAAATAGGGACAACTTTGCGCATAACACAGGATGTCCATCCTCATCTCCTGGATCAGTTCTTGGCGAACCGTCCTTTCCTCCTATATTAGTTCTTGACGAGAAACTGCCGCATAAGGTTGACATTCTCTTGAATGACGGGTTTTATGATATCCTTTTACGCTCTATCTTGGGTACCGCAAAAGGTGGTAAAACCTGCATAAAGAGAACACACATCAGTCTCAAACAAAGATTGCAAAAATGTATCGCGGTCGCATGCCACTTCCAAGTCGCAACCACGCACAGAAGGGGACATCTCGAGATAGGCAAGTCTGCACGCATGGGCAAGAGAAACTCTCAACCATGCGGCCATGCCGCAGATTGACCAATTCTTATCCATGTAGCCAAGCCACAGATAGGCTCTGCGCACATATTGTGGATGACTGCAAAGTTATACGGAAGAAATCCGTAGAGGTGGGGCCTGCGCGTGTTCTAGATAATTTTGTATCCATGCTGCGAGGTTGTATACTTGTATCTCTGTGTGTGTGTGTGTGCCTACCTCAATGACACAATCTCTTACCTCCAAAGAGAAATTCAGCATCAGGGGGCCACGGATCGACGGCGCTCCTGACAAACTCCTCGACAAGATGAACATTAGCCCTCGGTATCTTCTTTCGCAAAAGAGGGTAAAGCCAAGAGCAAATTTCTCTCTCCTCTCTAGTGCGCCTATTTATAGGCTCCTTGGGGCGCATGAGAATATAGAGGAAATAAACTAGGCAGTTATGAGGATGAACCGGATGCCTCAATTTGCGTGATCTATATTTATCTCCTCAAAAACTATCATTGACTCAGAGTTCCAAGAAATCTCCTCGAGGTTCAAGCCAAATCCTGTATTAAATAGAGATTTGACAGCCTGGCGAAGACTTGTTCATACAACCCGCCATTCCTGCGACCCAAAGTTATCTCTTCCATGCTTCTTATTCAAAGTATCCCAAACTTAACAATTTGAAAACTTTGAAGGGGGTCTTGTAGAAACATGGAAAATCTAGATCAATGTGCTCAACAAATATATACCCCACAGTCGACTCAGAAGAAACTAGGTAGCAAGATGACCATGTCGTAGAGAAAAACCAATATCCATGCACCATAAATATTGGTCTTCTAGAGGCCTGACACCAAGATTACGTCTGACACAGAATCTTGACAAAAAGGATTTTCTGAATGTCTCGAAAGATGTGAGCTCACTAAACGACAAGAACCTCTCGTCAGATTAATAATAACTTCTGACAAGTGTGCAACGCCATGTGTACGGGGCCTCATGCATCCCAGACTCCATGTGCTCCATGCATCTCTGGCCCCATTCCTCCCAGACTCCATGCGTTCCATGGGACTCTGGCCATATGCGTTCCAGACTCCATGCGTTCCTTACATCTTTGGCCCCATGCGTTCCAGACTCCATACGTTCCATGCATATCTGGCCCCATGCATTCTAGACACCATGCGTCCCATGTGTCTCAGACTCATTGCGTCTAACATGGCAAGGTTTTCTGTGACAAAACCTTTTTATTTCTATTCTTTCAAACTAAATATGGGCCACGTGTCAAGCTAACCAAGTCATACAAACTATAGACGAGAACTGCCAGGATCTCCAGCAATAGCAAATTCCGACAAAACATCCACATGATAGTGTACCCTGGACTCAATCCATAATGTGCACCCATAATTGCAACCGTATTCCATTGAAGGAGCCCCCTACGGCCAATAAACAGAAGAACATTGTCACGACCCACACCCAGTGTAGGGATGCAAGTCGGAAACAATGCCCAGCCTACGTCGCAGAATCGACGGTAGAACCCTGTTTGGGTAATCTATCTAACAATATAATAAGCCACCAACAATATCAATATACTCAATCACAGATCTAAGATGGAAATGATCAGGAATATGATAACAGAATGGAATAGTCACAATACAACTCATGAGTCAAAATGATAACATCAATAAGTCTAAGAAAATTCTAAACAATAAGCTGGAGAAATCCAGTACAAAAGAATAACTAAGATACTATAAGTCCTGGGTCGTCTGTCTCAGTCGGGATGAGTCTCTCCTGAGGTAGGGTCTCTGGCTCTAAGCCCACAATATCTTGAGGCCCATAATGAGTAGGGTACCACTCCTCAGTGTCATCTGGAAAATATATATCCAGTCAGGAAAGGAGCAGAGTACATCTCTAACATTAGTTCTAAGCAATGATATAAACTATGTAACAGTAAATATATGTGAATATACAAGATGCAATAATAGATACAAGAGATATACAATAAAGGAAATACTGGAATAAATACAAGAATGAACAATATAGTAATGAACAAGAATACTAATGACTAAGTGTGTGAGTACTAGCTATAACATCTGATCTGCTTGGGAACTTGCACAAGAAACTTGCACAAGGATAAGGGCCTGGCTAGTCATACATATGGTGTATGACCAACACTCACAAGGAATAAGACATGTACAAGGAGGGTATGACCACATATCTACACTGAAATACTCTCCACCCCCGACTGGTATAGGGGATCCAACCATGGTATGCTATGGCACGGAATTCTCTAGGAAGGTAGCCAATCTCCCCGAGAATCAGTGTTTGTACATGTACAAGAAATAAGAAAATAAGGCTTGCATAAGATACACCATATATACCAAGGAATAATATCTTATGACGAGATCCGGATATACCAATCCGTGTAACCATCGTGTCAAGAAAACTAGGATATCTACACTAGATACAATAAACATAGAGGATATCATAAATAAGAAACTATCAGAGAATGTACTCCCCTGAAGTCCGGTGAATAGTATCACAGATGTCCGGTATGGTGCCTCGAAGACCTAGATATGAAATATAATATTAATACAAGGTTTCAGAATAAAAATAAGTTAAACTAGTCAACTTCTAGGTTATAAAGCCATTTCTAAGTCAAACTGACTAATTCTAGGTTGTAAGAGTCTAACATTAGGATACTAGGTCAATACACTATGAAACTAAGCTACACTAGCTAATCTACGATACTATAAGACACACAAAATATTGTATTATAAGATACGCAAGTTTTAATATATAAAAATAGTAATTTGTATATATATATACAAGTCAATATACATAGTATCTTAATTAATCAATGAAATTAGGATACCTTGGCCTTGCACCAATGAGTATCACACTACCTATCTCGATACTCAAACCCAATACCTTGGTATCGACCCATTACCTTGACATTACCTTTGTATCCCAAGGTAATTCAAAACCTAGTGAGTATAGCTAATACTCATATAAACCCCCAATACACTATATGCTAGCTTATGCTAATTACCATAATATATATCAATACAATTATAGAAACTAACTATAATACCATACATACATATCTACATACCCACATATTGTTAATATAACTAACTACTAACATATACCTATTAGTACATAGTTACATAGATAATACACTAGCTATTACCCAACCACTAACATAATATATATATCTATACTAGTGTACATATTTAGCTAACTATCAACATAATCAAACATACATAACTAACTATCTATTTATACTAACTAACTAATATACTAAC
Source organism: Iris macrosiphon (assembly GCA_036927795.1). Classification (NCBI taxonomy): domain Eukaryota; kingdom Viridiplantae; phylum Streptophyta; class Magnoliopsida; order Asparagales; family Iridaceae; genus Iris; species Iris macrosiphon. Next base: position 146,571,551 of record JAYESA010000009.1, on the reverse strand, counting down.
CCACTAGACTAACCAAATACCCAATACCTTGCTAACCTAAAATACCTTGAACTGAACAGAACACTGTGCTGAACTCTGATACTGAAACTGTGCACTGGCTGCACTATGCATCTTAATGCACAGTGAGGCTCCTTGCTGGCTGCATTGGCCTCCAATTTATCGTGCACGAGCACTGGCTTCCTATTTAATTTAATTGACACAAGCAGTGTGCTGATACCTCTACTGCAGTGAACTGTATTGCCTGTTCACTATGAGAAAGAAAACTGTTGTGCCCGACTGCACAGTCTCCTGCATTTTCTACACTATTGAACTTCCCCTTCAGTTGGAGCTGCACTGCACACTATCTTCCTCTGCACGAGATGCTGCCTATGCAGTGACCTGAGCCCCTTGCTGCCACTGCTCATCCTTGTAACTGCTACTATGCAGTGCCCTGATGCACTGCCTGAGCTGCATCCCCCTTCAATTATTGTAGCCTCTCACTCACACACACAAACTAACACACAAACACACATACATATATACATAACTTCTATATATCAATCCCTATATATATATAGATACATTCTCTCATAAATAAGTATAGACGTATATACTAATCTATCTATATATATATAAATCTCTACTCATCTATGCACATATAAACATAGATACTAATATATATAGTTATATAGATACATATACATCTATCCATGTACATAAACTCATAAGCATATATATATATATATATATATATATATATATATATATATATATATATATATATACACAAGTACATATAGAAATAAAGGCAATAAGGCAAACACGTGGAGTACATCGCATCCATATTATACTAGATCTATGATACGCTTGCGATACGAGTCCACCACACAATCAAACATATCCCGAAGAACACGAGCAAGTCTAAAATACTATTTATGAACAATACGAATAGTAAAATATATATATACGTATACGTGTCAAAATGTGACATGCACAAAGTCCCGTGTCGGAGAAAAAACCCCCAAATCAACACGTATCACCAAATTATTGGGATACGACCTACACGTATCCAATTATGGACACGATAATAGCTACAAACAAACACATGTCAATTTAATCTATATGATCAATTGACAAACACAACAAGTGTCAATCTCGAAATTCCCCCAAAATTGACACAAAAAGTACCATAACTTTCTCTATAGGTCTCCTATGAATATAATTCCAATTCCTATGGATAGCCTATGCATATGGGGTGTTTTTTCATGGTTAAATATCATATTTAGAACCTAATAAAAGAAAAAAAACTAAATTATACCTATTGGGAGATGGATTCCCAATGCAACCTCTAAATTTGATAAAATTAGCCTCCAACTTATAGATCATTGCTCCTCTTTGTAGATCATTGCTTCCTCCTTCTAGATCCTTGCTCTACTAGCCTCCAATTGTGATTTAGGAAGGAATTGGAAAGAAATTTGGTAGGGATGGGAATGAAGGAATTTTGTTGAGAGAAATTCTAGATCTAGTTTTGAAATGAAAAGAGGAGAGAGAAACTTTTCCCCTCTTTTATATGGCCAGCCCCTCTACCCCTTCCCCAAGATACTATGTAATATCCATTATACCCCTTGGTGTCTCTCATGAAAAAATAATTAAGAAGGAAAGGTTCTAGTCTAATGGTATAATTAAATTAATTATCCTCCTAATAAATGGGCTTCTAATTGGGCTCAATTCTAACTAATTATAAATGTTGGTCCATGAGTCTAAACTAAACTAGTTAGGTCCACTAACACAAGTCCAAAATAATAAACTAGCATCTAACAATAAATAAATAATACAATAAATAATTATTCAATATGCACAATATTTAATTAATTATGAAATTACCAAAATACCCTTTTCTAGAAAATGTAGTAGTGACAAGTCTACCCTCCTTAAAATAATTTCTTCCTCGAAATTCAAAGACGAAAACTACCCCCAGAAAATAACAGAATAGAACAAAAGAACAGAACATAACTAGGAAAGAACTTACCTCAAGGCACAAATAAATATGGGTAACGCTCTCGCATTTCATCCTCTCTCTCACAGGTAGACTCCCCCGGAGAGTGATGCCTCCATGCTTCGTGTATAAAGGAAATAGTCTGGTTCCTCAGCACCTTCTTTCTCTGATCCAGAATCTCAACTGACTGCTCTGGATAGCTAAGAGTAGGGCCCATCTCTATTTCTGAGTATCCAACACGTGACTAGGATCTGTCATGTACCGTCACAACTGCGATACATGAAACACGTTGTGTACTCCCTCCAATGCAGGTGGCAAGTCTAGTCTATAAGCAACTGCATCGACCCTCTCTAGAATAGTGAAAGGTCCGATAAATTACAGACTAAGCTTCCCGTCTCCACCGAAGCGAATCGTGCCTCGTGTCGAAGAAATTCTCAGAAACACAAAACCACCCACCTAGAACAAAACACAACCTTAAGAACTTAATCTATAATAAACAACCAATAACAAGCACAAAACAAAAATCTAAAACTATACCTCAAACTCCAAAGGTCTCCGGTGGCTAGCGACCCAATACCGTTGTCTGTCCTACGCCACTCGAAGTCTGTCTCTGATCAGCTTAACCTTCTCCACTGCATCCACAACCATTTCTGGCCCTAGCAAAACTCTCTCTCCAACATCGTCCCACGACAAAGGAGTACGACATCTCCGACCGTACAGAGCCTCAAATGGTGACATCTCTATACTAGCCTGGTAGCTATTGTTGTAAGCAAACTCTACCAAATGGAGATGGTCCTTCCAAGATCCCCCAAAATCTAGTACACAAGTGCGCAATATATCCTCGAGAGTCTGAATAGTCCTCTCTGACTACCCATCTGTCTGGGGGTGATATGTAGTACTAAACTTGAGCCGGGTGCCCAAACTCGCTTGCAAACTCCTCCAGAAATAAGAAGTGAAACGACTATCCCGATCCGAGACTATGCTGATGGGAACTCTATATATCCTGATGATCTACCTCATATATATCTCTGTCAGCTTCTCCGTAGACAAACCTACCTTGAAAAGCAAAAAGTGGTTCGACTTGGTCAACCTGTCAACGATGACCCAAATTGTGTCTTTTCCTCCTGGAGATCGTGGAAGTCCGAACACAAAATCCATAGTAATATGCTTCCACTTCCACTCTGGAATGGATAATGGCTGAAGTAAACCTCCTGGCCTCTGCCTCTCAGCTTTTATGTCACGCCCCAGTCCCAAAAATATACGGAACTAGGCCACGTGTCACTGGCCAGCTGACACGTCACTAAGGGGTTACCCAATTTAATGGACCCGAAGTGATGTGCTACGCTGTCCTAAAATACTACAAGTCTAAATACAGGTAAATCTATCTCATCCACAAGAATAACAGGGAAAATGCTGAATATATAGATGCTATATCTGAAATGTCATATACAACCCAGATAAAGTCAGGTGGGAACAATCCCACTACAAAAAGTAAGCAGGAGTAAAATAAGATAAACTAGCACAACATCCTCAAATTGTATGTAGCTCCAACTCCAGGTGCACTCAGGTAGACTCTGACGTCATCTCCTCTGACTCCATCTCAAGGGCATGTCCAAACTCCAGTCCAGGTCCAGGTACTGTGGGGTGGAATGTCTCACCTAAACCTGGTCAGGGAACCAGGTCCTCAGAGGGACGTAACAAGATACAAGAAAATAACATGCCAAGTATGTAAATACTGAATAGAAATTACTGAATAAAATAAATACAGGGTGCTAACCATCTATGTGAAATGCAATTTGAGACAACCTAGTACGTATGGGAAATGTGTGGTTAGACATATGCTGACGTAATTTACCAATCTGTAGTGACAGGCTAGTATATGCCACATATGCCCCCGTTCAAGGGCACTATACAATTTTCCATCTACGATGAGAATGGTCACATGAATACTTATCTATATCATCCGTATCACTCCGTCGAGTGCGGCACATGGTAAAGAGGTGGGTGTCCCATACGTATTTTAGTTGTTCTCCCCTCCCAATGTAACTAAATGTCAAGTCGTATATTTCCTGCATTATTCTAATCCGTGATGCGGGTCACACGTATTGGTAGCAAATCAAATACGTAGCTCGCATCCCAATATGCATTGCAACCATGTTGCGTGTTTCCGTGATAGGGTCTAGGAGAATATTAGAATATTCTCATAATTGTTGGTGAGTCTGTAATATAATTTTAAATGTCAACATATCCACTGACTGTACCCAAGGCAGTCTCAGGTAATCATGGTATATGAAATACAGAAATAAGAGCATATACAATATTGAGAATTTAAACAGTACTTGGCAAGGTATACTTGCCTACTCCCTGATAGTGTTGATAACATGATCTTGCAGTCAGGTTTAAGGTTGCTGGTGACAGGGGGTCACTGGCTGTGCTGAAGGTGGTTTCTGTTAAAATAGACAGGGTTCGTGAATAACAAGGCTGTAATAATAAGCATATATATATATATATATATACTTATATACCCATATATAATATATATATAGTATATATATATAATATAATATATATAGCAGTATAAGAAGAACATACCAATGCAGGTATATAGTAGCAGGGTATATCCACTGTGTTATAATATAATATAAATAAATAAAAGACAGGGCAGAAAAGTAAATACATATGTATATTTATGTACTGTATAGTATTGTATATATATAGATAATATATATATAAAAAGAAAATGACATTGCAGGAATTTAAATATAAATATAAGTGCTGTAATATCCAGCACTATTACCAGGGTCTATATGTGACCACTGTTTATATACAGTATTTATAATATAATTATTGTCAGGGTCTATATGGGACCACTGTCATATATAATAATAAATTGAAGACAGTGCAAGAATTAAAAATATATAAATATAAGCTGTATTATCCAGCAATATTTAATAATATATATATAAATAATATGTTATATTATATACATATAGTATAATACTATATAAATATATGTAGACATATATTTATATATGTTATATATAGATATATATATGAAACAGAAATAATTGCATTAATAATTATTTCATATAATATAAACATACATATATATGCATACTATATAATATATTTTACATAATATGTAAATATATATATATTTACTTAATATACATAAATATAAATATATATGTATAATTATGTATAGATATATATATATATATATATATGTATATATACAAAAATATATATACATTCATATATAATAAGACTATAATAATAATATACCATATACTGTATAAATACACTGTATTTATACAGTATATAATAATATATAATATATATAATATTTTGTATAAACATACATATATATATATACATAGAATACATATTAATATACATATATATATATAATATTTATATACATATATAATATACATATAGGTTATACATATAAATATATATACATATAATCATAATAACAATAATAATAATAATAATAATACATATATATACATATATTTATACAATATTTATATAATATATATTATATACTATATATAATATATATATTATTTATAACCATATGTATATATATATACATATATATATATATATATACATATATACATACATATACATATATTTACTAAAATACGTATATAATGGGGTATTTATACCTGACGAGGTGGCAGGTGGGGTCCACGGCGGGTTGTCGGCGGGAGGTCGGCGGCGGAGTCGACGGCGGCCGGCCGGAGGAGCAACGGCAGTAGCAGTAGCTGCTAGCAGTAGCAGCAGCAGCAGCAGCTTGCGGGGCTTGCCGGCGGCGGAGCAGCGGCGGAGACGGCCGGCAAGGCGGAGGGATCGAAGGAGGGGAGGGTGGCGGAGAGATTGGTGGTGGTGGCGGAGGTCGGGGGTGGCCGGAGTGGCGGTGGGGAGCGTCGGGGAGGTGGGGGAGGAGGATGACAGGGAAAGGCGGTGGTGGCTTGCGGGGGAGTTGCCGGCGGCGGAGGCCGTCGTGGAGGGACGGGGCGGTGATGGTTGGAGAGGGGAAGTCAAGGCAGAGCGGATGGAGGTGGTGGCGGTGGTCGGCGAGGGCTAGGGAGGCGGTGGTGGGCGGTCGGAGGTCGGGGAGATTGCTGTGGTGCAGTGAAGGGGAGGTACTGCGGGGGCTTGCCACGGCGGAGGCGGTGGCCGGAGAGGGTGGCGATGGACGGGGAGGTGGACGGGGGAGGGGCGAAGGGGTTGGCGGTTGTCCGGCGGTGGGCGGTCGCCGGAGCTGGCCGAGGGGAGTCGGGGAATGAGAGAGAGGGGTGTGTTTTAGGGTTTATATAGATTTTAGGTAATGGCAATTTAGTAAATAGTTAGAAAATCTAGGGTGTTTTGGTAATTTGAATTTTTGGGATATTTTGTAATATTTATCCTGGATATTTTATGGTGGGCCCTTGCCACCTATGGTCTAGCCATTAGGATGTTGCCACCTAGCATGCATTTTTGCATAAAAACCCTAACTTTTCACAATTTGCATAAAAGTCCAGAAATTGGGAAATTGCGCAATTATGAAATTTGTCTGGAAAATCACCTGGTTCTAAAAATTACCAAAATTTACAGAATTGAGGGGAAATGCTGGGGAAGTGTTTTGGGAAGTGCGGGGATGAGTCTGGGCAGAGTCAGGGTCTGATTTTGCAGGTGATACGGGTCACCGTATTTATTATTTAATAAATACTGCGCACGGTGTTCACTAATTATTTAAGGGCAGTTAGGGTCATAATTTTTCTACGGTGTCAATACGATAATTGTAATACAATTAGTGTAGAATATTATCGTATTTTTGGTTGGGCAAAACAGGTGCCTACTGGTCCTCAAATCTCTAGGGTACAGAGGTTGGTAAAGAGCAGAAAATTAAATAGGAATTAAATACGTACGTTTGTAACGATATTTGTGCGACTAAAACGAAGCACAAAACGAGGTTTCTGGGAGTTGCTAAAAATACAGAAAATGTAGTCTAGCAAGTCTAGGGCAGGGATATGAAATTATTTTAGGGTTAACAGCTAGTGTGGTGCCCTAATTTATTGTGTAACAAACAGGTGCACAATCAATAGAATATATTAATAAATAAATTTTTTAAAAAGTTACACTAATTCTAATTAACTAGAAATAATATTAAAATACTAAAATCTGGTCGAGGGAGTTTACATTTTACCTACTAGCATACTAAACATCTGTATACAAACTGTGCCACTTCCCTCTTTATGCCATACCACCGCACACTCTCTCGCATATCCCGATATATCTTGTTGGCACCTGGATGTATGGAATACTGAGAGTGATGCACTTCCTACAATACCTCCTCACCCAGCTCCCTACTAGGCACACACAATCTAACACCATGCCGTAAAGAACCATCCTCAGCAATGGTGAAATCATCCTCCAATCCTGCTCTCACTTGAGCTCTGATGCTCCTCAGAGATACATCCTCATACTGGGCTACCTTGATCCTGTCCATCAACTCTTAGTGTATCTGCAATCCCCACATCTGCATAGCCAAACCAGGAACTATCACTTCAATGTCCAAGATCTCTAAGTCCTCCAACAAATATTGATCCTACGTCAAGAATATAGCTACCGGATACCTGCTCAAGGCATCGACAACTACATTAGCTTTCCCACAATCCTTCATTAGTTCCAACCACCGATACTGCCTCATATTCAACTCCTTCTGCGTGAAAAAGTACTTCAAGCTCTTGTGGTCTATGAAGATCTCCACACGCTCTTCGTACAAATAGTATTTCCACAACTTCAGGGCAAAGATGACTGCTGCCAACTACAAATCATGGGTAGGATAGTTCTTCTCATGAGGACGCAATTGCTTGGATGCATAGGCAATCACTTTCCCATTCTGCTGAAGAACACAACCTAAAACTTTCCCCAATGCATCACTATAAATAGTGAAACCTCCAGACCCTGATGGCAATGTCAAAATAGGAGCAAATGTCAACCTCTTCTTCAATTTCTCAAAAGCAACCTGGCAGTCCTTCGTCCAAACAAACTCTATATCCTTCCTGGTGAGTCTGGTCATTGGCTCGGCAATCCTCAAAAAATCTTGCGTAAACTTCCTGTAGTAGCCTGTCAATCCCAAGAAACTCCTGATCTCTACTACCGAACTCGGGGTCTTCCAAGACTCCACTGCTCCGATCTTCTTCGAATCAACTGAAATACCATCACCAGTCACAACATGTCCCAAGAACTCTACTTTGTCCAGGAAGAACTCACACTTGGACAGCTTTCCATATAGCTTCTTCTTCCTCAGCACATCCAATACAATCCATAAATGCTCCTCGTGCTCCTCTGGTGTCTTTGAGTAAATGAGTATGTCATCGATGAACACCATAACGAACTTGTCAAGGTAGTGATGGAACACCTTATTCATCAAATTCATAAATACCGCCGGGACATTAGTTAACCCAAACGGCATCACCATAAACTCATCCCGAAGTCGACTACGACTTGTCATTGTCCGTCCGAACGGTAGGAAAAGAACAGTTTGGTCCGTTCTCGTAGACCAGCAATAGCAGTAACCACTAGTTTTTCCATTATGTGTCCTCTGGCTTCAAATTTACTCTTCGGTCTTTCAATCAAGAACGGGAAGCAGTTTGAAGCAGGAAGTTGCTGTCTACGACTTTGAATTGAGGGCTCACCATACCGAGTTCTAAAAGCAGTATTCTATATGTCCTTCGACTTCACTTTCACCTGGTGGTATCCTAATCTCAAGTCTATCATAGAAAATACCTTGGCACCACTCAACTGATCGAACAAGTCATCAATCCATGGCAAAGGATAATTATTCTTGATAGTGAGATTATTTAATGCCCTATAATCAATGCACATGTGCACTATTCCATCCTTCTTTGGTACAAACAATATCGGGGCTCCCCACGGTGAAGAACTCGATCTAATAAACCCCTTATCCTATAATTCGTCTACCTACTTTTTTAGCTCGACCAGCTCGCTATTGTTTACTCTATAGATATGTTGTAAAATTGGTTCTGCACCTGGCACCAAGTCTATAGAGAATTCAATATCTCGATCTGGCGACAATCCTGGCAATTCCTCAGAAAACACATCTAAGAACTCTGCTATCAACGGATGCGGCAACTCCTTATCTTCTACTATAGCTCCACAAATAATGCCTTCTTCCTGCTCTGTAGCAACTCTAGCAAACTCAAACTCTGGCTCTCCTGGTGGGCTAAACAAAACTCTACCTCCTCTGTAATCTATAATAACATGGTGCATACTCAACCAATCCATCCTGAGTACAATATCATAGCTCGGAAGTGGTATTACAAGTAGACATGCACTCATCTCCCGGCCTCCCAGAGTAACTCTTCGATCCTTACAAATATCATTAACCAGGATAATGCCTCTCCCGGTCATGATCTTGCAAGTCCTAAGCAAAGACTCAGCTACCAAACCATGCTTCAGAGCAAAAGAAATAGATACAAAACTATGGGAAGCACCACTATCAAATAATGCTAAAGCTGGAATATAGTTAATATGGCACATGATATAATGCACTCAAAGAAGGACAGTTAAAGATCACATATCAATATCAAGGAAGAACAGTTGAATTAAATCAATAAAGTTTTTCCTAGATGTGATTGAGTATTCTCAGCCTATAGCATATATCCTATATCCTGAAACAGGCTCGTAATAGCACTCAATTCAGAGAACCACTACGAATCGCACTAATTGTGACCTCGATGACATGCATGGGCCACCACTAAAAATGTGTCACGACCTGCACCCAGTGTAGGGATGTCGAGAATAACGCCTAGCCTACACCGCAGAATTAGTGGTAGAACATTGTTTGGGTAATCTATCTAACAATATAATAAGCCACCAACAATATTAATATACTCAATCACAGATCTAAGATAGAAATGAGCATAAATATGATAATAAAATAGAATAGTCACAATACAACTCATGAGTCAAAATGATAACATCAATGAGTCTGAGAAAATACTAAACAATAAGCTGGAGAAAAATCCAGTATAAGAGAATAACTAAGATACTATAAGTCTTGGGTCGTCAGTCTCAGTTGGGATGAGTCCCTCCTGAGCTAGGGTCTCTGGATCTAAGCCCACAACATCCTAAGGCCCGTAATGAGTAGGGTACCACTCCTCAGTGTCATCTGGAAAAAATATATCCAGTCAGGAAAGGAGCAGAGTACATCTCTAACAGCAGTTCTAATCAATGATATAAACTATGTAACAGTAAGTAGATATGAATATACAAGTTGCAATAATAGATACAAGAGATATACAATAAAGGAAATACTGGAATAAATACAAGAATGAACAATATAGTAATTAACAAGAATACTAATTACTAAGTGTGTGAGTACTAGCTTTAACATGTGATCGGCTAGGAAACTTTTATAAGGAACTTGCACAAGGATAAGGGCCTGGCTAGTCATACGTACGGTGTATGACCAACACTCACAAGGAACAAGACATGCACAAAGAGGGTATGATCATAAATCTACACTAAAATACTCTCCACCCCCGGCTGGTATAGGGGATCCAACCATGGTACGCTATGACACAGGATTCTCTAGGAAGGTAGCTAGTCTCCCCGAGAATCAGTGTCTGTACATGTACAAGAAATAAGGAAACAAGGCTTGCATAAGATACACCATATATACCAAGGAATAATATCTCATGATGAGATCCAGATATACCAATCCGTGTAACCATCGTGTCAAGAAAAAAGGATATCTACACTAGATACAATGAACATAGAGGATATTAGAAATGAGAAACTATCAGAGAATGTACTCGCCTGAAGTCTGGTGAATAGTATCATAGATATCCGGTACGGTACGTCGAAGACCTAGATATGGAATATAATATCAATACAAGGTTTCAGAATAAAAATAAGTTAAACTAGTCAACTTCTAGGTCATAAAGCCATTTCTAAGTCAAACCGACTAATTCTAGGATATAAGAGTCTAACATTAGGATACTAGGTCAATACACTATGAAACTAAGCTATACTAGCTAATTTATGATACTATAAGACACACAAAATGCCATATTCTAAGATACACAAGTTTTAATGTATGAAAATAGTAATTTGTATATATATATACAAGTCAATATACATAGTATCTTAATTAATCAATGAAATTAGGATACCTTGGCCTTGCACCAATGCTTATCACACTACCTATCTCGATACTCAAATCCAATACCTTGGTATCGACCCATTACCTTGACATTACCTTGGTATCCCAAGGTAATTCAAAACCTAGTGAGTATAACTAATACTCATATAAACCCCCAATACACTATATGCTAGCCTATGGTAATTACTATAATATATATATCAATACAATTATAGAAACTAACTATAATACCATACATACATATCTACATACCCACATATAGTTAATATAACTAACTACTAACATATAACTATTAGTACATAGTTACATAGAAACTACACTAGCTATTACCCAACCACTAACATAACATATATATCTATACTAGTGTACATATTTAGCTAACTATCAACATAATTAAACATACATAACTAACTATCTATTTATACTAACTAACTAATATACTAACCCACTAGACTAACCAAATACCTTGCTAACCCAAAATACCTTGAACTGAACTGAACTGAACACTGTGCTAAACACTGATACTGAAACTGTGCACTGACTGCACTGTGCATCTCACTTCACAGTGAGGCTCTTTACTGGTTGCACTGGCCTCCAATTTGTTGTGCACGAGCACTGGCTTCACCTTCAATTGAAGTAACACGAGCAGTGTGCTGATACCTCTACTGCAGTAAACTATAGTGCCTGTTCACTGTGAGAAAGAAAACTGTTGTGCCCGACTTCACAGTCTCCTGTAGTTTCCATACTACTGAACTTCCCCTACAGTTGGGGTTGCACTGCACACTATCTTCCTCTGTACGAGCTGCTGCCTGTGCAGTGGCCCGAGCTCCTTGTTGCCACTGGTCATCCTTCTAACTTCCACAGTACAGTGCCTTGATGCACTGCCTGAGCTGCATCCCCCTTCAGTTGTTGTAGCCTCTCACTCACACACACAAACTCACACACAAACACATATACATATATACATAACTATTATATATTAATCCCTATATATATAGATACATTCTCTCATAAATAAGTATAGACATATATACCAATCTATCTATACATATATAAATCTCTACTCATCTATGCACATATATTTATATATCTATATAAATACTCATACCTACACATATAAACATAGATACTAATACATATAGTTATATAGATACATATACATCTATCCATGTACATAAACTCATAAGCATATATATGTCATATATATATATATATATATATATATATATATATATATATATATATATATATATATATATATAAAGGCAATAAGGCAAATACGTAGAGTGCATCGCACCCGTATCACACTAGATCTATGATACGCTTGGGATACGAGTCCACCACATAACCAAACATACCTCGAAGGACACGAGCAAGTCTAAAATACTATTTATGAATAATACGAAGAGTAAAATATATATCTACGTGCCCGTGTTAAAATATGACATGCACAAAGTTCCGTGTCGGAGGAAAAACTCCCAAATCAATACGTATAACCAAATTATTGGGATATGACCTACACGTATCCAATTATGGACACGATACTAGCCACAAACAAACAAACACATGTCAATTTGATCTATATGACCAATTGACAAACATAACAAGTGTCAATCTCAGAATTCTTCCAAAATTGACACAAAAAGCACAATAACTTTCTCCATAGGCCTCATATGAATATAATTCCAATTTCTATGGGTAGCCTATGCTTATGGGATGGTTTCTCATGGTTAAATATTAGACTTAGAACCTAATAAAAGGAAAAAAATGAATTGTACCTATTAGGAGATGGATTCCCAATACAACCTCCAAATTTGATGAAATTGGCCTCCAACTTGTAGATCCTTACTTTTCTTTGTAGATCATTGCTTCCTCCTTCTAGATCCTTGCACTACTAGCCTCCAATGGTGATTTGGGAAGTAATTGAGAAAAAATTTGGTAGAGAATTGTGGGAATGAAATAATTTGGTTGAGGGAAATTCTAGATCTAGTTTTGAAAGAAAAAGAGGAGAGAGAAACTTCTCCCTCTATTATATGGCCGGCCCCTCTACCCCTTCCCTAAGCTACTATGTAATCTCCATTATACCCCTTGGGGTCTCTCATGAAGAAATAATTAAGGAAGAAAGGTTATAGTCTAATGGTTTAATTAAATTAATCATCCTCCTAATAAATGGGCTTCTAATTGGGCTCAATTCTAACTAATTGTAAATGTTGGTCCATGAGTCTAAACTAAACTAGTTAGGTCCACTAACACAAGTCAAAAATAATAAACTAGCATCTAACAATAAATAAATAATACAATAAATAATTATTGAACATGCACAATATTTAATCAATTATGAAATTACCAAAATACCCTTATCTAGTAATTATGGTAGTGACACACATGCGACACATATAGCCCATCAACATGATGGCTATAAATAGAGGCAACTTGGATGCCCCAAAGCTCAAATTTTTTGCTTCAGAGATACCATAACCCTTCAGGCGAGCTACGTATGTGCATACAAGCTCAAGAGAAAGAAGAGAAGAGAGCATCCCTCATTCATTCGTTGGACCGTCAACGGAGTAAAAGAGTCACTGCAGTACTCGATCTCCATCGTCACACTACCCAGATAAAAAAATATTATACTTGGATTGTCTGTCAAGGATTTTTTTTATACTCTTTTTGTTTGTTATTAAATGAAGGTTTCCCAAACATACCGTAATGGCGAACTGTTAGTAGGAAATTACTTTATGGTATTTTTTTGTTATTTGCTAGCTTGTCCTTTGTTTGGCCTATTTTGTGGAAATCCTATGAATGCAAGTTTTTCTTAAAAAGTTTTAACCTGAATATGGCATTTACCTGAATATGGATTATAGTTATACTGTTAATCATAAACTCTTGATTCCTGATACCTGACATGTAATAATATTCCTGATAGTAGCTCGATGAAGTGAACTCCTGACATGCTAGAATTTCCTAAACTAGATTACTTGAACGGTTAAGATAACTTCCCGTAGTTGATTGCTTATCCTTGTCCTGATTATACTTGTCAAGCTACTGGCTTATCTTGCATCATGTCTAAGGCAGATTCATGAGCACCACTATCAGAAATTCTTGATAATTTATCCAGGCTAATAATTAGAATAATAATTTAGAAAGCATCAAGAAAGATTTTTTTTCTACATGCAATCCTGGTATCCCAGCGACACCTGATGGATTTGGGGCTCTCCGTCGTGAGGGGTACCCTTCCAACACACCGACGAGTATTGTACTACCAGAAAAATGATTATGCATGATTAATTTGTACAATGTATCCTTTCGTCTGGATAACCTGGATAGTCTACAGGGTATGTGGCAATAAGGAATCTCAATTGCATGCGCTAGTAATTAGGGTGGTGATAACCCTAGTTAGCTAATGGTAGCAATCTGTATGGCATGATTAGCCATGATTGCTTAGTTTTCTAGTCTAGTCCTGTCTCGCTTCATCCAGCTAATAATCATGAGTAGTAACTTGAGCACTATTTCTCGATACTCCCTGAATACTTCTCCAGAACAGGTTTTAACTACAATATTATACCTGTTACACTTAATTATTGATTTTCTTATGTTATTTCTTATTGATTTGTCTGTATGCTAGTTTTAGTTCCTAAGTTGGCTCCCATGTGGTACTTTGCTGTTTTGGTGTCTGACCCCACTGGTTTTATATGGCCAGATATCGGAGCAACCTTGTAAGATATCTCGTACTTCCCTCCTCAAGATGGTGAACACAAGGAGAAATTGAGGTCATGAGTAGGTTTTCTCCTTTATTGTCCACTTGATCTTATATAATTATTCTTTTGAGGCGTTTAGCCACCGAGCATGTGTTTAGCTCATATTTTAGAACCTTTATACTGCAGTCTATGTGCCTATATGTAAATCATATTCTAGACTATAGCAATAGTTGATCATGTAATATTGTACTCTGCTAGTTCTTTATTTTTGTAACTAGCTTCATGATCATCTGTGTATGTATAGTTTGGGATGCCTTACTATTATATGTTTGGTGATCATAAATCTTTTGACTTATTGCTTGCTTGAGATTGAGACACCTAGGATTTGCTTGACCCAGGAATGATTGTTGGATTATAGAGTAAAATCCCATATGTCTTAGACAACCGTGACCATATCTCGGGATATACAGTACTCTGGTATACATAGTCGGCTTTGTCTGCCCCCACTCTCCAGTATTTTGGTTCTGGGGTGTGACACAATTTAAGTGGTAGCCTATGCAGGTCTAAAAATTTGGAAGTATAGGGGTTTAGTAGTGTTTAGATGTCTCAATCATGTTACCCCTTGATATTCTCTAATATTGAATCTATATCTCTGAATCTTGACCTGATACCTGCCTTCATCCTTAATCACTCTTGTCCTTTCAATTTGATCCTTGTATCCTCTATCTTTCAGGGATACTGTTTCTGGTCATTCCGATCATCCAGCAAGAGTTCCTCCAGTGATAGGACAACATCCAGTCGACCAATAGACCCTTGAGGTTCAGCCTCAGTATTCCGGGACTGGGTCCAGAACAGCTCAGAATAAGGAACCCCAGACCCAGGCAGTACCTCTTGTTGTAGCTATTTCACCCTTATAACCAGTACCTGATACAGGAGGGGACAACTGTGTGCTACTTAGTATCCTCAGAGAGTTGCTAGCATCTTAAGGACATTGGGATGACACCCTCACTCGGTCAGTACATGAGGCTTTGGAAAGAGGCGGACATCGTGCCAATAACTCAGCAAGCAACTTCAAGTGCCACCAACCCTCATATTTCTTTGGCACCGAAGATGCGATTGCATCGGATGCTTGGCTTCAAGACACTGAGGCTATTTTAGAGGCAACTAGAGTTCTGGCTAGAGAGCAAGTGTTAGTGGTTCGACTGTAGTTGCTAGATTTGGCCCGAGTCTTGTAGGATGCTTCTGAGAGATTTTGTAGGAAGCTTCTGGTAAAGAAGAAGGATGTTACATCACGTTTATGTGTTAACTATCGTACCCTGAATGTGGTAACCATCAAGAACAAAT